>JARFIY010000099.1:7497500-8097500 GCA_036346155.1 Sinelater perroti
TCCTCACCGGTTCTCCACTGAATTTAATAGTAGGGCGCCATTTTCTCTCAGACAGTTCCTCGAAATATTCCTCAAAAATGAGTTCTCCTTGGCAGCTAAGTTTACCGTTAACGGTGGTAGGCGTTTCATTACAACCTGGACTATCTGTCGTTGTTGTAGTTGTAATTACCGTTACTGCAGTTGGCTGAGTTGTTGTAGTTGTTCTTTCTGTGGTAGTTCCAGTTGTACTGCGCGGACTTGTCGATGTGGTGCTTATAAAATTTTCATCATAAATAAGTTCTGGAACGGATTCCAAAATAAAATCCCCAAAATCCATGTCGTAACGTCATTTTACCTGTAACAACAAATGTTTGGTTGTCTTTAAAATAACTGGTTGTCTCATCTCCTTCCACGTAATCCACTCTTATCCAATAATATAGAGTATCTTCTATTTTCAAGCGAGCTGTTTTATCTTGGAAAGTCCACCGCCCATCCTTCGGATTCCGCACTTTTTTGGAAAAAATGGCCTCTTCTCTTTCATTGAGCGGTTTGTTAATTTGCCCATGAAACGAAAGCAATGCAACTCCTTCTTCATCTACAATAAAACGCTTCGTTAGGACAAGACGGAATTAAAAGCCTAATTTACCCGGAATTGAAACCCTTAATCCTCTGGGTGTTAAAACCTCCACTAACACGTCAGGTATTTGATAACAAGTTGTCGGTGCCCATGTAAATAAGGCATAAAGAGCGCTCAAGATCAGTATCCGCTCTAGGACAGGCATTTTCGGCAACTAATTTACTTGCCACGAATATTATGCTCTTGAAGGCTATTAACGATACCGATAATAGCGTCTTGTCAAACTAGTTGGTCTTTAAATTGAAGTGTTACGGCCTAATGCACTAATAACTCGTTGTCTATCATTTGTTTGTAGACAAATTAGTTGATTTTATATTCAATGCCGCTATTGATTGTGAAAAAGAAGACTTTAAGGAAAGTAGCTGGTAAATAAGTAATAACTTGATTCGCGGCTTCTTTCAAATTTTAAACGTTGTATAGATATTTAAGACGTATAACATAAATCATAACCTAAATATACAATTGGATAAAAAATTTAGTGCTGTTGGAATTGCTTTAAATTCTGTGAAAACTTGATAAATAATTTTCAGGAATTTGAAGAGATTAAAAATCATTTAAATAAGCTATTGTTATAAACTGGTCCGAGAACTTTTTCGGATTCGGCAGGGAGATGTTACGTTTTCAAAACGTTCTAACTCAGATGTTTTAGAACAAATTTTATTTTCCCAAAGGTTACGTATAAAGGATTTTCAATTAAGAACGATATAATTTTAAAGTAAAATAAAATAAAAACTGTTTCAGATACAACCAATCTTTTTACATGATTTTGAAACATAGTCTATTTCATTATGTTCTAAATAACACAACATTTAAGTGTCTACCTCGACTTTGTGCACGAGAAAATTAGATAAACCCAATTTTCGATGACTGTGCAATAACTCGGGTTTAGTGTCACGAATGTAGCGTTCTATGTTCAATTTTAATTCATCAAGGGTTTGTGGTTTAATCACAATTTCTTGGACGCTAATTAAAAATTGCATTTCTTGAAATTATCCTTTCATCAAACTTTTTTTGAAATATGTAAAAAGAGGAATTAGCAGTGTCATATGTGGCACCGTCTTGTTGAAACCACATGTCTACTAAATCAATTTCATCTAAATTTTGCCACAAAAAATTTAACATCAATCCGTACCGCTCACCAGCCACTGTAACTGCATCTCCTACCTCGTTGGAATAAGAATGCCACCATGCTATAAAACACACTATATAATGACCTTTTAAGGATGCAATGGCTTTACATAAATCTTCTGTGATTTGTTTTCACACCAAAAACAACAATTTTGTTTGCTAACACATCCACTTATCTAGAAATGAACTTTATCTGAAAAGATAACTTTTTGACTAAAATTATGATCAGTTTTAAGTCGCTCTAAAGCCCAAGCAGTTCTTGGGCCAACACAATCTTGTAGGTGTATTATCTCTTTTCGCAAAATATCCTAAGCTGTTGTTCTTCTGAGTCCTAATTTGTGAGCACGACCGGAATCAATAAATGGCAGCCTCTACAACGCCATCTCTTACAGCAGCAATGTTTTCTACATTTCTTACGTTTCGACTTCTTGTTGGTATTTCTGCATCGCGAAGAGTAGCAGTGAGCAATATGTCGTATAAATATGTGTAGGTAAAGAACGCCTGTATTTTTGTTCGTAAAACAGACTCAAAAATCATTCAAATTAGAGGTGAAGTGACTTGCTAAAAATACAGTGACTTTATGGCCTACCTCCTGTTATGTTAAAATTGACGTTAATATTTTATTTTTGTTAATAACAAATACGTCTTATTTACCCTATTTTTAATTCCCATTTCGCATATTATTACAGCACAAAATTACACTTTTGATTTTTAGTATAATAATATTTTTGATGTGTAACATTGAAATAATTTGTAAATCTAGTAATTGTTACCCTACTGATAACACTCAGTTTTTGTTTTTGTTACTCAGATGTTGCCCACGAACACAGTATTTTTTTCCTTTTACGATACATAAATTGTAATTTACCAAATTTTTTAGTAAAGTATAGTACTTATCTTAAAAATATTGTTATCTATTTTTTACTAACTTTACTTTATGATTGATACGATTATATTAAATATTTACTATCAAAATTGTCGTAGTATTCGTAATAAGCTCTTTGAGTTGAATTTGAACATCTTTAACTGTAATTATCACGTAATAATCTTTAACTGAGACATGGCTTAGCCCTTGAACCGCCTGTGTATCGTGGCGGCATGCTGGTGGCTTTGTATCTGCCGCCACGTTTTGCTATCGTACAAAAAACGGCATATGGGCTTTTGCTCAGCCGGCGAGTCTGCATACGCCGTCGGTGGCACCCTTTAAGACGAAAAGTGCTGTGGAATTAAGATTTCCCGCAAATAATCTACCGCTAAGTCAGGCGCGAAGCCCGGCGATATACTCGATCCGCAACGCGGCCAATTCGGTCGTGTTTAACTAACCTGCAACGTATTCGACCCGCATCGCGGCCAATTCGGTCGTGTTTAACCAACCCGCAAGAGACATACTCGATCCGCAACGCGGCCAATTCGGTCGTGTTTATTTTAGCCACATTTAACTACCCCGCAAGACTTTCGCATCGCATCTCGGCCAGTGCGGTCGTGTTCCAGGCACGAAGACATCGCAACAAGGTGGCCACCGTGAAACCAACGCCGCCGAAGCCGAAGCCGATTACAGGTGAGCGATTTGGCAATTACTCATCGGTTGATATCGGTAGCCGCATCCATCCGCTTGCGCGCCGGCCGTTTAAGGGACGATTTGGGCCTCAACGTTTTACTTTTCAAAACGGGCCGTACTTAGTTCCCCACACCGCACAACGAGGGCACGGCTATTTACACGCCTGCCTCTCCAGATAGTATACATGACAACGAAATTGCTGATAATAGATACTTAGTTTATAGAAGGGATCGAAATGCTCCTACATCTTCAAAAAAGGTCGGAGGCGGAGTCTTAATAGCAATCAAGAAAAACATATTATCATCTAAATGCAGTGATTGGGAGAGCGCCACGGTGGAGGAGATCATACTGTGTTTACCTTCAGTAGGTTCTGATCTCCTTCTTGTTGCATCTTACATATCCCCTGCATCGAACCAAATCATTTATGAAGCACATTTCAACAAATTATACGGCTTGATAACAAGTCTTTCTGACCACAATATTTTACTCATTGATGACTACAACCAACCAAATACAGACTGGGGCCCCGATACATCTCTGAATGTCCTACTAATTCATTGTCATTATTTATTACTAATGCTTTATTTCTTTTAAATCTTAGGCAACATAATTATATTAGAAATAATAATAGCCTACTAGACTTAGTTTCGATTGACGTAGACTGCACTGTCTCTTTATGCACCTTCCCTCTTATTGACGTCGACCCTCAACATCCTACGATTAAATGCGAGCTAAAAGTTTTATTAAATTATAATACAATTCCTAGCACAATTACTAAAAAATATAACTTTGTAAAACTTATTTTGAAAAAATTATTAATAAACTCTCTAAAATAGATTGTATTGGCAATATAAACAAATTGAATGTCAAAAAAGCAACAGAATACTTTTACACAAATCTGTATAATATATTCGATGTCTATGTTCTCCTCCTAAAGAGAGGATCCTGTAAATACCCTAATTGGTTCTCCCATAATTTGATAAAATAACTAAAATAAGTTAGGCTGTGGAAGCGTTGGAAAACATATGGTAATCGATCAGACTACGAAAAATTTTCTGGCACACGATTGAATGTAAAAAAATTAATTACAACTTTTTACATATCATACATTGAGCATGTCAAAACGTCAACCAAACATAACATTAAGGCATTTTGGAGGTATACTCATGATATAAAAAATAAAAAAATGGACATCTCTCTTCCATGAGACTACGCGATGACCCTTCCTGCGACCAAACAGAAATATGTAATTTATTTTCCACATACTTCTTGTCAGTGTACGAACCAACAACACAAAATGCATACAATCCTAGTACTTTCGCTGATAATACAAGTTCCTACTAATAATGTCTGTATGTCGAATATAGTTTTATCTTACAACGATGTAATGTAGTATTGACGTTAATAAAGGTGCTGGGCCGACAGAATTAGTCCATTTTTTGTTCATAAGGCATCAGCTGGTTTATTCAAGCCACTCACCATTCTCTTCAATAAGAGTCTGGCTGAGGATTACGTCCCGCCTATCTGGAAAACTGCTAACGTTACCCCTATTTATAAATCAGGTGCTAAAAATGATGTTGCAAATTACAGACCTATCTTTGAAAGACTAGTCTTCATCTACGACATTTAGGGGAGGGCCTCCTGTAAAAAAATTTTTGCTATTTTTTTTATTGCATTAAAATTTCTTTTTTACCTGAATATATTTCCAAAGTTTTAAGCCCAACAGAAAGCCCAAAATCTCCCTAGGAAGTCACCGAAGTGATGCGCTCCAAAAATACTAAAAGCGGGTAAACGTGTGCTCGCCCTTTACGGTTCCTACCTTTTTATTTCTCAGCCTAATAAATTTGCTAGTTTACTTTGTGAATAAAGGAAGCCATTTCGTCGATTGTTAAAAAAATAGTTAAGAGACGACGCACTCATGGTAAACAGCTTTACTTTTCAAGAACGAAAACTTCAATCACGTTTTTCTCGAAACGTGTTTTTTCCGCGCCGTGGAATATAACTTAAAAGGTAATAAACCAATCAACTTGAAATTTTGTACAGATATTCTTTAACTTATTGGCCTTTGCACAACCCTAAAATGTCGTATAAATTGTTATAATAAATGTGGTTTTTAACAATATGTTTATAAAAACAAGTAATTTTTTTTCAAAAAGTATTCAAATTTTTATTTTTTTTTTGCTAAATTTAGGTTAGTACAAAGCGGAATAACTTATTTTAATAAAAAATATTTTGTTAAGTTCAGTTAATTACAAGGACCTGGGCGTTCCACGGCGCAAATTGGAGGAGCCAAGTTCGAGCATCTGTAGCGCCGCCATTTTGTTTTTTAACTCGTAAAAAAATTTGTATTCATCTGAACGTCTATTTTGTTATGTAATTCTATTCATTGCAGTAAATGCTCTCATTTTTTTTGTAAACAATTATTGAAAAACCTGTTGTCTGGAGGAAGCCCCTTTATAAATGTTTTCAACATAACAAAATCCTACTCTATGCTGATGATTTAAAAATATACAGACGTATAAACAATCACAATGACTATCTCCTGGTGCAAGAAGATATCAATAGATTTGCCTCTTATTGCACATTGAATAAATTATCACTCGCTACAGACAACTGCAAAATAATCACATTCACAAAAAACGCAACCAGTTCACCCATACGTATACTTTTTGAGTCAAGCTCTTGAACGAGTACTAAGTATAAAAGACTTGGGCGTAATCTTATATACGAAGTTCTTACTCGACCAGCATGTAACAAACAAAGCATATCGAATATTGGGTTTTGTTTATCGTGTAACAAAAAAAATTAAGAAACAAGAAACCTATTTGACCCATTCCCAAGGAATTCGCGTCATTAGTCTAAAATCTAATATATGGCGTTTATAATTGCAATATTGAAGCTATCCAGCGAAAATTCACGAAAATTTTATTCCTTCGGCTCAAAAAAGATATCTGCCATATGAAGAACGCTTAGTCAACCAAAAAATCCCTATGCTTGAAGACAGACGTTTGATGTTAGATGCGACGACCCTAAGATGCATATGCTTGTCTGACTTTAATTGTTTCGATCTTCTGTTTTAAATTAATTTTCGTGTTCCACGATGTACCTCGAGATCATCGCAATTGTTTGCTTTGCCTACGTGTCGAACAAACGCGGGTCTAAGAGTTCCTCTTTATAGAATGTGTTCTAACTTTAACTGTAATTTTATTGGCACAGATTTATTTAATACGAGTAGGAACTCTTTTAAATGTGAAGTGAGGAACTTAGTGACATAGAGTTCATTGAACATCAACTCAGTATGTTTGATTATTGTTTTCGTTTATTTTATGTATTCGTTTTATTTTCCCCGTTTTATTATAATGGTGTATTAATTTTTTATTTTTCTCCTCTTAAATTTTGTAAATATCTTATAATAATTTATAAATTGTATTTAACATTTAGGTCTTAGTGAGAAATACTTAAGGTTATAATTGCATTTTTTACTCTTAATTTTCATCTTAGTATATTTATATTTAATTGTAACTGTTTTTTCTCCAATTTATAAATAATAATAAAGAGTAAAATTCTCTTCAAATTTTTTAACAATTCGACGAATAGCAAGCACACAGTGGAGATTATGTCGACCATAGGTATCGCAAACAGCACAAAAGAACGTCCACTTTTATTAAATTTGTAGACAATAACCAAATGTTCTTAAAGCGTGTATTTAGCCATAGTAACTTGTCAAAGTACACTAAATACAAATGACAACTAGTGGCATACCATTCTCATTAGAAAACCCTTTTAACGGTGTTTAAGAAGCATAAAGCACAAACAGAAATAATGTGATTTAGGTGTAAATAATGACGCTATTCAAGTGGCGACCATTCTTGTCCAGTTACTGTTGCAGGCGGATAGAAAAATTTTCCATACATCTTTCAAGCGTAGTACATGAAATAGCTCGAATTTCTTGAGTTTTGGTTCTCAAAAGAGCTTCAAAAGCCCGCCGTTTTTTAACGTAAATCTGAACTTTTAGGTAGGCCCATAAAAAATAATGATAAGGTAAAAGATCCGAGGGTTAAGGAAGCCACTCCACATCCCGGTACAATGAAATAAGGCGCTCTGGAAATGCACCCCTAGAAAAGGCAGAAAATTCCTTAAAATATAGCAAGTATGATCATTGTTTTGAAACCAAACTATGTTGAGACTAATCCGATATCTTCTCAATTCATATAACAAAATTTTTTGCAACATCTTAAGGTAACGCTGAGTTGAGCGTCACATTGCGTTCGATTTTTTTTTTTTTTTGAAAAACATGTGGTCTAACTGTACCAAATCGACCTACTTCACACCACATAGTTACTCTCTCACTGATGGACTTTTTGTGGATTATTTTTCGACCAGTATCAGCAATTATGTTTGTTTACAGTAATCGATAAATGAAAATAAGTGTCGTCTCTCGTTATTATTTTTTTTTAAATTTATTTTTACATTAGCAATCAGAATACATTGTATATCTTTAAGCTAATATTTTGGTTTATAAATTGACATGATGAGGGCCCGTCCAGTGACTGGTCCTCGTCCTAGAAAATAGTGATAAGGTGGAGGTCTGTAGGCCAGCGGCGCTTGAGGCGTCTAATGACTTGATGGTGTGGAAGTTCTTGGAGAAGAAGGTTGTCATGGGTGGTATTACCGTATTGAGCATCGGGATGCCAAGGTCGTCGTGTATCATCTGATTGGTGATGTACCAGGGAGCATCAACGAGAGATCTTAAGATTTTAGATTGACTTCGTTGCATGATTGCGAGGTTAGCCTTGCTAGCACAGTCCCAAAGTTCTATTCCATAGGACCAGATTGGTATAATGATGGTTTTGTAGATAAGGATTTTGTTAGAGAGGGATAATGGGGAGTGTCGGCCTAGTAGCCAGTAAAGGGTTTTAAATCTGAGCTCTATATGTTTTTTTTCTTAGTAATGTGCTCCTTCCAGGTGAGCTTGCTGTCCAGGTGTAGTCCCAAGTATTTCATTGATGGGGATTGTGGTATCTCGATGTTATTAAGATGTAGTGGAGGACATATCCCTTTGCGAAGAGTGAAGGTCACATGAGTAGATTTGGACTCATTTACCTTAATGTTCCAGCGCTGGAGCCAATCTTCAAATAAGCTGAGGTGAGTTTGGACATATTCCACAGCGAGGTTTAAGTCCGTGTGTCTCGCAAGTATAATTGTGTCATCGGCATATGCTCCTATAGTAGTGGTTGGGGAGGTTGGAAGGTCTGAGCTATATAACGTATAAAGAAAGGGACCCAGAACGCTACCCTGTGGGACCCCAGATTGGATTGGGTACACTGGAGAGACTTTATCGTTAACGCGTGTTCGAAATTTTCTGTCTGTTAGATAGGAGTCCAAAAGTTTATGAAATTGAGGAGGTAAGATTTGATGTATTTTGAGTTTGAGTCCTTTGTGCCAGACTTTATCAAACGCCTGGCGAATGTCCAAAAGAACAGCTATACAGTAGGCTGACTGTTCGAATGCTGTGTTAATTTCTTGCGTGATGCGATGGCACTGTTGTATGGTAGAATAGTGTCGGCGAAAGCCAAATTGATAATCAGGGATCCAGTTAGTTGCCGTGAATTCTGGGTCTAAGGTTTGTAAGACATACTTTTCAAGGAGTTTGGAGTAAACTGGTAATAGGCTTATGGGGAGCTTTGATGACGCATAGCTGGGATCTTTACCTGGTTTAGGGATGAGCATTATCTCTGCGATCTTAAATTCTTTCGGCCAATATTGAAGTCGGAGTATAGCATTAAATATGTACATCAGCAGAACTGATCTTTTTCGTGGAATCTCACGGAGCATTTTCGGTGTAATTTTGTCCGGTCCCGGTGCTTTCTTGAGATTTAATCTCTGAATTTCAGATTTTACAATCTTCGGTGTTATTAGTGGTATGGGAGGTGTATTCGGTTCAGGTGCTGGTTGGTCTGGAAGGTTAACGTTGGGTGGTTCATCATGTGTTTGGAATACTCTAGATAGGTGAATAGCGAACAAATCCGCCTTTTCTTTGTCACTCTTGGCCCATCCTAGAGCTGGAGGTAGTTTTCGTATTGGTGGGGATGTGGTTTGAGGTTTTAAAGATGATTTGACTGGTCTCCATATTGAGTTGTCATATCGGTTTATGGTTGAGAGGTAGGTATTCAACGAGTCTTCCCTCAGAGATTTGAGTTCGCCTTAAGCTGATTTCCAAGGTTATTGAGGGTTGTTTTTTCTGCTGGATGATGGCTCTTTTGCCATTTGGATCTGGCTTTCCTCTTTGGGCAACTAGAAGTTTAACTTCTAGAGGAACATGTGTATGAGTTGACTTTTCTCTGCACCTTAGGCGGGTAGCTTGCTGTGCTGTAGTTGTTAGCAGAGAATTGAATTTGGTAACTGCTGTATCGATTTCGAGAGGGTTTTAAACTGACTTTCAAGTCAATGCCTTCGTGAAGAATTTGCCATATAAATCCCAGTCAGTTGAAGCGTTATGGATCCGTGCGGGGATTTTGATTAGGACACTTGCGCTTATAGTTCCTATGATCGCGTAGTGGTCCGAGGAAAGGTCGTAGCTTGGGGAGATGCTCATGTAGTTTGGTGATATTCCATTAATGACGAAGAATTTGCGGAGATCGGGGATTTTGTTCTGATCGGATGGCCAGTATGTCGGGTCCCTGTTGAAAGGTAGACATATTTATTGTCTTGTATAGTTTTATATAGCTCTCTGCCTTTTGTAGTAACTAGGCGGGAGTCCCACGCAGTATGTTTACTGTTGTAGTCGTCGCCTGATACGAATTTGGGACCCATAGTATGAAAGAACTGGTCGAAGTCACATTGTTTGATATTGTGTTTTGGGGGGCAGTAGACAGCCGCAATGGTTATTTCATAGGGGAGGTTGAGCACCTTGATGGAAGTAGCCTGGAGAGATTCCTTCTCGTAGTTGGGGAGAGCGTAACGTTTTAAATTTTGTTTGATTAATATAGCGGTTTCAGATTGTCCTGTTTTGTCTGGATGGTTAGTGTAATATAAATGGTAGTTAGGAATTTTGATGTACGATTTTTCTGTGAAATGCGTTTCACTAATTAGCATTATGTCGATGTAGTTGTTTTAGGAATAGTATTATTTCGTCTCTGTCATTTAAGAGGCCGTTGGCGTTCCATTGTACAATGCGGAGGAATTTATCCATTATTTGTTTTGCTTATTAAGATTGTCAGCATGTTAAGGACCATGCTGTTCTGCTGAACGAGTTGGGAGAATATGGATTTGAATTCTTCTAGGAATTTGTTTAAGGTAAGGTTAAGAGACTGGTCAGAAGGGATTTGTTGTTAGGGTTAGATATATAACTTTATCTATTTATGATTGGGGTTGGGTTGTTGGCGGTTTGGAATTGGTATTTCTACTTTTGTAGAAGTTGTGGTAATGAGTACATCCTCGGTAGTTAGCCGGGTGGTTTCCTCCGCAAAGTGCACACGTTGCTGGCGTGTCCTTGCTCTTCTTACAGCTGGCTGTGCTGTGATTACCGCTGCATTTGACGCACACAAAGGGACGGGAGCAATATGCATTTGTATGACCGTACATTTGGCATCGCATGCACTGGACAGCATTTCGGTTTGTTCTTGGCGGTTCAATTGTTTTGCGATTGTGTAGTAAAGATTGAATGGAATACATCTTTTTATTATTGTTAGATGATTCTAAGTCCATGAAAAATAGATTTATTGGCTCCTTTGTGGTTCTATGGTTAGCATTCATGATGTTTCTAATTTGGTGTCCTTGTCTAGTGATTTCTGTTTTTATGTTTTCGAGTGGAATCGAGTGATGAAGATTTTTGATGACTATTCTAAACGCTCGTTCGTCTTTTAGTTGGTAGGTGTGATGTATAATTTTATTTTCGCGCATGTACTTAACTAGTTTACGGAATATATCAGGAGTATTTGGTGAGATTTTAATTGTGTTATTTGCCAGGTTTTTAGTGGCATATTGCTCTTCTTCTGCTACATCTGCTAGTGTAGCTTTCATTTTTGGTAGATCTAGGACTCCATAAACAAATATAGGCGGAGGTTTGGGGATTTTATCAGATTTTATTGTTTTATCTTTGAGAGTATTGTTTTTATTTGTTGAATTGTCGAAGGGGGTTGGACTTTGGGAATTAGCTAATGCAGAAAAACTGTTGGAAAGGGGTAAAGTGTTTGAGGATTCCGTGTCATGTGATTTTCTAATTTTCTTTCGTTTAGTAGTCTTAAATAATACTTGCCAGGGGTTTTCTTTAGATGCGATGTTCTCTTTTGAGGGGGGATCGTCTCCCATTTCGTCGTCAGACGTTGAGGTTAACCTGTATAGTTGCCGGGAATTTCGAGGCTGATAGAGTCCTGAAGATTGCATTGCTAAGTATTGTTCCTGGTTAGGGGGAAAGGGATTACTTGGTCCTTGTGAAGGTTGACTAGTTGGTGCAATGTAGGGTAATGATAGTTGAGTGTTTATCATAGGTTGATTTTGGTAGGTATTTGAAAATTGTGTGAAGTGTACATTTGGCGAAGGATGGCCCTGTATATTATGAGGTAGGGGCTGGCTTAAATTGTAGTTAAAACCAGTTTCGTGTCCTGATGATAACATTGTCATATTTGTTAAATAAAAATTACCTGTTGTTAACTATGTTTCTTTCTTGATTAAAATAACTTAAGCAAACTCGGGTTCGCGATACGAGAGAAGGCGGCCGCAGCCGCTTTATAGAACAATGCACTTGAACTTGAACTCTTAGCGCGTGTATCTGCGATGTTTACGCTTCGAGATTCAAACGAGTACTCCTCTCGTTATTAGAATACAGTTATTTTCCAAGGTTTCCAAAATTGTTTTTTCAAACGTAAACCGCCGCACATAGTCATTTTCCTTCAGTTGGACGTTAAAGTGCAAAATTTGGCAAACTGACCTGTCTAATGTTCGCAAAGCGCGGGTATGTCGTATCGCTGAACGACGAGAGCTGGCCTCCGCAGCCTGCATCTAACGATCCGATCACATTTCCGAGCTGTTTCAGGTTTCACAATTCTTCTTGCTCTAAACTTGTTAAACCATTTTAGTATTACTGGAAACAACGCGTCGACCAACATTGAAGTAAGTTCGAAATCTTCGCTGTGTCTGCACTACCCAAATGACCGGTTGAAACAAAGGTGTCGTAAACAGAGTCGCGCTGCTCAATCTTTCACGGCTCTATAGTTACCGAAATGGCAACTAAAGAGTGTATATAAGCATTGCGCATGCGCTAGTTCCCCTGTGAAAAGTGTTATACCTGTCTCAAAAATTTAACACCTCCCTGTCTGTTTCTGTATTATTGTTAAAAAATGCATAAATGAATACTATTGCAAGGAAAATCATTAACAATTAAAAAATTTTTAAAACGATATATTTTATAAATGTTTTTGTACTGTAATTACTTTTGAAAATTAATAACCGATCACAAGAAACCAAAGACTCGGTTTAAAACTAACTACCCAGTGCGGCTCTCCCATTCCCTCAAACAAAAAGCCACACAGAAAAGCATCTGTCATCAATGTTAGATTTTTTTAATTATTATTAATCCCATTTATTATAAATCTGTGCTAGAGTCGGTCAATAAGTATTTTGTCATATCTAGAGTGTAAAATGCAGTAACACTGCTGATTACAAATTAGGTGTGTGAAGTAGGATTCCAGCGAACCCTCTCCTTACATTAACTTAATTTTAATAGTATTTATGTTATGATAATTCAAATTTTATGTTAATTGTAAATAAAATTGAAATTAACTAAACTACTTAAAGTTGAAACCGTATGGGCTTTGATGATTTAAACCTTTTTAGCTTTTTGGTTCACCGTTGTCGTCGATTAAGTGATGCACAATGTCATTTGGATGAGCACCAAGTCTGTCTTTATACCGCGCACTGTACGTCTCTATTTTGGATTTTATTGACGGTACATTGAGGTCATTAAGTATCGCTTTATTGTAAACGTACCACGGTGCATAAACAATTGTTCGCAGTACTTTGTTCTAGAATCTTTCAATGATTTCTACATTTGATGTGGACGCAGCTTCCCATAAAGGAATTCCATAAGTCCATATTGGTTTAAGAACTATTTTATATATTAGTAGCTTGTTTTCCAAAGATAGTTTCGATCTTCTTCTGATCAGCCAGTATAATTTTTAAAATTGTAGACCAAGTTGTTTATGCTTGTTAAATATGTGGGTTGTCCAGGTTAGCTTCCTATCGCGATGTATTCCTAAGTATATTGTTGATTTGGTGTGGTTAACTTGATGCCAGTTTAAGGTTACTGGTGGACAGTTGTCCCTCTTCGTCGTGAATGTAACGTGCTGTGACTTGGTTTCATTCACTCCAATTTACCATGTTCTAGTCCTAGCGTTAACTTTTGTTGAGATGTACTTGGATATATCTCAGTGCCGATTATGAATTTACATGTGAACTAAAATGGCCATATTATTTGCATAAGTAGCTGAAGTTGTTAATCGAGATGTAGATAGGTCGGCTGTAAATAATAAATATAGTATGGGGCCTAAAGCGCTACCCTGTGGAACGCCTGAGGAGATGGGCTTGATAGTCGCGGTTTTATTTTGGTATTTTATCAAGAAATGCCGATTTGATATGTAAACTTTATAAGTTGATACAGCTGGTAAAATAAGTATTTTTTTTAGTTTGTAGCATAAGCGTTGATGCCATATCCTATCAAAGGCTTGCTTTACCACAGAACAGTATCTTTTTCTTTCCAGATTTTTGTATATTTTGTCAATTATTCTGTGCACCTGTTCAATGGTGCCGTGCTGACTCCGAAAGCCAAATTGGTGTTTAGGAATTAATTCTTGATTTTCCAGGATTGGCATTATTCCATGCAGAGTCAGTTTTTCAAAAACCTTTGACAGGACTAGGATTAGACTTATGGGCCTGTACGATGTTATTTCACCAGGTGTTTTACCTGGTTTCGGTAGCATGATATTTGTGCTGTTTTCCATTGGCTTGGAAAATGCCGAGTAGTAAATATTGTATTGTACAGGCGAGTAAGAACTTGTATTTTACTTGGCAGATGCTTGGTGATCGTTCCGGTAATTTGATCGTAACCCAAAACTTTTTTTGTATTGGCCTTCTTTATTTCTTCTTATGGGTTTAAGGGGTATACTTATTTTGAATGGTGAGTCCAGAAAAGCAATGATTTATGTTTCTTTATCTGGTTCGATGATCGGCAAAAGCATTTGCTTTTTCTTTATTACTGAGAGCCTATTTATCATCTTCCTTCTTGATAGAGAGTATATACATGATTGTTTTTTTTTTTAGTTTTTGTACTGCTTTCCATAGCGAGTAGTCTGTTCGCTCATTTGGCCGAAGTTTTTAGGTAGTACTGAATTCTTTTGTTTGTATGTTAAAGTTTCTTTAATTGTTTCGTAGCTCTGTAGGTCTTACTTATCTTTGTTCTATCAAGCCAAACCAATGTTATGTAACAGACGCACAGATTGGGACGCCTTTAAAGAGTATATGGATCAACATCTTGATCTTAATATAAGCCTAAAAACGACTGAAGAGTTGGACAGTGGAATCAACAAATTTATAACTACTACACAAGAGGCAGCATGGTATGCTACACCGCGCATGGAAAAGCAAAAACCCAGCTCACAAAACTTCCTAAGAGAAGTGATGGAGCTGGTTAAGGCAAAAAGGAAAGCTAGGGCAGTCTGGCAACGAACACATAATAGAAACGACAAAACAAAGTACAATCGAATTACTAATAAACTTAAACGAAAACTGAACGAAGTAAAAAACGACACATTTCAACAATATGTAACTTCTCTTTCCAAAGACGACTACAGTATATGGAAAGCCACAAAAGGATTCAAGAGGCCACAGGTACATAATCAGCCGCTACGTAACACAGACGGCACGTGGGCCAGATCTGACCAAGAAAAAGCTGACTTATTCGCACAATATCTGGCAGAAGTATTTAGACCTAACTCTGAAACAATAGATATAGAAGTAGACACCTTCCTCGAAGCCCCACTACAACTTTCATTCCCAATACGGGATCTTAAAATCGGTGAATTACGTCAGGAGATAAAATTCTTGAGCAACAAAAAAGCACCAGGCTACGACCTCATAACTGGTCCTATTCTTAAACAGCTACCAGAAACTGGGGAAAGACAACTGCTAGCATTATTTAACGCAATTCTGCGCTTAACCTACTGGCCACCGCAACTAAAGATGGCGCAAATTATAGTAATGTTGAAACCTGGTAAGCCGCCAAATGAAGTGCAATCTTATCGCCCAATTAGCCTGTTATCAATAATTGCCAAACTCCTAGAAAAGCTGATATTAAGTCGGTTAAATAAAGACACACCACTGGATGATTGGATCCCAAAGCACCAATTTGGATTCAGACGAGATCATTCTACTATTCAACAGTGCCACCGGATGTCTAACGTAATTCAGAAAGCTTTTGAAAGTAAGAAGTACTGCACGGCAGTATTCCTGGACGTCCGACAAGCCTTTGATAAGGTGTGGCACAAAGGGTTACTGTCTAAAATAAAAGCATTATTTCCGCACCAATATTATCTACTTTTCCAATCTTACCTTTCAAACCGCTATTTCCTAGTAAAATTCGGAAACAAAATCTCGACACTACAGCCAATTACTGCTGGGGTTCCCCAAGGCAGCGTTTTGGGCCCAGTCCTATACTTACTTTTTACTGCTAATATACCAATAACACCGTACACAGAAATGGAAACGTTCAGATGCAGATGATACTGCCATCCTCGCGTGCAATGAAGATCCTTTAGCTGCTACAAGATTACTGCAGGAACACGTACATTTAATAGAAGAATGGCTAGACAAATGGCGAATTAAGGTGAATGAAAATAAGTCAGTTCAAATAACATTTACAATGCGAAGGGGAATATGCCCTCCTGTTACCATAAACAACATTGATGTACCACAATCTGAAGAAGTGACGCATCTGGGATTACACTAGGACGAAAGACTAACTTGGAAACAACACATAAAGAAGAAGCGCAAAGCCATGGATCTGAAAGGTCGGAAATCATCTTTAGCAACCGAGAGTAAACTCCTTATATATAAAACCATCTTACGTCCTATTTGGACATATGGATGTGAGCTGTGGGGCTGCTCTAGCTATTCTAACGTAGACATAATCCAGAGATTCCAATCGAAGACAATAAGAACTCATGGATGCTCCATGGTACGTGACAAATCTCACCCTACATATCGACTCCAACACACCATACGTGCGTGATGTAATTACGGAACGGGCAACCAGACACTATGATAGACTTACATATCATCCAAACGACCTTATACAATCACTTACGTTACAACCAAACTTTCGGCGATTAAAGCGGAAATGGCCTTGGGACCTACAAACTAACGTGAATCCTCCAGTGTGAATCCATCATCCTCAATTAATAGGATTAGGAAACTGCGAGGAAGCACCAATGGGTGCCAACCTCATCAAGCCAATCAACTTTAACAACAAATTAGCTCATAGAATCTCTTGTAATTCTGATTGCTGATTTACTATGTTTCAATAAAGAAAAATCTTTGTTCTATCTGGTAAGTTGCCAGCGGTATTTAAGACGTCGTTTTGCAACTATTTGATCTTTTAGGATGATTGGAATGTCTTTAGTATGTGAAGTGGCTAGCAGTTCTGGAGTAGCTTCCCAAGCAACTTGTTGGATCAGATTTGTGAGTGACACTACTGTCCGTTTTATGTCATGTTCAGTTTTTAGCGGGACATGTAGATCTATTTTTGTAAATATTCCCAATATGTACGTTCGTTACGAAGTAAACGTAGTGGTTGGATTTTAGTTATGTGTGAATATACTGGGTGGCCAATAAGTCGGGAAATAAAGTAAAATTTCATTTCTCGGTAATTAACAAAGATAAAAATTTAATTCATTGACTATACATTAGTAGAGATCATAGGGTTTAATGAACAAGGTTCTCAAAATATGAGCCATTATTTTCAACGACGCGGTAAAGCCTTTCCTCAAAACTGGTAATTGCATTGTGGCGCATATCTTGATCAATGGTCGCAAACTCTTCTCTGGTTCGTTGTTTCAGTTCGTCGATGGTCTTCAGGTTAGTGCGATACACTCTATCCTTGAGATAACCCTAAAGGAAAAAATCGCAGACATTGAGATCCGGTGAACACGCAGGCCAATCAATTCCATTTCCGGTTTTCTTCTCCGCATCCATACCGATAATTAGTGCACCGAATTTTTCAACGATCATATCCAAATTTCTTAGAGACATCATGAAGATTAAATCAAAATTTAAACCATAAACATTTTTAAAACCTTGTGTTCGGTGTGGTGTCGCGCCATCTTGTTGGAACCAGTATTGGTTAATCATTTTCTTTTTCATCGCCTCTTCGAAAAACGGAATGAGAACTTGGTTTCGGTAGACATTTTGATCGACATATTTGGTGAGAAAAAACGGTCCAAACGCCATGATATGACTGACTTTTTGGGGGTGAAGACACTTGACTAAAGCCAGGTGTGGATTTTGTGTGCCCCAGTATCGGTAATTTTGCTTATTCACATAGCCATCCAGGTGAAAGTAAACCTCGTCTGTGAAATGGATGTGTTTGAAGTCCACAGTGTTGTCATCTTTTAAGACCAAAGCGTGATTGGCGAACTCGAATCTCCGGTCATTCACTTGAGTGAGTGGTTGTTGAACTTGAATCTTGTAAGGAAACATATTCAACTTCTTGAGTATGTTTTGCACTGACGTTCGGCTAATTTGCAGCGGTTCTGATGTGTTTGCCAGTTGTTGTGGCGCTTTTCTGGTTGAGGTTGTCGGGTACTGCTCACAGTGTTCCCTAAATTTTTCCACATTCTCAGGTGTGGTGACAGTCACTGGTCGGCCAGTTCTGGAGTCGTTGTCGTCGAGGACACTACCGGTTCCCTCAAACTTTTCAATTAACCTTAAAAATAATCGATTAGAAAATTTTGGGAGAAATTGATTTTTGTTTACTCACATTGTTATCGTCTTCAGAGTCAGTTTTGTGTTCCGCTCAAACTCTGCTCGGAATTTTCTGAGAGCCACAGTGGGCGATTTACCATTTGAGTAATACGCCAAGACAATAAACACTCTTCGGGAACAGTGTATTTGATCGGATCTGAAGACATCTCACCGAATGGTCATCAACTGTAAACAAAACCCTATCGTCTGTCCTTCACATCAATGACGTCCGATATGTATTCGGACAATGTAGTGGACAATAGTGACCAAATGAAATATTTCCCGACTTTTTGGCCACCCAGTACTATTATCATAATGGCCGAGTGATCTGCTGCTTGTTCGAAGCAGGATGTGATGGTACACTGGTTTACGTTTAAGCCTTTTATGATACAAAAGTCTAAGAGGTCTAAGGGCCAGTAGGTAGGTTCCCCCGTGGATAAACAAGTGAGATTATGTTTTTATGTAGCAGCATATAATCGACACCCTTCAGTTCTTGTTAATCAGGAGCCCCAGTGTTAATGTTTTGTATAGTAATCACCTGCAACTCTAAATCTGCTGCTCAGAGTCTTGAAAAATTGAGTGTAATTTGTTGAGGTGATAGTATGTTTGGGTGGGCAATAAAATTCTGAGATTGTTAAAAGCGATTGAATTTTCTATTGAGATAGTTGTGGCTTGTAGGTAATTTTCTTGATATTGTCCAAGTATATGATGTTTTACGTTATTTCGGATAATTATAGCTGTTCCGCCGTGAGCTGTGCCATAAGGGTGATTTGTTGTATGACTATTGTAATTTGGAAATTTATTATAGCTTTTAGTGGTGAAATAGGTTTCAGAGGTAAGAAGAATATCTACGTTGTAACTTTCAATAAATATTTTGATTTCTTGGGTGTGTTGGCGTTCCAAACTACAATTTTAAATAATTCTGCCATTGTGTTAATTTATTAAGTAACGTTGTAAGGAGATTCGTGATGATTTCCATTTGTGTAATAAGGTTTTTCATCATATTTTTCATCTCTTCCAAGTCATTAGTTTGTTCAGCTTGTCATTTGATGTTGTGTTGTGTTTCCTAGAAAGATAGGTGGAATTGGTATTGTCCTTTGATTTGCTTTGTTTGCGTATGAAGTTCCTGTTATTACCTCGGATTAAAAGTATGATCTTTTGTACAGTTTTGGGTCATCTTTTCTTAGTTGAGGGTGTAGCTTTTATAGTTAGCAGGATGGTCCCCGTTGCAGTTCACGCACTGGACTTTGTTATCCTTGGTTTTTCTTGGGAATTTACCTATGGGGTGTTGTTGTGTCCATTTAACGCATCTGGGAATATGTTTACAGTAATTCTTGGTGTGTCCGAAGTGTTGGCATTTTATGCATTGCGGAATTGTTCGTTTGAAGCGTGGGGATTCTACTACTACACTTGTATTCAGTAATATTTTTGTTTTATAGATTTATTTATTGTTATCATTTTGGTTCAACTCTACTGTATACGTTGGAAGTAATTTTTTAGATATTACATGTTTAATGTTCCAAATATTAACTATAGTGTGTCCTAGCTCTTCCAGTTCTTGCTTGATATATGCTTTTAATAACTACTTTAAATTTCTTCTGTTGTTCAGATTTACATGTATGTAGTTATGTGTTTTTTGAGCAAGCTGTTTGATAACAGTAGAGTATGTTTCGCTTGACTTGCTCTGTATCTTGACTTGTTCGTTACTTAGGACTTTGAGAATGTAATTGTCTTTAGCAATTACATTTAGGAGTGTTATTAATAATTTTACGTTTTTTACCTATCCTATAAAGTTTGGAGTAAGCCAGCGTGGTCCCGTGGTTGAGGGGCGGGCTGCGATGCTGACGGACCCGGGTTCAATTCCCGGTGCTCTCTGATGCCTGGCGGGTGGCCTACTCAGTCACTAAAAATAATTGAGTACCTGTGTTCATTCGAACAAGGGGTAATAATGGCGGTCGTCTAAGGTGCGGTGCTTGCCACATCGCCCCGCATCAGAGATGGTGCGCGACGACCGGGCAGAGAGAGCGAACGTATGAGAGCCTTAACCTCTCAGTTTGCAGGCCGTGCTCCCACGTGGGGCGTAGAGCCTTACCATTATTATTATATAAAGTTTGGAGGTGGCAGTGAGACTTTAGTGGTGGGTTGATTTTGTTCTTGTGTTCCGTCATTGTTTTCTTTTTCTTCCAATAGCGAATCAAATCTCTTATAATTTTAGTATTAAAGCAGTGACTATTTGTAAACTGGAAGATGATAAATGTTATAGAAAATATCCAGGCCGTTTTTTTTTTTTGAAATATTTATTAGCAATGACAACAGTTTACACACAACTTGTTCTATGAGCTAATATTAGCACTAATTTTGACAAGTGGAGGGTGACACTAATTGGTGCTTACCCTCATCTTATAATATATTATATGATAAAACACGAAACATTTACATTAATGTAAACTAATAATTATTTACAGTATCGGACAAAAGTAAAGAAATTTTTTGGAAATCGCTCTAGCTTTCTAATCAAGAACCGCCCGCAACTGGTACCAAGTTGCAAATAGCAAGGCCCTTCTGGGCAACAATTCCACACAAGAACAGCGTCACTAGCCACCATGTTCCATAGCAAGTGCCAGGTAGACAATTTTGACTGCGACAAAAGTAACTGAATTTTACTATCAACTCAAAAAAATAACCAATAAACTGTGGAAAATATCAAAAACCTAAAAACGGATTAATATTTGGTAGCATAGCTATTGTTTTTGATTGTCTCCGCACAACCTTTGGGCATGGAAGCTATCAATCGGTCAATCACATTTGGCCACATCTTTTGCAATTCTTGTTAAAGTTGCTGGAATCGCTCGTTGGCGTTTCGGGCCCGTTTCCCTTCCAAACGATGTTATAGCTCATCCCAAAGATGCTCAATCGGATTCAAGTCAGGAGATTGTAAAGGCCAGGGCACAACGCGCACCTTCTTTTTCGCCAGGATCAGCCGCGAGGCAAGTTTCCACGTGCATATGGGAGCATATGGTCTTGCAACAACTTGCCATAAACGAGGCGGTGCATGGTACCGTGGACTAACTCCTTTTGCACTGAAACAACTCTGCACAGGTACTTCGGATTATTTCTTTCACCAACAAGACGTTGAACCCACTGCACACCGTCGGATACAAACAAACAGAACTAGCTCTCATCACTTCAGAGGATCTTGAGGGCGGTTCTTGATTAGAAAGCTAGAACGATTTCCAAAAAATTCAATTATTTTTATCTGATACTGCATGATGAAAGTAATTCACAGAAACTAATGAGATGAAGCTGCTATATCATTTTATTTCGATGTGCTACAAATTTACTTTCGTGTTTGGCTGCCATTTACTCAATGACCTCTTTAACGAAGGGTATGTTTAAATTTGTATGTATTGTCTGATTTGACACGAATCAAGGAGCGTTGACTGTAGCACGTAGTATCTACGATTGAAAACGCTGAATAATGTCTATATTTGATTTATATGACCATCCTCATAGCTCAATTCCCACACTGGTTTTATAATTACTTTGTAAATTCAAATTTTGTTTTCAATGGATAACGATGATTTTCTGCCTAATAGCCAACACATTTTTTTGACCCCAAAATTTATTTTTTACCCCTTTTTTAATGCGTTTCTTCCAATTTAATCTGGAATCTAAGTTCATCCCGAGATATCTGGCTTCTTTGACCTGTACTAGTGAATTCTTAATTGTGACCCGAGGACATTGCTGTCGTCTTAATAAAAATGTTACGTTCAACGACTTTGTCTCGTTGTTTTTAACCTTCTATTTTTGAAGCCAATCTTCAAGTAAGTAAATATGCCTCTAAAAAAATTGGGTGGCTACCTTAGGGTTGCTAGTATATCCGTGTCGTCTGCAAAGGTACCGATTAGTGCTTCTTGCACTGCTGGTGTGTCTGCAGTGTACAATATGTAGAGGATTAGACCTAACACGCTTCCCTGATAAACTCCTGAGTTTATACTATAGGAATTTGATGTTGCATTTCCATAACAAACACGAAAGTTGCGATTGTTTAAGTAAACAGTTTTGTTTATTTTGTCTGTTACACGGCGACACTGTTCAAGCATTGAATACTCATGTCGGAATCCATATTGGTGGTTAGATGTCCAATTTGCTTCTTTATGATTTGCACATATTCTTTGGAGAAGAATTTTTCCAGTAGTTTTGATAAAACTGATAAGAGATAGAATAAAAGTTCAATCTGTGGCTTTCCAGGTTTCACTAATAATATAATTTCTGCCATTTAAATTTTTTAGGATCAATAGGATAGGCTGGATACCGCATTAAATATGGTAGTGATTAAACTAACCCGTTTCTAGGAAGCTTTTTAATATTTGTTTTATTATTTTGCCCATTTCAGGTGCTTTTTTTACCAGCAAATTTCTTTCTTTTTTATTTCATACGGTAAAACAGGTAAAATTTGTAAGTTAAGCTGTAATGCCCAGTTTAGGTAGTCTCTAATTTCACTATTTGTGTCTCTAAAATACGGAGTAATATCTTTTGTGAAGCGACATGCAAAAGTGTCTGCTTTCTCTTCATCAGATCTGGCTCGTTATCTTGTTTCAGTTCGAATGAGAGGGATAACAATTTGAGATTTTTTGAAGCTTATAATTGCTCGCTGAATTGGTTTTTCATTTTTGGATTTCGGAATTCGTTTAATTTTTCTTTTAATTTATTAATTAATCTGTTGTAGTTGTTTCTATCCATTGTGCTGCGTGTTTTTTGCCAGGGAGATTTCACTCTCCTTTTTTGCTATTAATTTTTTTTTATTTTAAGAGAGATTTTGATATTGTTCTATTTGGGGTTGAGTGCTTAACTGCTTCTTATATGATTAAGTAATTTGTAGCTTAATCTAACTCTTGGTTATTTTATTCTAATCTTTAGGCTGACGTTTAAATCAATATAATTGTGAAAACCATCTCAATTTGTATATTTATTATATAACATACGTTGTTTTATAATTACTAAAGAACTAATCATCACAATAATGGGCGAATGATCCGAAGAGAGATCATAATTGTTTTATATTGGTATAATTAGGTGAAATGCCGTTGGTAACACAGAAGTTCAGACACTTTGTTTAAGTCTGTTGACCAGTAAATAGATTTTCCTGAGGAGAGAAAACCAAAGTTTTTAACAGTTACGCATTCACAAAGCTGTCTGGCTTTGAATGTAAATAATCAAAACCCCAGTACGTATGCTTAGCGTTGAAATCGCCACCCGCTATGAATGATGACCCACGTGTTTGTAGAAACTGATAGAATTGAATGCTAGAGATCTTATGTCTTAGGGGACAGTATACCGCTAATATTAATAATGGTCGTAGTAACTTGTTGACTGGAATGGTAGTGGCTTGAATATGATCTGTTTTAAATTGCGGCAATTTATGGTATACTATGTATTCCATCAGAATGTTCTGTATAGTAAATTAAATATCTGGAAATTTTCATATTTGTCCTTGTAGTGTAGTAGGATTTCAAGATGAAAAATACAATTTATTTTGATAATTTCAATTTTATCTCTGTGTTGCTGGAGCCCATATGAGCTTCGTACAGCTGTTCTTAGAAAATTAACCATTATCCGATATTTTATTTATGACTGTAGTAAGGATATTTTGCTAAATTAGTTGGTAGAAGAGACTTAAATTCATCTAAAAATTTAGGAATATTGATTCATTTGATGTTTTTGTGTATAATTTGGGTTGCATTTAAGGACATGACTATACTATTTATTTAAGGGTGGATTGACTAAATGTGTTTGATTAGATAGAGTTGGGACCTGCCTATGATTTAAAGATTAAACTAAATTTCTTTTGGTGACTCCATTTTGTAGCAGAACTTTAATAGGCTGGTATTTCTTTTAAAGTTCCCGATAGTCTGCGGAGCCTTTATAATTTGCCGCATGAAGGCCCTTACATAAAATACATTTTACGGGGTTTTGGGGCTTTTAATACAAGTGACAGTGTTGTGGATCGTCGCATTTTTTTGATTATTTTTCACATAATTTTTTGTGAAGTTAGCGGGGTACATTTATTTGTATCGTGCACTTCGACCGTTTTTAAACTTGTTTTAGGTTTTTTCTTTTCTTATTTTTCCTACTTTTTGCGAAGAGATTTCATTTGCGGATGACTTTGAATCTGTGTCTGATTATACTTCTGTACGTACGGGAGGTTTGTAGCTGGAAGTTGATATGGATTCATTAAATGAAAGTTCGTATTTTGCATAGACGCGGAGGAACCTAACAACGTGTGTCCATTATTTTGAACGTAATTTGGTTGTATCGGGTTGTATGGGTACTAGATGCTTAAATTAACTGCTGTAATAAATCATGATTTTCATAATGTAGGTAATTCGGCATAGTACTTGTATTATATATTATTTGAATTTAAATTTGAAGCCATGGCTACACCGGCGGTCCACTGGTTATTTAACTTCCTAAAGAATTTATGTTTGGGTAGTAATTAGTAACAACAACTGACATAAACTTTCAGATTAATAATAAAAATACAGTCTTAACCTTTAACAGAAGATAAAGCGTTTCGGGAACTTACACATCGGAGCGCGGCATACGCCTGCTCGCTCCGAAACACAAGCGCGGAATCCAGGCCATGCAGTTAAAAAGTATTTATTTTTATTACAGCAGAATTTATATAGAAACGTAAAAATCTAACTACACTAATTACTTATAATGCATATACTCTCACATAATCTATCTGCAAGTGAGAATCATCATTTCGACCCAAGTTCCAAGTTGGCAACCATTGATTCCTTCCGTTCCAAAAGTCAGTGGCGGCCTAAATAATAAAAAGTTATAAAATATTCCGCTATTAGACAACGATAGCTCACTTGAGGCGAGTTGTTTGGCCAAGGCTTTCCCCCGGGATTCGAAGCGTCGTCGGGGAAGTAGTTATTTACTCCTCCCACGGCCAAGTTGATGATAATGTAAAACTGCTGGTCGAAAGGTGCCATTTGCTGCCGCTGCTCCAGGGATTGCCCACGCCTTGCCTGCTAAACTCCCCTAGTTCATAGAAACCTCCGGGAGGCGGAGCGATGCTGCCCACGGTTTCCCCGTCGAGTTTGAAGGTGATGCTTTGGGGCGTCCAAATGAGCTCGTACTTGTGAAACGCTCTGTCAAAGCCGTCTCGGTTGTTCTTCTCCCAGTGAGTTTTGTAGAAGGCATTGTGAGACGGGTCGGGGCCCCAGTGCAGGGTGCTTCCCATCTGCTGCACCCCAATGTTCGTACCGCCCTTGTTTAGATTGCGGTTGCCGCGGCTTTCCATGATGTCGATCTCGCCCGACGTAGGCCAGCCACCGTATACGTTATGGCGAGGTAGTAGCCAAATTGCTGGAAACGTTTAATTTCTTTAAAAAAACTACAGAAATAAAATAGAATAGATAAAGTAAATGTTATGTTTTACCTGGCCACAACCAATCTCCTGCGGGTAGTTTAGCACTCACTTCCACACGTCCATAGCGAAAAGCGAATGACTCACTGGTTTGCACTCTAGCGCTTCTGATTGGATTGAGCACGTGCGTGGAGGTACCAGTGCGTACGCAGCCGTAGTATTCTGCATTTGTACATCTGAAAACCACGTGTAATTTAAAGGCTTTTGCAACTTTAACAAACTCACTGGTATGGTGGATGCTGATTAATGTTTAACGTCGAAGAGGTCAAGGCATGCTCGCCCAAATAGTCGGATGTCAGCGTGGGCTTAATGCACAGGCGTCTATTCTCCACGGCACTGTTGCGTCGATCATTTGTGTACCATTGAAATTCCCAGTTCTGGGGAAGGTTTAATGTAAAGTATTTGATAGGGAAATCCCACAGTCGACACTTACACCGCCGCCAGCTAATGTAACCTCGTGTTTCCACTTATTTAAATCAAAGCTGTTAAAGACATCTTCGAAGATGAGGTCTCCGGAACAAATCCCACCGGGGGCGTAACTTCCACTGGCAGTGGTAGGGGTAGGTTGGCAACCATAAATGTCAGCTAACAGCATGGAGAATATCACAACATGTATGATGTTTCCCATTTCTCTAAATCACAAAATTAATATTTAAAAAATAAATGTAATTAAAAGGAACAACTAAAGCAAAGTATATAAAAATTTTATTATTAAATCTGTATAGAGACGTAACACCTACATAATATTTGTGTTTAAAATTTTTTATTTAATGTTCTTAATTGTTGACAATATTTTCGATAGCAAGTAAATTCATAAAAAAAATTTCCTATAAATTTTAAGAATTTATTTGTTTTTCTTTTTAATTTCTAATCACATTTTAATATTTGGAAATGATTATATAAATCAAAACATTAATAGGCAATTGTATAAATTATAATTGCATTGGTTACATTATCTCTTAATAGTATATAAATATTTTTTACTTACTTAAAAAATATATTGCTTGAACGCACTTTCTTGTGTACCAGTCAAGAGAATAAGTCACCTAACTTTTATACTTTGTTGCTGGTTGTGTGATGACATTATACTGATTACGGGTTTTCTGAAGGCTATTTCCGTACGATTATTAAAACCTCGCCTCTATTCGACCAATAAAAATGTATTTATGTGATATAGAACAGCATGATAATTATAATTGGCTGCTATCTCAATGTTTGCTAAACGAAGAGGATTTATGTTTTTTGGTACATAAATAATTAAAACAAAAAAACCTAAGGTCAAAATAATTATAGTTGCCTATCTATGCATTTCAAAGTATTCAATCGTATTATATTTTATAGGTAAATTCTAATAAATAAATAAATAAATAAATAAATAAATAAATAAATAAATATATATATATATATATATATATATATATATATATATATATATATGACTCTGCAAGAGTGTGTGTAATAAGCAGAAAATTTTTTGTTAAACTTTTTTCAACAATATAACTGACCTTCGGATCAAAAACCCTCTTTTAAATTACATAGTTGTTTTTTGCATTATAATCATATTCAAAGTATATTTATAAATAAATGTTAAAATTATTCGATATTACGCTACTCCTTCTAAACAAATAAAGACAGTGTTCTTATAATTATAGTATTATTAAAATTAAATCATAACAGAGTAATTTGCATTCTTCTACATAAAAAGTAATTTTAAGTTGGTTTTTAAATTGTTTAAAGTTCCAAAGCTAAAGTTTAATTTTAATTAGATAGTCATGATCAGTTTTTTTAACTTTCAACCCCAAACTTTTATAATAGAAAAAGTAACATTATTTTGGTTTTAACGTACTATTATTTAATAAAAAAAATGTGTGTGGGTAGTAGCCGGGGCTGTTAACGTGAGGTTTCCATGAAAAGGTCGCTGAAACCAAAAATATTGTTTATAAGCTAACATTTCTTTAGGTACATAACAGAAATTTCCATTAACTACAATTGCTGCAACGCGTGTTACATTAGGTATAGAACAGGTTTAAAGAAGATATCAGATCGATATACATATCTTAACCGCTAACATACACCATACTATGGATAATTGCCAAACTTTACCCCTAAGGTATCTGCGATGACCTCCAGACTAACCATCTATGGGGATGTCGAATTCTTCAGAATAGTCTTCGTCCATAGGAGGCAGTTCTATTGTGAATCCGCTAACCACACTAATGGGTATCGCCGAAGTCAACGCACCGAAATCTTGGCACCGCTCATCGATTTGTCGGCGCTTATGAAGTCCATGATGACCTCTAAGTTGACCATTTATGGGACCGTCAGATTCTTCTGAATAGGCCGTGGCATTGATGTAAATCTATTCCCCACATTACTAGATCTCGCCAAAGTTGACGCGCCGAAGTTTTGATGTCGTTAATCGGCTATTGTGCCCAATTTATTTCCCCGTTTGGTATTTTCTGGCTCGATTTTCTTCCTCAATCGGTAGTGCCGAAACTTTTTTGCATTTCCGATCGGGTCCGCTTTAATTCGACCTGAGTTACGCTGATTCTACTTGCACTTTCTTTTTATGTTCTGCAACATTTTCTACTTCAAAACGTCACAGTTTTCCTAAATTTAATAGCCTAAAATTGCCCGCAGTACTTGATTCTACACAAAACAATAATTTATGTTTCTTAAACCACGCTACAAACAATGACACGCGTTCTTCAAGACCACTCGGCGTGCACTAGTTTGTCGTTTCGTTACCCGACTAAATCTCTCTCTTTCTTGCGTTGTACAAGAGGCGGAGAAAAAATTTCGGTTGATTTACTTATCGCTTCCTTGAGCATTAGTCATTTCAAAATTTGCCGTTTTGATATAGCTCATAATTGTGGAATGACACACAGTACCGAACTTAAAAACGTTTTTACGTCAAAAAATTGTAAGAGCCTTATTAAAACCCTTTTTGGGCGCACTTACAGGCACTGCAACCCGAAAAGCTTATTGTGCCCTCTTCTTCTGCTTGTGTCGTATCCTCATTGGACGTTGGCGATCAGTCTGGCCCATCTCTGCCATCCTGATTTTTCTTGGGAATATAATGAGGTAGTTTCCCGTTGCTTTCCTCATCGCAGTGTTACAGCCGGGTGTATCATAATTTGATAGCCACCTGTAAGTATATGATGACAAGCCTGTTACCGAAGTCATTCTTCTGCAGCCTTGACTCATTAATGACACAGCTGCTTCCTATGCCATACTAGTTTTGATCCGCCCCTGGTATTTCATTTCCCAGGTACCACCCATATCTGGGAGGCATTCCCCTATCCGCCACCTGGGGAGGCGCCCGATGGGGGACTAGCAATTCTGCCCTCTAACATGCACTTATTCTAGGACATTCACACACATCCATGGGTTCAGCGATACTCAAACTCACGCGCTCCCGCTAGAGGACAGAGCCAACTGGTTGAACCGTCTGAGCCACCACGTCCCCCATTAAAGCCTTACAGCTTCTTAAGTAGATTTTAGTGAGTAGCTCAAAAAATTAAATTGAAATCGATTAAAGCTAACAGAAGCTTATCTAGTGTGACTATAACTTTAGTTGTGCTTTTTCAAGAACGGGTCTTTTATATAAGACTTTTTGGTTAACCATATTGTCCTCTTGTACTTTTATAACTGTACCGTCTAGAAGGTACTAATAATTATTTGTAAAAATAATTTAAGTCTTAAAATAATATTGTTTATCAAATTTAGATGTAAATAATATGCAATGGGTTTTAGAAATAAAAATTATGTCTTTTGAATTAAAAAAAAATTTACGTGCTGTGAGGTCAACGAAGATAAGAGGAGCTTCTGAAGGTTGTAGGTAAAGATGCTTCAAGCAAATTTATTATTATCAAGTTTCTCATGACAAAAAGCGCAAAACCATCAAAAATTTCGAACAATTTTGAAACGACACTCAAAAAAACTCGAGTATAACGTAAAAAATTTTTGTAAGGACAAAAACAAGTTATAAACATGTACTGACGTCTCTCGAGGATTAATGTGACTAAGGAGAATATTCGTATAGTTCACCGTTTTTTTGTTGAGGACGACCGCCACTTAACGATTGCTTCTGAAGTTAAAATAAGTTGTGACAGTGTTTAAGCAATCGATACTTGTTGAAGATAAGATACGGCAGTGTATCTAGAAATTTAAACGGCTATTGACATGCTACCAGGCTTAAGAGAAGGATTTTTTCACTGAATCGTTGCCTCTGTTGCAACGTAGGCCCACCATCTGTATCCATCAAAATCTAAATTCGGTTTTCAACTGAAGAGGTTTTTGCAACTTTATTTATTTATTGCAAAGGAGTTTGAACATAGATTTTTTTGTCGTTTGCTACAGTCGACTTTTAACTTAAAAAACTTGCATGTTGTCGAAAATACGCAAATTCCCAATTCAAAAAGTTATCCTCTTTATAACTACTCATACTCGACAAAAAATTGAGTATTTATTCTCGACTGCATTGAAACGCTCTCTTTACATTTCGGACAATCGTCTTGCGATTATTATTTCTTTAGATTACTGAAACATTACGAAGACAAATATTGGACTAAGCTATTGCCATGTACGATTGGTAAGTGCCACAACCACATTTATGTTATAAAACTAAAAAGCTATGTACCTAAGTCAGGAAATTGTGTAACAAATACAATTTGTTTGTTAGTATTCTCATAATACTTTAAAAAATTAAAAAATGTTATATTTATTCTCGTGTAAACAAAAAAAATTAAAAATTTATATTTCTGACATCACTATATTACTATCGCTAATTTTTTATTTAGAAAACCAACGAATGGTAATTATATTTAGGAAAATAAGAAGCTGGTGTTTTTTAAAGTATCTAAAAATTAGAAGCTTAAAGTGTAAAGATGACGAGTTAACCATTCTTAAATAATAGTAGTAATGTAAAAACATCGGTTTACAAAAATTGAACTTTAATTGTATGCCAGTAACGGTTTCCACTTAGCGAGAATGATTTTTATAGGGAGCTCGTATGTTTTATATAATAAATTCGATGCAGTTTAGAAGTATTAAAAAATATCAATGATATGGTTATATTATTCCATTTTGAAGCATTTTTGACCGTTAGAAGAATATAGGATTTGTTTTAATCATTGTTTAAAGTAGAACTCCTGGAAGAGTAAATTTGTTAATAAATTATTCGGTGCTTCGTTGATCACAGATGAAATAAGCAATAAACATTTATGTTCGGTAATTCTGATATGAACATTTTTGATGACTTTAATAGTCAAGTTCTGGAGTTTAAAGATGTTATGCTGACTTTTGGCTTACAACATGAAGTGAATGATGAGATTGATATCACAGTAATGCTTGGATCGATAACATTTTTTATAATGCCGGTAAGTGCTTTAGGAATTTAAACAGATTTTTAGCTATGACTATAAGAGTATTTGTGTAAATTTATCTTTTAAGCTAAACATAATGTTACCACGTTACAATAAGATAATCTCGAAAAGGAACATCTGCAAAACTTAGTTACATTAAAGATTGCTAATCTGGATTAATCTGTAACACCCGACAGCTTTAATGTACACGTTGCTTATAATCATTTTCGGGGAATGTTTAACGAAATATTTGATAGCATTTTAAAAATAAAATTAACATTAAAGAGCTTTACAAATTATTTAAGATTTAAGACTAGTACGTTGACTTATTTTTATTCATTTAAAAAGTAAATACTGTGTAATTGCGATAGTTTGTTCCTTAGCTGATAGTAGCCGCGGTCTTTTTTAAGGGCTCCATCGTTGGTTCTGATCTTGGGTAAATGTGCGACTTCGGTGTGTCGCCGCATCTATCTTCACCACGTGTGCTGCGCGCCTGATACTCCTGGAGTCTAGGAACTTTATTTCGAATACTTCTGTTGTTTAAAATAAGCTGTTGCGTCATAGTTAGTATTTTATGCTGTCTCATTGTATGGTTTCCTAATAGCTTGATACTGTGCCCCGGCGGATGCTGTGGCTGCTTGAGCCAAATTACGTCTTGCATGTTGAGGCTCCGGCGTTCCCAGTTGCAGACTTTGTTTAAAACTTTCATTAGTGTTTCGTGACAGAATAATATAGTATTTAAAAAACCATTAATTAATTAATTATTTAAGAATTTAGACAATGCTTTAAGATGTCACTTTTGTAAAAATTTGTTTTTCGATTAGTTGCGCCTTTTAAAACGATTCCCTGAACTCTCGAGAATTTGTTGTTTTTTTCATTATTTAAATAATATTAACAAGCGTATCTGAAGTTACCCCTATAGCAGAAGTAGGATAGTATATTCTACTTTTTTAAGAGAGTCGTTTGGCACGTCACGTACAGACCAGGGTAAAATTTGCTACTTAAATTCATGGGCGCTTCTAGCTACTATAAAAATCCATTTTTTATGATTAAACGGAGGTTAATAGTTTTATTAGTTATGTATAAAATTTTTCTGTTATGTCTTTCAAATACGAGTGTACACCACAAATAAAAGTTTGTGGGTAGGACATGCTTTTTGCTTCCACTATTTTTGGTTTACTAGAAAAAAATATAAATTTCATTCTCTATTTTTAGTTTTCTCTATAAAAAAGTGAAGTATAAAATATCCTACAGGAACAATATTGTATGCATAATGAAAATTACTGTATACCTACACATACATGTATGAATGTGCACCTGTGTGCTCTTACAGATACATACGAGATACCCCTGTTTAATAATAAAATCCAAAAATAGTATCCGTTCGACACCGCCATCGCTCTATTACGGGGGCATGGCGTCATCTACATCTCCCAGAACAAATCTGAGATCTTCTCTGACAATATAGAAGGTTAGTGCTACCTTAGTTACGACGACCAGTTCTACCATGTCGGCAGTTTTGTAGATCGTCCAAAAGGGGGTCCAGGACCACCTGGACCCAGCAACCTACAAGAAATCCTCCAGAACTGCGTGCTACAGGCTCACTCAGGGAAGGTGATTGTCTGTGTCAGCGTTGCCATAAACTCTATCTTTTACCCCCGCTACTTCTCAAGTTCTTGGAAGGTAACGAATGTCGTTTTGCTCTCCTAGCCTCAAAACTGTGGGACGTACCACAGGATTATCAACCAAAGGAAAACTTGTAAAGCAGGTAATTCACAAGCTTAAGACAGCTGTCGAAGATTTCCAATTTATTTCAGAGAATTAGTTCGGATTTCGTTCGGGCCACTCCACCACACTTCAGCTTCTCCGCGTAGTGGAATGAATTACCGACAGTTACACCGCAAGTGTAGTGTTCATTTATGTACAAAGGTCTTTGACAAGATAACGGGCTAGTATACAAGATGACGTCTACCGCATTCCTGCTACTGATGGTCCATTTTGTCCGGCTCTTCCGGAGGTTCCGTGTCAAGTTTAATAGTGTGAGGTCATCGGATAGGTGACTTTGGTCGGACGTCCCCCAAGGCTCTTTCCTCCCTCCAACATTACATAATACCTATGTTTGGGACATGCCAACGACGCCTTCCATTATATTGGTCTGGTATTGTTGAGGATTTCATTAGTGATCCGGCGATTTCAGAAGAAACTGGACCTTTCAGAAGACTAGGTTACAGGTGGAAAATGGGCATAAACCCCGAGTAGATGTTGAAAGTCCTGTTTTCCATCAAGAAACCATTTTACTGGTAAAACTACCTTGAGAATTTTAAGCTCGTCGGAAAGGAGATACCTTGAAGAGAGGAGACCAATTATCTTAGGGTGATTCTGTACTACAAGTTAACCTGAAGACGCAGGTAGATAGGACAGTTATTAAAGACAAGGCAGTAAGATCCGCACTCGGCTTCCTACACCCAGAACTGAGTGTCAAGTTGAAACAAGCTGATCCAGAGTAAGACGATCATCTACTCTACTTCCTGATTGGAGATAGAACGAAAATACCTCTATAAATAAACTCGATGTCGTCCAGACTCAGACATATTTAACGCCCCACGGTTTGTGAGAAACTATGACCTCACGAATTATATTAAAACAAACATACATTCTGTGGTTTTTAGAATTACGAGACTGGTAGGAACGCTCGTGAGGCGGCACTGAGAAGGGGCTATACGGCCATCCACCATTTACTCTAGGGCAAATCATGAGGACTGATGTTAGGGGTTGACCTCAGGAACTTCAAATTTCGTCTGTGAAATCAACGTCAATGTCAACGTCAACGCATTGAAGTGGAGATAATTACAAACTACACAAGTGAGTTACATTATAATATCTGTCATTATATACAACATTGTAAAATTAGCTACAAAGTTATTCTATTTTATGTATATACGTTAAAATTTTGAAAACATTTACTGACTTGCGGTTTTGTCGTTGGTGATATTATTTTGAGCGGGAGCGCATAATATGATAGCAAGTCTGCGATGTATAGAGAAACGGTGGAAGCTGGCTGACTCATATTTATGTACAACGGCTGAGCATTTCGCCATGGGCTTTGGCGGTGTAAGTCTTCGCTTCCAAATTAAAAATATCCAGTAGAAATTTTGTGTTCTTTCCTTAAAAAAAATTTCATAAATGTTTATCATTGGCTGAATTGTGTTTGTGTACATTGTGGAAATCTTGGGATAAACCTTGGTGGTTTTCTGCAAATGCTAGTGTCTCCAATGTAAATTGTTTATATGACCATTTTTATTTTTCCTGATGACGTTATATTCTGAATAACCTTGAATGCTGAAATGAACCTTCAGTAAAAAGCACACGGAATTTTGGCCTAGAATTTGCATAACTATGGTTTGTTGTGTTGCCAATGTATTTATTTATTGGTGTTCAAAAATATTAAGATAAAATTGAGAACCTGTCATCTAAGGCGCGGTACTCGTTACATTGCTTCCTATATCACAGATGATCTGCGACAAACAGGCAGTGAAGACGAACCTATAAGTATCTTAATCTCTTAGTTTGCAGGTTTTTCTTCAATACGGGGTGTAGTCTCCCCGTCATTATGTTTTTTTACTTTACATATAAAGGATTGAAATAAATATTGTACAACTCTACAAAATATTTTATTTTATTACTAAAACCAAAGAAAGTATTTACAATCATATTTGTTTTTTACACCTTCATGAGAACTTCGGAAAACTAGTGTTAAGTTAATAGACAAAAATACGGGAGATTTAAAAGAATGATGAATTATCTATACAATACTATGCTACTGTTAGAAAGCATACTGTCAAATATCTTTCAGTAAATTTCAAGAAAGTCATAAGAGGCAATACATCAACGAAAAGGTTCGTACATTGATTGATTTGTTTTCAATTGTTATTAAATATTTCTATTATTTTACAGAATACACATTTTTTTTTCTTCAGCCTTGTAGCGCGCCCAGTATTGAGCATTGGCCTTCCTTTGGGATTTATAAATTGAACGCTACGCTTGCCGGGCGGGTTGGCGAGTGGATAGTGAATGTACTTTTTACGACCGCCAAAGGTGTTTGTATGACGGCCGGAGAGCATTAAATATTTTTGTCATTGCCGGGGTTCGAACCCAGAGCCGCCGTGCGCCAGTTTGGCAGGTTGAGGCCTTTACCTCGCGGCTGCCGTGCTCTCCATACGTAAATTAAAAGTGCAATAATAATAAAGTTACTTACCATCAAAATGATTTGTTATTTAAATTTGTTAATTTATATCATTACACAATCATAACCATGCAATTATTTTAGGTTTTAGGTTGAAGCAACATAGTAACATATAAAATGGAACGGTTGAGGAAAAACCATGCTTTTTGCATCATTTTTGGAATCGTAGATTGTAAATATACATACGTGTAGAATGCGTCATATTTATTTAAATACCATATTTGCCGAAACCTCTAAGCAGTCATGCATAGAGTTAGAAAAACCAAGCTGCGAGCTATCATTAGCCTTAAAAAGTCCAGATTGACGTCATTTTTTGCCCAAACGATATCATTTGTTTCCTAAATTTATTTGATGTGCTAAACTAGTTCCTTACTTGGTCAAGCTGATCGAACTAAGATGAGTGTATGATGGCATTATTTAAACATATTCAATGGCCTTGATCTTTTCTTGCTCACCTATTTAGCATTAGCTAATTTCGTATATATTTATCTACATTTGTGCTTTGCAACTTATAGAAAAGATACATACAAATTTACTTGTAAAACGGAATTTGTCTCTTACACTCTTACTAAATAAAATATATTTATATAAACTAATTTTTCCAACAACTAAAATATATGTGAAGATTTTCACGTAGATAACACGTTATATATCATGTTAACGTATTTCTCAATAAATACAAAACACATCTTTGCTTGTCAAGATGTAAATATTTATTTTCATTTATATGCAGCAAGGGCTGCATTTTTTATGCAGTCTGACAATAAATCTCGAGAAGAAGGATTTCTAATTATAACTTTATTATTGAAGAGCACTGAACATGAATATTATACTTGAATATTTGCAATATGATTAAAAAATATAATTACATTACTGAGCTTTAAAATGTCCCCCTCTACTGTTAGGGTGTGCCATTCTGTTAGAAAATGCAACTTTAGCAACTTTAAATTTTTATGGAACTTAGCACGGACTCCCAAAATTGACCAGTCAATGTATGTTTCATCTCAAAATCTGGTCGCTGAGATCTCCCTGACCCCAAGGTGACACAACAGCTTCCAAATTATCATTACAATACACATCCTGATTTACTTTGAACTTTTTTGAGAGAATGATGGAATAGATTCCATCCCATACTACGGCAGAAAGTCGCCCGACGTTTCATAAGACGATCACGAAATGGCTATTTAAATAATAAAAATGTAACGTTTCAATTGTAGCTGTACACATGTTTTTTTGTAATACAGGGTGCGTTATGAAAGTAATACGCATGGTTTTACAAAAATTGATTTATTGATCCGATCTGTACAAATCATCAAAACTCTTTAAAATACGCTCCTCCTGCATCAATACACTTGCGCAGTCACGATTTCCATGCCTGGAAGCCTAGGACTCTTGTAACATGAACTTGAATGTTTTCCACGGACTCCCAATGTTTTCCTTTGAGCTCTTTCTTCACGCGGAGAAACAAAAAAAGTCACAGGGAGCCAGGTCGGGACTGTATGGCGGCTGGAGAACTATTGGGATGTTGCTCCGGGCCAGGAAGTCGCCAACGATGAAAGCCGTGTGGCTGGGTGCATTGTCGTGGTGGAGTTTCATTGAGTCTTTGATGTCCCTCCTGACGCGGGCGACCTTGCGTTTCAACCTCTTCAGCACTTCCAGGTAAAACTCGAAGTTTTTTCTGTTCGTCTATTAACACCTTTGGTACAAGCTTCGCGCAGACCTTCCGCATTTGCAAATCCTCGATTTGTCGGATGCCTAAACGACGGTCTTACCCAAACTGGGTAATCCCAATTAACACATACTCATTAAGGTTACTCAGAAGTCGAATGTACATTTGCTTACTAATAAAAAATTGAGTATAAAAATTTTATTTGCATTGAGATTAAAATAACTTGTCAGTAATGAGTGCTTGAGCACTGTCGTAGCTTATTAATTAGTTAAAAACAATATTAGCAACTGCTAGTTGGTGGTTATTGTTGAGAAAGCGACGAACAATACAAATATTCTCTTTAGCCACGCTGGTACACGGGGATGTCGATGACCTTAATTTTTAACTGCTTCTGCTCCTTACAAAAATTGTTTTCTGTTACGCGTCACTTGAGTCGAGTATTCTTAAAGGTGTTGCCCTTAAATTGAGCATTAAGTCTAAATTTTGGGCGGTCTGTTGTGATATTTGCGCGACGGATAAGCGTAGCTTTTGCTATGACGTAATATTGACTAAAGAAGTTGTTTTACGAGGTACCCTACAAGGGAAATGCTATTATGTCATCCCAACTCAAGAGTTAAGCTCTTCACTCGGGGTCTCAATTTGCCTACTCCCCAAAGAGAGCTGCGAGTCCTTGAATGAAACTAACCTTTCGTGTGTTCTGTTTGGTCTTTTATAGAACGAGAAGTGAAAGTTCGTTTGGCGGGAGATGCATTGTGTTGGGAAAAGTTTGTTGGATTAAGATATTTACATATGATGGGTAAATGTTGGCTATCATCTCTTGTGCATTGTGCATCTGCATTGTGGACGTTTTTATATTTCAATTACCTCACAATCCTGCTAGTGAAATGAGAAATGAAAGCTTTAACCTCCGAAAAATTAATATTATGGTCTGATTTTTATTATGTTTGGCAAGCGCCGAATCATTATTGCTTCTCCATGCGGCCAGAGAATGCTCATATATTCGGCTGGATATTTGCCGATTTGTTTGACCTATATATAGGTCCTTTGGCAGTCTGCACTAGATATTTTATAAACTCCTTGGGATTCATTCATTGCTAATCGAATAAACACAGATATATGGTAATTGGCCGTGAAGACCGTACGTATGTTTTGAATCATTAATATGAGCTTTATTTTATAGGTGGTGCCTCTGATAAAAGGTAGAAATGCTTTTTGTGGGTCAGGAAGGTTTTGAGATTGGAAGTTAGTGTTTTTATTTATATTTTTGGTTATATTAGTGAAGGATTTGTTGGAATACCCATTTTGCAGTAGGGAGCTGGTAATGGTTCTAATTTTTGTTTGGTGATTTTTCATATCGGAAAGTTTGTTGGATCTGGTGATGAGGAATTTTGCAATTGAATGGATTTGGGCAGGGTGGTGATGGGATTTGGCATTCAGGTAGCGCTTAGTATGAGCGGGTTTTCTATAGACAGTGTAATAAAAGCTGTCATTAGAAGGGTTTCTTGTTATGAGAGTATCTAGGAAGGGAAGGAGACTATTTTGTTTAATTTTCATGGTAAATTTGGTATTGGTATAAATTTGGATACTCTTATAACAATAAATCCTTCAAATGACACCTTTCATTACACTGTCTATAAAAAAAACCAGCTCACACTAACCGCTATCTATCTATCTATCTATCTATCTATATATATATATATATATATATATATATATATATATATATATATATATATATATATATATGAAGGAGAGGATGCTCCATGTGTGGAAGAACTCTTCGAATTTTTGCTTCCAATTTTCTGAGTCTCGCAGTACTTTGCAGATTTTATGGTGGTGCCTTTAGGCATAAATTTCAAATGCACCACATCTTGAACATCCTAGAACACTGCGAGCATGACTTTGCCTTCTGATGGCATGGTCTTAAACTTTTTTGGCGTTGGTGATCTTTTGTGGCGGATTTATACTCATTTGTTTTCAGGGTCAAAATGGTGAACACACCTATCACAATGTTAAGGAACCCACCCTCACGCTCAAAAAGCAAAAAAAAAATTTGAAAATATATCCAATCTCCTCTGTTTCATATCAGGAGTAAGCATTTGAAGCACCCACCGTGCACACATTTTTCTGTATCGCAGTTCTGCAATCATGGCCTGTACACGCTTTCGTGATATGCCAAGTTACCTGAGAGCTATGTCTTTGTTATCCAATAATTTTCTCTGATGAGTTCATCACCCCGATTGGAATGAGTCTCGTCGGTTGCCGTTCGTGATCGTCCACTCCGAGCTCTATCATAGACGTTGAGGTTAGCACCACCGTTTCCTTCATTACGAGCACGAGCAACCCAACGTCGCATATTATTGATGTCGATACATTCATCACTGTACATAGCTTTCATTCTTGTATGGATTTCAATTGAAGGCAGTTTTCTGCGGTTAAAAACTCGATTACAGCTTGTTGTCTCCAACGCACCAATACAGTTACGTTACACACCACCATGTTACACGCTACAATTCGGAGTCCTCTAGCGACAGAGGGTTGCAACTTGCGTCAGCGAAGCGGGAAAGTCGACCGAGTTATATGCATGACGTGTAATATCTCAACCGATGAGTTGAACATATAAACCATTATCATTTATTATTTATATTTGTTTGTCCAACAATGGTTTATTATTATTTTTATAGCTTGCAAAAGCTAATTATTAACTAGCATTTAAATTATTTATTTTTATTTATTAAATTTATATTTTAAATTATTGCTTCTATTTAGCTATGCTTTTATTCAGATTCCCGAGAAGTCCAACAAATCACTTAGCATATTAGCCAAAAAGAACATCAGTTCCTTTGCTTTCGCTGAAAATCCCTCCTATAGTACCAAGACTTCCACAAGTTTGTCAAGACGGATTGAATCAAAGGTTTCAGAAGGAGATATCAGAGACGCAGTCACGTTACTAGCTTCGTATGATACCATAGCTGCCGAAGACGAAGAAACGTTTAAAAGAGTAAAACAAAAATACCCGACACCCTCAAGGGTCTTGAACATACCTGAGGCACCTGACCCAGATGTGCACTATTTGTTACCTCAACGGAGGAAGTTCTACCTGCAATTCGGTCCTTCCCTAATGGTTCTGCTGGTGGAATTGACGGATTGCCGCCACAACATTTCAAGGATTTGCTCTCTGAGTCAAATAGCAAAGCTGGTCGAAAACTTCGTTTCTCTATCACTAAACGTTTAAATCTAATGTTTTCTGGAAAAGTCTGCAAGGATATATGCAAAATTCTATATGGAGCTTCTCTTTGCGCATTATCTAAGAGGGATGGTGGAATTCGACCCATTGCAGTTGACTGCACTATCCGACAGATAGTTAGTGAGCCTTTTGGGCCCTACCTAAGGTCACACCTGGTCGGCGTAAATACCAGGGGAGGTTGCTAAGCAACCATTCACGCTACAAGGACATTCGTGGAGTCCCATAAACACACTAATTTATTTATTTATTTGTAGCATATACAGGCCATGTAGGCCTTGAGCTATACCTTTATATTTACTTACACCTAAAATACATTTTCTATCTTAGCTTTGAACTTAATCCGTTTACATAACATACATTAATAATTGACATCAGATAACCAAACATAAAAGTATTCTGAACAAGATATAATATCTTTCCATTTCCTTCGATCCGTTGCTAGGGCCCTTCAATTTCTGATCCTTTTTCTGCAACGTCATTTTTCAACGCCTGATTCCATCTTATTCTCGGCCTTCCTTTCCCTCTTATCCCTTCTGGTGCTCTCCAGGCCACATCCTTTACAATTCTGTCATCCTTCATTCTTATCAAATGTCCTAGCCATTGTAGTCTTCTATTCTTCACAAAGTCTCCTACTGATTTTTCCCCGTACATATCATATATTTCCATATTCGTTCTTCTTTCCCATCGCATTATTGTCTTTTTCCCGCCCAGTATCCTTCTTAGGATTTTTCTCTACCAGCTTTCTGTTCATTCATGGCCCATGTTTAGCATCCCTAGGTTAGCGTTGGCCTTAGTATTGACTTATAAATCCTAAATTTTGTGTTTCTGGATAACCCATTTGCTCTTGATATTTTATACAGCCCTCCTGCGCATTTGTTTCCTTTGGCTATTCTTAGATCCACTTCCTTTTCTTCTTCAATTTTATTGGACACCAATACACCTAGGTACATGTAGTTCTCTACTTCTTCAAAAGCTACAACCCCCACATTTCTCTTTGTTTTTGGGATGCATAGACTTTTTTATCTTTGTAACCTTTTTTGAACTTAAGCTCCATATATTTTGTCTTGTCCTTATTAAACTGGAGCCCCATTGTTTCAGCAGAATCCATCAGTTGTTTTGTGACCTCTTCTAGTTCTTTTGTACTTCTAGCCAGTAGTACTACGTCACCAGCGTAAGCAAGACACTGATGGCTTTTGTAAAACAGTGTCCCTTTGCTATTTATTCCGTTCTTTCTAATTACCGCTTCTAGTGCTAGGTTAAACAGCACGCATGATAGAGGGTCGCCTTGCCTTAATCCTTTTTCTATTTTGAATTCTGTGCTAAGGTTTGTACCACTATTGACTGCTGCGGCTGTGTCTTTTAGTGTCATTCTTATTAATCTGATTAATTTAGCCGGTATTTTTAGTTCTTCTAGCGCTTTCAGTAACTGCTTCCTGTTTATATTATCGTGTGCGCCCTTGAAGTAAATGAATAGCATATGCGTTTCAACGTTATATTCGTAGCAGCCGTTCAGGATTTGCTTTAGCATAAAGATTTGGTCTGTTGTGGATCTATTTTGTCTAAAACCCCTTTGGTACTCCCCTAGCTCGGCTTCCGCTTATTCTTCCAATCTTCTCTTTATTATTGTGGCCAATACCTTATACGTGACATCTAAGAGTGTTATTCACCTGTAATTCTCGCAAACCCTCTTGTCACCCTTTTTGTAAATTGTCAGGATTATCGCCTTATTCCAGGACCTTGGCATTTTTTCTGCTTGCCGTATCTTTATTATCATATTAAGAATCTGCTCCGACAACATATTACCTCCGTACTTCAGGTTTTTCGCCGCTACTCCATTTTCACCCGGTGATTTATTATTTTTCATTTTTCCCAGTATTTCTTTTACTTCATCCATCCTAGGATTTTCTACCGCTACTCCATCATTATCAATCTCTTCTTGCTCTTGGTTTTCCCTCGTATTTACATTTAAGGTTTCCTCAATGTACCTTCTCCATCTTTCTAATATGTTTTCCTCGTCACCCAGTAGATTTCCATCCTCATCCTTAATGTACGGAGTTCTGCTTTGGTCCCCTGAACGTATGTCCTTTACGTTCTTGTAGAAATTTCTAATTTCTATAGCTTGATATTTGTTTTCTATTTATTTTACCTGGTCTTCCATATATCGCCTTCGTTTTTGCCTTAACAATCTTTTTACTTTACTTCTTTGTCTAGCACAACTTTGTTAATTTTCCTCAGATGGTGTGTGTAACATTTTTTGTCTAAGCTTTTTCTTTATTTTCAGCTCCTGGTCACATTCCCCATCGAACCATTTTTTTTCTTTTTTGGGTTTTGCCTTGTGATATTTCTTTGTGTTGCGTATCTTATTGTATTTTCTAAGTTTCTCCACTTCTCCTCTATCCCCTCTCCGTCTGCTACATTTTTGCCTAACATGTATTCTATGTCCTTCTTATACTTTTTTGCCACCTCCTCGTCCTGCAGCATTCTTACTTCAAATTTTCCCCTTATCCTTACTTTCCTTTTTGTTGCCTCTATTTTTTCCGGCTCTATGCATCTAATTTGTACTCCAACCAGGAAATGATTGGAGTCCACGTCCGCACCCCTATATGATCTCGCTTTCTTTATCATTTTTTCATGTTTCGCTTGCACCAGGACGTGATCTATTTGGTTGGTCTCCTTGCTTCCCGGTATAATCCATGTCCCTTTGTGTATGTCCTTTCGTTGGAAATGTGTGCTCATTATTTTCAGATTTTTCTCTATTGCCAGCGAGATCAGCCTTAGCCCATTATCATTACTAGAAGCGTGCTTACTTTCCCCTCCTGTTATCTTCTTGTAGATGTCTTCTTTTCCAATCTTAGCAATTGCATCCCCCATTATCAATATTATGTTGTCCTTTGGAATCCTGTCTATTACTTCCTCCAATATCTCGTAGTACATATCCTTTATCTGTTCCTTTTTTCGTTTGTGGGGGCATGTATATTTATTATAGAGGTAAACTTCTTCCCTTGCCTTATGGTTAATATGCACAGTTTGTCCGATATATCTCTTCAAAACTCTTTACATCCTGCTTTCTATTTGGGCTTACCAGGAAGCCTACACCAAAAAACCGACTTTGACTCCCACTTCTAAACAGAGTGTAGTTATCTATGGTTTGCACGCCGTTTCCTTTCCAGTGTGTTTCTTGTAATGCAACCACTTCCATTTCATATGCTTTAATTTCCCTTACTAAATTTTTCAATGCTCCCTCATCCTGGATACCCGTAAGGTTCTACGTCCCCATTTTTATTTTCTTTGATCCTATACTATTTTTATTGTCCAGTTTCTCTGCGTTTATTTTGCTAGTTGTCATTGCCTTTGCGTTGTAGCCTTGTCCATTGCCAAGCCCGTCTTTCTTTATCTTCCTCTTGTCTGCCACTAGTAGTTTTTTTGTCTTGATGTTCTCGTTATTTTTCTCATCTGTTCTGTAAAAGCATTACCATCCGGCGACCTTTCATCCACAGTTCTTTTGTTACTTCCTGAGGGAATTCCTTGCTCCTTGTATTTTCCTTGACCCTTGCCGTTGGATTCCTTAGTTAACTCATTCGGTACATTTTTTACAACTAGCTTATTGTACCTTAACCACGTTCTATTTCCTTTTCCCTTTCAGCTTTCATTTGTGGTATTAACAGCTTCCGTTACTCACATATTTTTTGTGGGTAGTCTTCGTCAATCCATATATCAGATCATTTTAAACTTTTTGATTTCCTCATAATCTCGGTTTTTTTTGGCGTCCTTAGTTAGTTTTAGTAGAATCATGAGCAATCTTCCCGATTTATATTCCCCTATTCTGATTGCTTCATTTATATCAATTTGTGCCTTAACTGTGACTCCTAAGTTTTCCATTATTTCTACTATTTTTTTTTCTGTATCAGATCCTTCTTCATTTTCTTGATCAGCTACCCCTCTCAAAACTAGGTTCTTTCTTCTAACCTCTTTCTCCAGCTGGCCAATTCTACTTTCTTGCATTGTGACTTGCACCTTTAGATTGTTATTTTCTTGCTTTATTGCGGTCATTTCCTACACAAGCTGGTCCAATTTGGAATCCATTTGTTGCATGTTTAGGTTTAGTTGTTGGAACATCTTCTCTATGTTCTGCTACAAATTGATTGTCAAAATGCCTTTAATTCGGTACTGGCTGCTATTGGCTGGCAAAGAAGTTACTCTAGCGTTGTATTGTTACTTATACTAATGTTATTCAACTCCATCTTTTTATTTCTTATCCCTACTGCTTTTAGCAAAACGTTCAACAAAAAGGTAAATGAACTACAACTTATTTTCTACAAACTAAAGGTCCTACACCACCACATCGCTTATTACCAACTTTGTCATTACCTGGTCATTCCGAAGCTGACCTATTTTCTCCGTACTACCCCATACTCTGATGAAATTACGGATTTAGACGAGGTCATCAAATCAACACTGGAGGAAATTCTGAACAACCAATCTAGGTAGAAGCCAATGGACCATCGCATCATTACCAATTAAGTTTGGTGGTCTGGGCAAAAATTAAAGATATTCTCCTCCCATCAATTACGTTAGCAAAGCACGGCTTCTCGCTTCACAGAAACCTAAATCGAACGGCTGGCTCAACGTTCTTCCTTCAAAATGTTTGGAAACCTTACTAAAATTTTAGATTTCCATCGGAATTCGCCTCAGTTTGAATATCTGTAAGCCTCATACTTGTGCTGAAGAAATTAACGGATTATGCTGTATCAAAAGTGCTGGTAGACACTTCAGTCACCAGGAGTTAAATAATATAATTTTTCGTGCTTGAGAGCTGGAAAAATTCCTTCACTTTTGGAGCCAACAGATTTTTGTCGAGAAGATGGAAAACGAGTTGATGGAATAACATTAATCCCTTGGGCAAGGGTAGGATGTTTATGTGGGATGCGACGTGCTTGGACATATTAGCCAGCTCTTATCTGGATGGTACTTCACTGGAAGGAGGCTTTGGTTGCACAAAAGCTGTCGTTAATAGGCGTAATAAATATAAGAAACTTGAGGATCAAAATTATATATTCATTCCATTTGCAGTGGAGACGTTAGGCCCTTGATGTCAAAATACAATCAACTTTATAGATACTTTAGGAAATACTCTTAATCTTATTACTAGTGAATGTAAATCTAAATTATATTTAAAACAAAGGATTAGCCTAGTTATACAGAGAGGAAACGCAGCTTATGTGGTGGGACCTTTAATTCCCATTCCATGGAAACAATTTTTTATATATTGTAGTTATTTAATTGTTACATTAATATTTCTGTCGCCCAATTCTGTCGACACTTCTCCTAGAAGAGAATTTAAATTATTTGCCAAATATATAGATCAACAGCTAGCATAAAGTTCAACAAACACAAGTATATTAATTTTGCAAGACTACTGTGCGCTATAAATAATTATGTTATTTTACAATAATTACATAAGATATAAAAGTATATTTCTAAGTATATAGTTTAAGTTTTTCTTGCATTTATATTTTGCTAAGCAAAGAACAAGTAGTTATAAATTAAAAATTTTTCTTAACAAAATTTCTGTCAAAAAGATATTTGTCAGTATGACACGTGTTTTAGTTATATAATAAATATTGAAGTTATTTATATAACATAAATAATTAAGTGCTTTTAATTCATACGCATCTGTTTTATCGGTAAGAATTAGCTGGATTATAGTGCATACACCCTCACATAATCAACTTGCAGAGTGGCGTCTTCACTTGTGCCCAAATTCCAAGTTGGTAACCATTGGCTTCTGCCATTCCAAAAATCTGTTGCAGCCTAAAAAGGTAAGCGCTAGCTTATACAAAACGTTACTTTAGTTGCGAAACTGAACAAACCTTTGGCGATTTATTTGACCACGGCTTTCCACCGGGATTGGCGGCACTGTCCGGAAATAGTTATTGACACCACCTACAGCCAAATTAATTATGATGTAAAATTCCTGGTCGAAGGGCGCAAGCCGCGTGCCTTGGCGCCAGGGGTTCGCCAGGTTGAGATCGCCAAACGAGCCTTTCTCCCAAAAGCCACCATCTGGGGGAGTCACGCTGCCCACGTTCTCTCCGTCGATTCTGAACGTTATGGTGTCGGGGGTCCACAGCATTTCGTATATATGGAACCTTTCATTAAAACCGCCAGGGTCGTTCTTTTCCCAGTGGGTTAATTCGTAAATGTAATGGGCTGGGTCAGGACCCCAGGCGAGCGTACTCGCCGCACGTTGCACTCCAATATTTTTGCCATTTGCCTGGAGGTTGCGGTTCCCCTGCTTTCCATTATGTCAATTTCACCAGATGCTGGCCAGCTACCGTAAGTGTTGTAACGCGGCAGTAACCAAATTGCTAAAACAATAATTAGTGCTTATAATCATAATAACTAGGTTTATCGGCACATGTTTTTGTATAAGACCAGTTAATTCTATATGTATAAAACATTTTCGTAGTTAATGTAAGTGACATTTTGTTTCTATTGAATAAAATTGTTTTTATTTTAAAATTTACCCCTGCTGGTATATGTGAGAACAATTCGGAGAGAAAAATGGGTGCGTATAACAATATCCATCTGCTGTACGTAGTAGCATTAGATCAGTTTAAAATAAACACTGCTATTAAAAAATCCACCAAATGTGAAGTACGTGCAGTAATATGATGTATGCAGGAAATTGACAAAAAGTTTATTATGCACATGAGACGATCTCTTGCTAATATTCTTGCCTATTCCCATATTTTTCCTTTACGTTTTAATATCTCCGCTACGCTGTTGTTCCAGGTTGTTCTAGGTCGTCCTCTTCTATTTTTACCTGCTTTTTTAGCTTTTCATACTTTAACTTGCCTTGTGCTATCCATTTGGATTAGGTGGCCTACCCATTTTACCTTCTTTTGTTCTATTTCATTTTTCAGATAATTTATTTTTATTTTTTCTCTGATGTGCTCATTGCTTTTTGCACTTTTTTAGCCCCTTCTACTTTTTCAACGAACTTAAAAAGTTCGTTACTGAATTCTATATGTCTGTCGGTCTGTCGGTCTGTCGGTCTGTCGGTCTGTCTGTCGCTGTCACAAAATTATGAATTTTTTTAAATTTTAAAATGGATTATTATAGGACATTTTACGCTGATTTCAAAATCGAAATCAAAAAGTTTCTATCTCGAATAGTTTTCGAGATATTCGACTTCGAATTTCGGGAAAATTTCAACATTGCGATTTTATGAGTAATTCTTAAAGAAAATTTTACGCTGATTTCAATAATGAAATCGAAAAAATTCTATGTCGAATAGTTTTCGAGATATTCGACTTCGAATTTCGGGAAAATTTCAACATTGCGATTTTATGAGTAATTCTTAAAGAAAATTTTACGCTGATTTCAATAATGAAATCGAAAAAATTCTATGTCGAATAGTTTTCGAGATATTCGACTTCGAATTTCGGGAAAATTTTCGACATTACGATTTTAAATGTGATTCTTATAGGAAATTTTACGCTGAATTCGAAAATGAAGAAAAAATTCTGTCGAATAATTTTCCAGATATTCGATTTCGAATTTTCCCGAAATTCAAAATCGAAATCGAAAGGTTTTTTTTTAAGTTCGTTCTGGGATTGCTTACAGAGCAATCTCTTCGCCCGCCCCATGTTTTAAATATCTCATCTCTGCAATCTATAGTTTACTTTCTTGCCTTTTGTTTAATACCCTATTCTCATCCCTATATGTTAGTATTGCTATGTAGATTGTTGTATACTATTATATTTGTTTCCTTGGATAATTCTTTCTTGCTGATAAAATTTTTGTATATAGCATTATACGTTCTTGTTGCTGTTTTGTTTCTGTTTCCTATTTCTTCTTCTTGTGTTTTTTTTGCATCTTCATTTGGGTCACACACAATCACTGGTGTCAGTATCTTATTTAGTTCTTTTTGCATCACTACTTTTAATAATCTTTGATTGGTATATTCCCATCTATTTATTTTATTTACTACATTTCTTTTTACTAGACATGCTACTCCTACATCCGCCTTTTTTTGTTTCTGTTAGACTTTTGTATATTAGTAGAGTGCCATCTCTTAATACGGTTTTTCTTCTTTTTTTTCTTTGTTTTTGTCACTCCATTTCTTTTCCATTTATTCTTCTTATATTCTCCATTCATTGCAATGTAGTCCTTTAGTTCTTTTAATATTATGTTATACAATTTCCGTTTGAATAATCCTGTTCGTTTTGCTAATCGTTTCCGTATTTGTAATTATTATTTTATCATTTTCCCTTTTCATAGTCTGTCTGGTCTCTGGTCTCTTTGTTATTTGATTTTAGTTTTTTGAGATGGTTTATTCATTTGTTATTTTCAGTAGTTTCTCACGTATTCCTGGATCTGGATTGTCTCCTAGAAACCTTTGGCTTGTGGTTCTGCCTTTCTTCCTATTTGCACCTCTTTTTATCTATGCCTCAGTTGTACCCTCTTGTTTTTTTAACAGTTTATCCTCCTTTATGTTTGCTTTATTTGTCTCTTCCCCTTCATTTATTTCCGGTCCTTTATTGATTTAATTTGTTCCAAGGAGTAGGCATCATCATTTACTATTAATTTGTTGTATTTTGCAACAACTAGGTGTCCTTCCGCTTTGATTGATTTTATGTTCGTTTTTTGTTTTAATATATTCCTTGTGTAGTATTCTTCCACGTAGATTTTTATGCCTTTTACTTTTTAATCGCTTTAAGTATCCCAAATCCATTATCAAATACCTTTGTCATTTCTATTTCGTTTAATATTACCCTTATTTTTTCCTTTTAGTCTAAATCGCTTTCCTTTTCTCTTTCCTTAATTAAATGTATTATTATTTTTTATTTATTTCTCTTTTTAATTTTTTTATTCTTTTATCTTGTTCCTGCATACGTTCATTCATTCATTTCCTTTTCTATTCGTATGTTCCTCTCTTACATTCTTTCTAATTTATTCCTTATTCTATCTATTATTTCTTGTATTTCTTCTCTTTATTTTGTGGTTTACAATTTTTTTGCAGTTATTGTTTTAATTGTACTTGTTGTAATGTGTGTAGACAGAGAGAGTTTTTATTTGTTCAGGCACAACGATAAATGTCGACGTCGGTTCAACACCGCAAGAGAGTTCATCCTTGTTTTGTATTTCAAACCTTTCCTTCTATTTCCTGTTGGCAGCTCACCTTCCTGACTGCGACGCACGTTGTGTTACCTATCGTCGAAAATTTTAGGGCAATCTCTATTTTCTTATCTGATTACTACATACAACTTTCCGTTTTATTTACAATATCTTTAACTTCAAATTAGTATAATTAAATTGGATTTACTTACTAATCCCGCACTTCGTATTTTTCTGAACTTGAAGCACATTTTGCTACCTCTAGTTAACCCCTCTATTGTGTTTTAAAGTAACTCGATATTATTGAAATTAAACTTTAGATATCGAAGACTCTAAATCACAACTTACTCTCATAAATTCAATCCATTCTCCAATGTAATTTCTTATGATCTTTTAATCTGCAATTATTTCTATTAGTTGCTTATAATTATAGTAATACTAAAAAATGCTCTTGGGTTTTGATATATGAAGTTTACTACGTTTTGATAAATGTCTACGACACTATATTATAAGAAGTTTTAGGTAACTTCTAATTTTTTAATTTTTCGCAAAGCCCTTGCCTACTGCTAAGGATTTTCTGCAATTATGATACTTTTTGCAGATTACAAATTGAAAATTGCAATTTTTTTAAAAACTACAATAAATTATTAAGGTAGCACGAAAGTCCTTTTAGATCTTAAGTACTAAACTTTGTCTCTCAATAAATTGTTAGAACAGTTAAACTACATTACAGATTATTTGTATATTAAAGGAGTAGTTTGGAAATTATTAAAATTATATTTCTTAAAATGTAAACTTAAAAATTAAACAATCTGAATATTGAAATCCTGTTAATATTACTAAATTATAACGAAGCGCTGCTGATGAGGCTTGAATAATCTGTAGGTTAAAGGTTAAGATGCAATATCATATTGTACAGCCCAAAATTAATTCAAAAATTTATTAGCAATAGAAATAAATCGATAAAATTTACTTTAAGCTTTGCAACATTCCCAGTTCTAAATACCAGTCCACGAATCGTAAACTATAACCCGATAAAAAATAATTTCTCACATGTAGAAACAGGGCAAAGACAAAAAGCAGAGAAGTTTATCGCGCTTTTGAGCAAGAGCAAGCTAAATACCGAAGTGATGTGTGCAGATAATTTCTTGAACATTCTTTAAATCTATCTTTGTTGTCCAAATAGATTAAACCAATTTTAAAGTAGAGGTTGAGCTCTAGAGTTTGTTGTAAAAATAAGAATATTTGGAGCGAAAGTTACGCTTTACGTCTGGGAAAATTACAAAGATGTGATTCACTTTAAGATTACTAAAGTTAAATTACATACGACACAAATAACCCAGAAAAAATTGGAGAAATTCGATGAAATAGAACTGTTATCTCACCTACAGTTATAATTTGGCACTCTCGAATTATTACCTGTTCCAATAAATGGTTCACTGCTTAGTTGACTACCACTTGGTCAACCTTCAGTAAGTCGAAGCAGGGTGTCGTCAGTTCTTTGATTCAAATTACAAGACTAGTATTAGCGAGTTATATCAAACATGGCTTGTAGATGGTTGGATACTGTACAACACAAAAGCATATATTTTGGTATTTACCTTGCATCTTTTTTAAAATACCATACAAGTGATTTTTATAATAAAAAATGAATACTTGTTACTGTAGCTTCATAAAATTTTCATCTGCTTCTTAATAATTGGCATTCTACAACTTTCTTACCGTTCTTTGTTAGATTAGGTCAGTAAATAAAGGATAATATCACTTATGTTATTATTTATTACTAAAAATTTGTAGTAATTAAAACTATAAAAACCCTCTTTACTTTTTGGGTTATCCTTCTTCTTACCTTTAACTATTTATTGAGAGTTTCCACGGACTCAACAATATTTTCACATTTCGATCGGCCTTCAGTATTTTTTTGTTGTAGATTGAGCTTTTGAACGTCTTGGTACAAGTTGTCGATTCATATTGTGTACGACCTTTCTTTGGTCGTTTGTTGAATATGAGATTAAATACACGTGTTGTGTCATTTAATGTGATCTGTGCTATATATTTATCCACTGTATTTTAATGCGCTTGATAACTTTAATTATGTCTGATTCCCCTGTAGAGTATTTTTGGTTCTACATTAGATCTTTGTCTACATTCTCCACTACTTTGCACTGGTTCGCAAATTATGCGGAGTATTTTCCTTTCTATTACTTGTAGTCTCTGTTGATTTTTTTTACTAGACATCACGATTCGCATCTATAGATTGGAATAGGTCTGAGTATAGTCTTATATAGTCTCGGTTCGATATTAGTTTTCATTTCAAAAATGTCATTTCTAGCAAAAGATGCTTCGATAGTAGCAAATATTATGATTATATCTTTAGCTATTTTTATTGAATATTGCGCTTAGGTTTTGACTGCGATTACTCTTCTTATTTCTAGCCCCCTAATTTTTTGTGGTTTTATTGTTTTGTCTTTCTTACTATTATTAAGTATTTTGTTTTATCAGTAGTTATTTCCGACTTCTCCCTTTCAGTTTTCTACATGCTTCCACAATGTTTTTGTGCCAGTGCTAAGTGTGATTATTTCATATGTTTTTAATAGCCATCAAGATTAATTGTTTAATTTTTGACTTAATATTTGTTTATAGTCTACAAATATGCTATGAAAATAGATACCATATTTCATTGCTATTTTCTTATTTGTCGTAATCAAAATTTCTGGTCCATTGTGGGTTTCTTTTTCTAAAACCTGGCTTAATAGCTTTCTATTTTACCCTCTACATGTGTTTGTGATAGGACTTTAAATGTTGTGTTGAAATATGACACATTTCTCTATATTCGGAGCACACTGATTTCTCCTTCTTTTTATGTGAAGGATAGGCTCTTGACATCTCTTTATTTTTCCGTATCTTTAGAATTAAATTATTTATTTTTCCTACGAGTCTAGTCTATCAATAATTCGAGTAGGATTTTATCTTTACCCATTATCCTTTTTTTAATTTTGTGTAATAAGCAGTTTTCGTTTCGTTATATGAGGGTTCTTTTTCTAATTAGTCTACTTATTTATCTTTATGTCTTTTAGAATTTGGTTTTATAGTTCTCCAGTTGGTCTACGCTTAATAGTTCGAAAATATTTTCTCCAAAATTAATTATATCCTTTATATTTGTTATTACTTTACTTCTCGCTTTGAACCAAAAATTTATTAGAATAAACATTTTAATAGCCCTACTTAAGCGATTTTAGCAAAACGGGTAAGAATTTATGCGTCAGTTTATCATTGCCAATGAATCTTGCGTCTACCATTACTCTTTTGAGACGAAAAACAGTCAAAACAGTGGACTGCAACAGGTAAACCTGCTCCAAAAGACGAAGACGGTTTCAACGACCGGAAAGGTATAACGACTGTTTTTTGAGACAGTCAGAAAATTCTGTTTAACGAATACTTAGAAAGCACGACAGCCTTGAGTAAAAATATCAACGCTGGTGTCCCACGGGGTAGCATCTTGAGCCCAATTCCGATCTGCTTGACATTAACGCTACATTAATCACATTCGTAAATGACTCGGCCATTCTCACTTAAGCAGCGATGTTAGATGATGCTGTATTTGCATTACAACAAGCAACAAACCAGCTTTCCAGATGGTTCTAGCTATGGAACATTTATATAAATTCTAATAAATGTAATCTCCATCATTCAACCTGTACACATAAACAATAAAGTCATACCCTGGAAACCTAATAACTCAGCAGTCAAATACTTAGACATCTATCTTGTTATCAAGTTAAGCTAGAACTTTCAAATAATCTAAAAATAAACCCAAGGATATACTAGACCTAGACAGCTGTACCCATTGAGAAATCGCAAATTGCATTAAATATTGAATGCGCTGTTCTATTGTATAGGAGTTTATTATGACCATTGATTTTATATGCATAACTGGTATGGTGTCACACATCAAAAACCAATATACAAGAATTATAGAGATTCCAGAACAAAGTGTTGTGGATTACCGCCAATGCTCCCTGGTGCTTTCGCAATTCACAGCTACATCGAGAATTAAGCATCTTACCCATTGACTAATACATCAAAATAAGTGCTAATCAGTTTATACCAAAGTCAAGTGCTTGTAGTAGCGCAGTTTATTATAAACTATTTTAAACAAACATTTATATTAAACTTAAGAAAACTTCCACAGAACATTATATTAACTGACCATGAAGATGGCTAAAATTAGGTAGTCTCCTTATGTTATGTAATAGTTGACATATTCATTTATATTTATTATTTATGCTATATAGACAGAACGAGCTGGTAATAAAATGTTATTTTAAAAAATAAAGCTCTCATACTATGTTTCTTACTCAGTGATATCGTTAACGAACTCCCATAATGACAGAAATATATATGTTTACGACTCAGTTACTCAAAGAAATCTGAACATTGATTTTGTCAAGAAAGTAATTAACTCTATCAGTCCTAAACATCTCAGAGAGTTGAAAACTACCCCGACCTATTAGTCATAAACTTGGTATCAAGAACACCACAATCACAAGACTACAGGAGATTGAACGCACTAAACTTCTTGTACCGGTTTGATCGTGCACTTAAGTGCTCTCGGGTCAGTGTAATCCACGGCACAAATTTACAGTTTTGCCAAAGGACCCAGTACAAGTCATATTATATTGTTAGTCAATATTGTAATTAAAGTATATTGTAATTTAAAAAAGATAGTTAAACAAACGTAGAATATCAACTATGTAGAAATTTAGTATGTACCAGTTATATATGATTTTTTTATATTTTTCCTCTCGTGTCACCTTGACATTGACTTTATTGTCGTGATTGAAGGTTCCTGGATCTGAGCCATAACCTCCGTCCTCCAGGGTGACCTCACTTGGATTGAAGATTAATCTTATATTTGGCCGTCCCCGTAACGTCTTACGAGCGGATCAGGATCTTCGGAAGCTCGTGGCGGGCGCCTTTATTTACCTCATTTGGTAGAGGCCAAAGATTGATCATTTTTCGTGACTTTGAACTCTGTGGTAGAGGTGTTCAGCGCTCTGTCATCTTAGCTTAAGTTCTTAAATAGTACAAGGTTTGTCCGAAAAGCATCTAAATAATTAAATCAAAACAAAAGTATTAAAGGTCATCGTTTACTTCTTTAAAATTTGTCAAAATAGTTTTCTCCTGTATCTAAACTGCCTTAGTAATAGCAGTTTCTTTTAGGCTGGTTTGAATTTTGGGAACAGAAAGAAGTTGAGTGGGGCCAAATGCGGGGTGTACAGCTGTACTATGTTGTGCTTGCCAAAAATTCTTCAGGCATAATTAAATGCGCCACGGTTTTGGTAAATTCAACTCCTGCACTATCAATCAAACACTTAAATACCGATCAGAGTCTAAAAATTGTTTTACGTTTATCAAATTGTTATCACTACGGCTCATTGACAGATGTTCTTCGCGTTTTTCGTCTTCCACAGCTTCTCTTCCTCACGAAACATCTTATGCCATTTAAAAATCCTCGCTTTTGACAGTACTTCCTTTCCGTAAACTTTTCTTATCAGGTTCCAATGCTTCGATATTGAATTTTTTGAATTTGACACAAAACGTCGCTGCATAACGTTGCTTTAAGGTACACTCCATGTCGAGTCCGTGACGTGACACCAAAACAGTTTGCGGAAAGCGGAATTTTCACTCTTTCAAGATTCGCAGACAACTGAGTCGAGTCGCATTCTTTACCTAAGATCCCTCTTCCCCATTCAACCCATCGAAAACCGCATCGCTCTAGCCCTTTTAGTTGGCTAGAAAAATTATTCCTGATGCTTTCCAGACCGTGTAATTACAACATTGTTTTTGTTTTATCGTTCTGCATAGACAAAGAATATTATTATGCTCTATGGAATACGTGAGCTTCGCTAGTTATCTTCTTATATAACACACCTTTCAGCGCACGGGTGTATATGACTTCATAGTATTTAAGGTTGTATGTTAGTAGGCACAATAAGTCCTTGAGATTGCAGTGCTAGTAAGTGCCCCCCAACAAAAACAATTGCTTTAGGCTTTGTCTTAGATTATAAAAGGTTTCCAAAGCTTTGTATAGTGTTAGTCTCTGTACTTAATTTCCTTGGTTAGATCCTACTGTTACTTCAGATTACTTAGTTTCTACGGTTAATTAGGTACTCACCTGATTTATTGAGCCTATTAATCATTTCCAATGGTTATAATAGAAACTAAAGGCCACCGGGTTTTGTTAAAATACAACTTAGCCCTTATATGTGCAAAAGAAGAAATCAATATAAAAATTCTTTGTTACCTGGCCATAACCAGTCACCTGCAGGGACCTTAGCGCTAACTTCAACTCTTCCGTAGCGGAATGAAAACGAATTAACGGTGCGAATACGGGCGCTTTTGATGGGATTAAGGATGTGAGTCGGATTACCAGCGCGCAAACATCCGTAAAACGCTGCATTCGTACACCTGAAAACAAATTTTTAACTTTTCTTACAATTCCTTACAAAATAACTCACGCGTCAGCAGGTGACCACCATTGAGGTCCAAAGTTTTTGAGCTCAGCCCGTCCTCGCCCAACTCGTCTGCTGTCAGTGTAGGTTTAATTTTCAGCACTCCGTCTTCTGCTATACTGTTAGTGCGATTGTTGGTGTACCATTGAAATTCCCAGTTCTGGAAAGTTGTGATTAGTCATTGTGTGTATATGCATAGAAACTTTATTCACTTACTCCACCACCGGCTAGAGTTAGTTCGTGCTCCCATCTTTTTAAGTCGAATGTATCGAAGTTGTCTTCAAAGATCAAGTCTCCAGAACAAATGGTTGAAGGGGCGTAGAATCCGCTGGCAGTTGTGTTGGATGGAGTACATGCCAGGATTGATTCTGCACCCACGAGCCATAATAATGCAGTATAAAGTGCGCTCCTCATTGTTTTCCTTCAATTCCCTTACACCTAAAAATGTTATTTTTTTTTCTGTTTGTATTGATTGTTACAAATACGTTTAAATGGCTAAGTAAACCTTGCTACAATAATTTCAATCTAAATAAAAATGTAATAAAATAATGTTAACTGTATTTTATCAGTATATTGTAAACTCCCTAGATAAATTAGTTGTTGCAAAACATCCAAGACGTAGTACTGTACGGTAATTATAAATGCACACTTAAAGATCAAATTGTTAAAAGCAGTTCTTAAAGGTTACATCGTTATAACATTTTATTTCATTTGTCTGATTTTCTTATTAACGCTTTATATATTAAAGCTGCATAAAATATTCAAATTTTCTTACATAAAAGAGTTGAAGGTGTAGTAGCTAGCATTTATTATTATAAATTAGCAATCAAGCCAAATATATACAATTTTAAATGTAGAAAATAAGCGATATGATTAATTATTCTTGTAGACATTAAGAATTTAGTAGGAGTGCAATTGTTATTGTTATTTTAGAAATAGTAAGTCACTTACAACTTTGTAATGCAAAATTATCATGCGTTCAAATATGTAGTGAATTAGGTGAATTAGGAATCTCCGATTGATAAAAAAGCTAGATTAGTCCGGAAGTAGAAAAATGGCGTTACGTTATTTCAAGCCACGTTGATAAGTTTTATCTTCGCTTTAAATACAGAGTGTTTTTTATGTAGAGACATCACTCTGTTTTGAAGTCGATACTCTTAAATAAAATATCTTATTTACCTTTTCACATGTTGCCTAGTCATTGATATTAATTGCCCTATGTGAGTTAAATTTTTGTAGACTAGTCGCTCTAAATAACCAACCTACCAGAAATATACAATGAAGTAAATCTGCAAATTAAAAAGACAGCACTCATGATTTAAAAAACATGTTGGCTTAACTTATGGAACAAATAATTACTATATTTTAAAAAGTATGTATGGTTCAATATATATAACAAGAATTGCCGAATGGAATGCTAATGGATTTTTACAACATAGGCAAGAGCTAAAGCAGTTTATACTAAACAACAAGATATGTATGGTATTAATATCCAAAGCTCACTTTATTGAATTGTTCCATCTACAGTACACATCACCCTGATGCCGATACTCCTGTCATAACTTTGAAGTTTGATTAAACAGGTGAAACTACTGAAATACAGATTTGACCGTATACAAGCAATAAGTGTAAACTTAGAAGACTGAACAGGAAAATGTCTACAGTATATTACTCACGTATCGTAAAGAAAAACTAATTTGATCACTTTTTCAACACTCTTGGAAGCCGATTTATTGCTATACATGACCAATGGAAATCCAGGGTGATTACATTAAAAAGAAAACACTTGCTGAAAATAACGGAAGAGAACAATTGTTATTCCCAGTCAATTAATTAAGCAATTTAAGACCACAGACCCCCGTGTAGTAAAAGACATATTCCAAAATTACTTCAAAATTGAGTCTAAGTTCAGACAATTCTTGCAATAATTGAGCACTTCGTTGCTACAGACGTTTAATACTATACAATAAAACTAACTAGGAAGAATTTTAAAGAATATTAGACGAAAAATCGTATTTGTAGTGCCACTGAAACCGATATCTTAAACTCAGTTGAACATTTAACTACAACTATCCAATAAGCTTTTTTTTTCCGCCGTCAAGGGTAGCAACTACCCTTGAGTAGACTCACGACATCGAGAAGTGCCTAGAGTGGTGGTCTCGTTACTATCCCTCGTCGAAAGCGCTTCATTCCTACGTCTCCCTTCCCCCTTTTTGGGATTAGGAGTTCGGAACTCGCTTCTGTAGCTTCAGCGGCGGAGATGTTTTGCAAGCGCTACTCAAGTACTTGGTGCCTTGCCAACTGTCAACTCCGAAGAGTCACCGTAGCTCGGCTCCGCACGTTATAAGCCTCTTTTTTAGAATTCTTCTTTTTCTTCCTCTTCATCTTTTTCTTGCTGGCGCTTTAGCACTTTTCGTTTTTTCTTTCTCTTTTCGTTTAAGACAGTTTTTTAATGGTTGGCTCTCTTGGGCTATCTTCTTCCATCTGTCAACATTAATTTCACTATGTTTCTTGGAGTAAGAAAAATTCTTAGCTTGGCTTATAGCTGATTTTTGATCGACTGAAATGTTGAGCATTCAAAGAGTGCGTGCCTGGCGTCGTCCCGTGCGAATCCGTAGCTTTGACATTTCCCCTTATTTCTATGCTTGAATTTCAACAAGTAGCTCCCGACGCAACCGTGTTGCTAAATGCCTGCGACAAATAATAATCCGGTGCATCGTTCTACCCATTCTTTTATACTGGGAATCAGTTCGTGCGTCCATCTACCTTTATCAGATATGTCCCACTCAAATGTTCGTTTGTTTAGCAGGTTGTGGCGTGCTTTCTTCTCAGTTCTTCCTTCTCCGTCGTTGTGATCTCTCCTTGTGTTGCCGGATTTCTTCTTGTACTGACCATATTTTTGCTCTCTCCTTACACCTCCTGTATGGGTGGCATGCTAGCCAGCACGCACACTGTTTGTTGGGAGGCGGTCCTGAAGCCACTGATGACTCGCAAGACCATCCTTCTTTGCACTGGTTCTATTGCTCCATTCACGACACTTTTCATCACCAATGGACACCAAGCCGACGCGCCGTATAGCAGAATAAAGTAAAGTAAGCTGCTAACGAGAATTTTGCGATCCGGATTTGGGCAATATATTTCAGTCATAGTTGAAGTGCTGTCCCGACTCGGTCAGCACGGCCTCCTTTTTTGCTCGGCTATAGTAAGTCTGTTGTTCTTTACCCATCTTCTGAATTTTTTCAGAGCCTCATTGATGTTTGTCTCTAGCTCTATCGGGCTTTCAGCAATGACGGTCACCAGGGCATCGTTGGCGAAGACTCGTATTGACAGCCGTAGTCGAAGGAGCCTATCGTATTGCACATTGCACAAAAAGGCCCATAACGGATCCTGTGGAACACCCGCTGACAGATCCATCTTCACACCGCCCTGCTTGGTGTTGAAGATGAGCTTCATATCTTGTAAATAAGAACCTACCACTTCCAGCAGATACTCTGAAATATTTCCGTAGAGAGCTTTAAGGATTCGCTCTCAGCCTGCAGAGTTAAAGGCATTTTTAACATCGAGCGCAACGAGCGCGCAGTACCCGCCTGTTTTTTGCCGATATTCATCGACTTTTCCACTGCTTCCCTGACTTTTGTCAGCGCATGTATTGTCGATCTTCTTTTTCTAAACCCTTGTTGGAATTCGCTAGCCCCGAATGCTTCTTCCAGCCTGTTGAGTACCATGCGCTCGTATAGCTTGCCTGCCCCAACATTCCAAGCGGTCTCTATGTAGAGGGATCACTAGGATCTGCCTTTCCTGGTTTCCGTATAAGTACCAGTCTCTGCCGTTTCCACAACTTCGGAAAGAGAGCTTTTGCTAAACACCTGTTGCACATCTGCAGCATAAGTTCGGGCTTCTCGTGGACCACCAGCTTGAGAATCTCATTCAGCACACCGTCTGGTACAGGCGCCCTGCCGAGTGAAGACCTCCGGCAGCCAGCTGTGGTTCCTGTTGAGTAAAGCCCTCCGCGCTATTTACCGCCGCTCGTTGGTGGTCCTCCGGAAATAGTGCATTGACTATTTTAGACAGCGTCGCATGATCTGTTGGGGCCTCCAAGCTACGACGGGCACGGAGTTTCTCCATCACCGTCTTGTAAGAAATTTTCCTTGGGCCCTAGTCATCCTCGGCACTGGGTCTCCTCACTTTCCAATTTCTCTGGTGTCGGCTCAGAGTAGTAGCTTTTTTTCTGAGCTTGGCGATCTCGTCCGACCACCGGTGGACCTCGATTCGGTACGAACCGGCTCTTCGTCTTGGCATGGACGCGTCGCAGGTCTCGGAGATAATTTTCCTCGCCGGCTCTATTATTTGTTCAGCGGAACAATCATTGCTGGTTCAGTGCTTCACGGAAAAGATCCTTGTTCAGTTTCCGGATCGACCAACCTTCTGTCTCTTACCATCAAACCTGATGTGTCGCTCTTCATCGGCAACTGTAATTTTTGACTTCGAGTCACCAGGACTGATCTCTTTTGTGCCTTGATGTCTTCCTCGAGCTTAGACAAATCTGTGGAGAATTTGTCGATTTCGGAATTTAGCGAGAAGTAACAGTTATATACCAGCACCTGGTTTGCTTTCAGCCTCACGTAACCGCATGCCTGCAGGAGAATCGGTTGCCGCGTACCCGAGAATCTGGATTGCGGCGTTATTCCTCCAGTCTGGTTTTTCGCAGCAGGTTGTTCGCATTGTATTTTCTGTTCAAGTTAACTTTTTTAACCGTTTTTTTTGTGGCCTCTTCTTTGGCTCTCCACAGGGCTGCGTACTTCCTGTCGCCGGATTTGTGTCTGCTATCAAGCTTGAGTGCTTTGCACACTGGACACTTGAATGTATTTCTGCATTCCTTGGCGAGATTTCCTACTTCTCAGCACTTGTAACATCGGGAGACCTCCACTTTTTTACGTACTTTGACAAACACGTACTCTACTCATAGCTTTTTCGTCGTTAAGAGATAGCTATTGCTAAATACGCTCCCCTGTAAGCTAGTCAAAATGCTCGGATTTTAATGTCCTCGAGCGTTGCACTGTCGAGTCTTTGCAGTACAGCTTTTCTCACTTCTTCTTCTGTGGTAGAGACGCAGATGTCTCGTCTCTCTCGATCTCCAGCTAGGTCTTGGAGCTCAGCTGTCTCGTCGTGACCTCGGCGTCCAACGCCTGTTTGATTGCCTCTGCCATCGGCCTTGCTTTGTTACCTTTCTGCAGCTTGATAACGTGGTCTCCGCCTTTGGTCATTTGGAAGCGTTGGACGTTTGCAGTAAGCTGAGCGCTGTCTATGCTATCTTTAACTTTTTAAGAATTTATAGATAGCTTGGCTTTTGGCCTTCCTTGATTTCTCCTGACTTGACTAGAACGGCCTCAAACTGACCTGGAACTGACATTGTCTTAACCTTTTTCTCTCTCCTATTATCTCGCTGGTCACGTTAGTAAAACTTTTTTCTTTGGCTTTTCTAGCACCATCAACCTCAGTTTACTGTTGCTTACCGCTGTTCGCTGTTTTTCGCTTCTTGTTGGTTTTATCAATGGTCGGGGTTGGGGGCGACAGCAATGGCCCCGTCTCCTTTTTTCCTTTAGGTGGAAAAGAAAAAACTATCCAATAAGCTGCTTGGAAAGCGATGCTTGATTCATCTCTACTTGGTAATTGAGAGACTCAGAAACAGGCTTAGGAAAATATAACAAAATTTAAGACCACCAAAGAGCAATGACAAAAATAGACCAAGTGCGTTAAGTAAAGACTTGAAAACATTCATACGCACCATGAAGAAGAAAGCCATCTAGATTACTGAAACACGCGTCTTTCACAAAGTCAACGAATTATTCACACCAAAGAAATACAAAAAAACTCTAATAACCACAGAAATATATTCCTCCATTTAGACTATCAAATAGGACCTGGGCAAAAAGCAATCGTAAAAAGGCAGTTGTGTTTATCAACCATTTAAAAGCTAAAGTCATTCTAGAAGAGGAGAACTACATCCATAAATACCTCGACACCTTTTTTCAGACGATATTACCTATTAAGAAAATACAAGTAAACAAAGTACAAAAAACTATAATAACTAAATTGCGCACAAATAGGTCACTCGGATATGATCTAATTATTAGAAGTCGCAATTTTAAAATCTTGAAAGCCCACTGAAGAAGCATCTTTTTCCCGACCTATCAGTTAATTTTCTGCCTTGTGGAAAATGTTCAGAAAAACCTTTTTAAATAGATTAATACGTCTACTATAAAATTTAAATCTTGATACAAAAACACCAGATTGCATTTAAAGAGCAACACAATACTATAAAGCAGGTGAACATAGTAGCTGACCTAATCTACACTAATTAAGAAGACAAAAGATATTCTTCTAATAGGCTTCTAAATACAATAAGCAAGCTTTTGAAAAATTATGGTACATGAGACTTTTGTATAAAGTTAAATCTAATCAGCCTCACAACTATTTTATTTTAGCAAGGAAAAATTAGACAAACATAACAGTACAATTTAATCTGATATCAGGATCAGATTATAAAAAAATTTAGAAAATTAGAGATAATAAATATACATGTACCATCAGAGGCTACAGATAAAGAGGAAAAAGTTAAGTATTACGATAAATTAGAGAGCTTATTCAAAACTTTTAACAAATATAATTTAAAAATAGTGATAGGTGATTTTATGCTAAAATTGGGAAGATTTGGTAAATGCGATGTAAGCAACAAAAATGGGGAAAACAATTAAATTAGCTGCAGCAAACAATCTAAGTATTATGAGAACGTATTATCAACATAAAACAAGAAACCGAATAAATCACCTGGCAAAATATTCACAAGGTATTTGTCCAAAATATAAGAAGTTACGGAGGAGTAGATTGTGACTTGGATCATATATTAGTAACCGTAAAAGTAAAACAGTTTAAGCTAATATAGTAACCTTGTAATAAGTAGACGCGATAAAAAGATAATGCAGAATAGTTCAGATGATTAATGCTGCATTATATCTGAAGCTATACAAAAAGCAATCAAGTTTCTACAAACAAAGCAGAGAAGGCAAAAGGATGAATGGATTAGAGCCGAATACAGATGCATTATATTAGAAAAATATCGGTTCAGATTAAAATATCTAGAAAGTAAATCAGAGGAAGGCAAACAAAAGTACAAAAAATTTAAAAAACTAAGAAATTGTACAGGACAGTAAGACAGAGAGAATGGAGCAAATATCTTAAAGAAATTAAAAATAATTTTAGAACAAAGGAAAATCTAAATATCGTACTAAGGGATAAAAATGTAAAAAATAGCCACCAATATAATTTGTTACACTATAAGACTGCGGAGTACAAAGAAGTTTAAAAACTTATATAAATTATTTATAATCACAGTAGAAGAAAGAGAATACGATTTATTTGTAAGATGGTCAAAAAGAAATAAAAGTGCCGACTTGGTTGGAATTTTAATAAATTATAAAGAGGCAGCAAAATAACAACAATTCAGAAGAAAGCGGCATTATAATTGAGTTAATAAAAAGTGTAACTATAGAATTACAAGAAAGAATGTATAATATGTTGGTAAAAATATGGAAAAATACATTTATAATACCGATTCATAAAAAGGGGGTAAGACTATGTATAAATTATAAAGAAATACTACTACTAGAAGTAGCATACAAGCTACTGGTCCCGTAAATACGGAAAAAACTAAGTAACTATATAGAAGGAAGAGTTGGTGACTGTTAATTTGGGTTCAGGAGGAACCGGCAGGTAATGAAGAATAGAAGTAGTTGCTCTTACATAAGCTTATCAGAGATGTTCTACAGGTCTACACCATCGACCAAAGAAAGCTATGTTAAAGTTAAATATCCTCAGAAAATTTGTCAATTTAGTAAAAGTGCGAATGGCACTAGAGAAAACTAGATGTAAGATGAAGATAACAGAATACCTAAAAATAGCTTCAAATCTCCAGAAATACATGATTTATCATCTACTATCGATATAAATCAAGTAAAAATAAAGCTACCTATACCGAAATCAAAACGGGATATTTATACATTTCTAGGCCATTAATAACCCTGCTAACTTGTTTTAATTACAAATATTTTTTTGTTTTTAGTTAGAAAGGATATTATTTTGGGTTCCTAGCCAGTGGTTTTTTAAAAGGATTAGTTTATATTTTCCTATGTTCCAATAAGAAGAACTTGTTTATTCTTGTATTTTTGAGTAAAAAAAACTAAAAACGCATTTTTTAAATTTAAAATCCTACATCTACAGTCAGAGTTTTTTCCATGTTTTGAGTTGCAAGTAAACTTATACGCGCTCCTCAACGTACCAGTACTAACATATGTACGTTGAGGAGCGCGTATAAGTATCCCCTACACAATTTTTTTTTTATAAACGGTAAATATATAAATTATGTGTAAATTTTTAATCGTAAACGGATACTAAACCGCAAAACTAAATTTTTGACTCCAATTCGGTCAAATTTGATAAAAAACAAAAAAGATATCGAAAAAAGAAGTTTAAAAATGTTTTAAGTAGATCCACCTTACGGTGCAGAAAATTCCACGTTTTCAGAATAAGATGTTAATTGCTGTAAACTCACCAAGGCATTTTTATAATACACAGTTCCATGAAACCTAGTCATTTTACCCATCGATCAGTTATTAAAAAACGTGCGGAAAGGTTTATCATAAACTTAAGTGTATGCAATGGCGCGGTTTACTATGGACTCTTTAAAACAAACTTCAGACTAGGCTCCAACGTAAATTACCTCAGGACATAGCATTAATAGATCAAATAAACGACTAAATTAATGCCAATTAACCTTACTGTGACCATAAATCTGACACACAATGATATAGGCTAAGTTATATTTGTTTCTTTCACCCACACTATGCATAAGAAACAATTTGTTGATCTGGCAATAAATAAAGTTTACATATACATAAACAAATTTTGTATTGCAATTTTGTTGGGTTCGTCTTCGGAGTTTGATCCGTCCCTGGCAGTAGTTGTTGGTGCTGAAGGCGGTGGCTTTAGGGGCGGGGAAATGTTCACGCCAATCTCAAATTACCTTTTATTTTTAATTTTTAAATTAGGACCGGTCGTATTTTGATTTGAGATATCGACGCAAATTTGTCCGAGCACGCGGACCGCTGATATATAGGCTGCGGTTTGGGCCGCGAGCCGCGCTTCGCCTTTTGCTACGTTCAGGCTTCGCCTTTGTTCGCGCTTTTGGGCGTTCGGACTTGGCCTTTTGCTATGTTCTTGCAGGCGTCGTTCTTTTTGAATTTAGTTTGTGATAGTTTAAATTTTACTTAAGCCTAGAGCATTTTAACCGAGAGTCCGCCGGCGTGTTTAATTTGGCGAAATTAAATATTTTGCTAACTAGATTAACCTCTTCCCGGAGGCCCTTTTGCTTCCCGATTGCATTTCGGGGTTGAAATTTTTGCCGGTAAAAACTCCGTCCATTTTTCTTTGCCTTGACTCGTCAAGGAACGACAAAAGAACCTTTATACCAGAAAATACGCTACCGTTCGACTCCGCTGTGAAGATTGGTGTAACTTGTCCTATATTTTTTCCCACACCCTTACATCCTTTTTCTGGAACCCCCAGGACCGACAGCAGTGGAACCAATTTCTGTGAGAAAGCGCCGTTTCCACAGGTTAGTGTTTTTAGCTTTAACTTTGTTTGAAGTTCCTTTTGTTCAAATTTACAATTAACTATACAGTCCACTTTTCCTGCCGCAACAACCATAATGAAATTATTTAGTTTGCATTTCACATGTATATTATAATACCTTTCACAAATATTCTTACTAAAAGCAATGTACATAATTAGAACCTTAGATAATTAGTAGGAGTTTTAATCCTTCTTTTGTTCGCCTTCTTAGGAAACCGGAATAAAAATAAAATGATTTAGTTTACAAAATTTCAAAATGAAAGTGTTGAAAACAAAAAAGATGTTAAATTATGCAGGAAATAAAATAATTCTTTTAGCATAAAATATGCACTATTTGGCTAAATATGCAAAATTATGCATTTTGCATAAAATCCGCTTTCTAGTTATTACCATACATTTTAAATTAATATTTTGTATTAAGAAGAAGTGTTACGTGGACTGCACAATATCTATTGCGAATTGGCAATCCTGCGAGTGTTAGATGCGATCTAAAGTTTCCATCATACAGTTTGATATTTTTGAAAGCATACGTACTAACAAAATTTTATTATACGAACGCTATTTGTTTTGTTTTTATAAAGTAAAAATTTTCTATAAGCCAAAAAATATAATTAACTCGTGCACATTTTCGTGGATGTTTTTTTACGTTTTTCAACGTGGTTTATCTCAACAATAGTGCGTCGATTAACTCACTTTTTTACGATAACTCCCTTACACACACATACAGAGCCACTATATATCGTTAATTTAATAAATTTAATTGCGGTCGCAGTTTGCTGGCGACTGAATTCAAAGAAGGCCATCCAAAAAACGGCTGTGGTGTCAGCAAAGATTGATGTCGTGTGCGTACTGATAATGTAAGATCGTCATATGACACACCGTAAAATTCAGACATACTTCGGCATATATTTGATATTGCATAAACATTTAACCGTGAAAAAGCTGGTGCCCGTTGGATCCCGCATAAGTTAACGATGGCTCAAAAACAGGTTTGTGTCGATTGGCCGAACGAAGTGCTCAAGAAATGCGATTGCGGTACTTCAAATACTATTTAGAACATCTTCACAGGTCGAGAATTTTTAATTTATTCGTATGAATCCAAAAGTAAACAGCAATCGACTCTATGGATCTTCCAAGATGAGCCAAATCCAACAAAAGTCGTTTGCGCTCAAAGCACTTCGAAGCAAATGGTCGCTTGTTTTTTTATGAAAAAACTGGATATGTTGCAATTGTGATACTAAAGGATTGTTAAAATTAATTCTAAATGGTATATAACTATTTGTTTGCCAGAATTCTTCGGAGAAATAAAAAAACCAACACACGACGCTGTATTATGCTCTATCATGGCACTGCAAACTTACACACATCGACGTAAATAACTAATTTTTTTGAGCCACAGAAATGTTGAATTAATGGGTCATTCGCCATACAGTGCTGATTTAACCCCTATCAACTTCTTTTTGTTCCCACACGTGAAGAACAAATTACGTGAACAACTATTCTCGAGGTCGAAATAGGCGGTTGATGCATTCAAAACCCATATTTCGAAGATACCTGATTTGCTATATATAAAAAAAATGTTATGAAAATTGGTTTCAGGATATACGGCATTATATTGACTGCCAGGGAGAATATTTTGAAAAACAATAAAAATGTTTTCAACATTAGACGTTTATTTTTGTTAGTTTTTCGCACGAGATATCGTGCAGCCCACGTATTTAACAATAATTTGAAAAATTTACTGCTTTGGTTTAATTTTCTAACATATCATTTATTAAAGTAATAAAAAATTAAGCTATTCTATGCTAATAATTCTTGTTATGAACAGTTTTTCACAAAAAACTTACCAATTTAAAAGTTTAAAGCAGAGTTCTATAGACACATACGGACACGGTTAGATTTTCTTTGTATATAAATAACCTAATTGCTTTGTACTTTACTTATGATGTTACGTAATTTATTTTTCACGATTTGAAACATAATTTGCACTAGGTAATGTAAAATAGTGCGCTCAAGGACAACAACTTACATTTTATTCAGTTAATGGTGCCTAGCTTACACTATGATGTGTTTGATTTACACTTTTAGCCAGCAATGAAAACATAAAGAATTTTTGCTAAATAATAGATGCAGACAATTTAGTTATATACTAGCATGTAGTGTTGCCTATTTGTGAATGAAAAATTGTTATTTATTAAATATTGACATACACATTTAATAATTACACTTGTAGTACGTTTACAATCTTTTGCATTCTAATACAGTCAATAACATTTTTACTTGAAAAGCTATTAACCGTTTCCTCATCAAATACATTAGATAAAACCGAAAAACTCTTGTTAGTATTTATTTTAGCATATCCAAGGTACAGAGTTTCTTATATATTTTATTATTCGTCTATACTTACTTACTTAATCCAAAACCTTTCTACCTTTCGGTGTAAGGCTATTGAGCTGAGTTGTGCTTTAGGGATTCGGGCTTGTCTTGCACAGTTCTCTCCACTTTTTTCTATCCTTTGCTGGTGTGCGAATTTCTTCCCACTTTATGTTTCTTGATTCTGCTGGCTCTTTTAGTTCCTCCTTCTATGTTTTTCTCGGTCTTCCTATCCTATTTTTCCCTTTTGGTCTTGCTTAAAACACTTTTTTCACTGTTCTGTTTTTGTCCATTCTTATTATATGTCCCAACCACCCTAACTGTCTTTCTTGCACTGATACCGCTACCGCTTTAGTTTTTAAATTTTCTCTAGATGTTGTGCTCCTGATGTGGTCTCTCTTTGTTTTGCCCTCTATTTTATGCAGGAATCTCATCTCCGTACTTTCTACCCTGCTCCTATGTTCATTCACTGTTGTCCATGATTCACTGCCATATATGAGAATTGGTGTTACAACTTTTTTGAATACTTCTACTTTTGCGTCATTTGGTACTTCCTTTTTTCCTAGAAAAGAGGACTTTATGGAGTTAAATAGTCGTCCTGTAATTCCTACTCTTTCATTTATCTCGTCATCAAGTTTTCCATTTTCCTGTATCCATACACCTAGGTATTTGAACTTCTCTACTTGTTCCAATTTTCTTCCCTCTATATATATACGATGTCTTCTCTTGTCTGGTGCTATTACCATTGTTTTGGTTTTATCTCCGTTTATCTTCATGTTTTTCTTTTTTAGTTCTAAGTTGTATATATTAATATTTTCTTGTAGGTCTTTCTCACTTTTTCCGAATATAACCATATCATCAGCAAAAAGTAATTCTGATATGTAGATTTTTTCCATATTCCAGCTTCCTACATGGTATCTTCTTATTTTTTTCTTGCATTCTTTTATTGCCTCATCTAATAATAAATTAAATAGCAGCGGGCTGAGTACACATCCCTGTCTTAGGCCTATATTGGCCTTAAATTCCTTCGACTGCTCGTGTCTCGTTCTTATTATGTTTCCGCTATTTTTGTATAGTGCTTTGATTGCTGCTACTTCTCTGTAATTTATGTTTGCTTTTTCTAGACACTGCCATATTGTCTCTCTTTGTATTCTGTCGAAGGCCTTTTCCAGATCTATAAAACAGAGATGTATTTCTTCCCCTTTCTCTATGACCTTTTCACTTAGCTGTCTGATTGTAAATATATGGTCTTGTACCCCCCGCCCTTCTCTAAACCCACTCTGGGTGTCTTCTATTGTCTTATCTAGTTTGTCTCTGAGTCTAGTTTCTAGAATCCTTGCGAATACCTTCCCTGGGATACTTATTAAGGAAATTCCTCTGTAATTACAGCATTCTCTTCGGTCTCCCTTCTTATATATGGGTATTATGATTCCTATTTTCCATTCCTTCGGTACTTTTCCTGCTACTAAGATATCGTTGTATAGTTCTAGCAACCTTTCCTTGCCTGTTTCTCCCATGTATTTTACCATCTCTAGGGTAATTTCGTCTATGCCTGGGGCTTTTGCTAGTTTGAGTTTCCTTATTGCTATATCCAATTCTTGTTTTGTTATTTTGCCTTCTGCGCTATCTTCCTCTGTTAAGTTCGTGTCTTTTTCGAAGTCGGTATTTTCCCTCCCTCTTCTTTTTTCCAATCCTCTCTGTTCTTCCCCTGCTACCAACAAGTCTTCGAAATGTTGTTTCCATCTTTCCATAATATCATTTTCCTTTGTCAGTACATTTTCCTGTTTATCCTTGATGTTTTTTGTGGGTATAGTTTTCTTTTTTCTCAGTTGCTTTAAAGTTCCGTAAAATAGTTTCTGGTTGTCGTCAAATTCTTTTTTTTTGTTTCCGAATTCTTCTCACGCTTTGTGTTTTGCTTCCTTCACCTTGTTTTTTACCTGCGTTCTTTTCTCTTTGTATAGATTGTAGTCCTCTTCCAATTTTGTTTGTAGATATTTGCGCCAGCATTCTTTTTTCTTTTTTACCAGTGATTTTATGTCAGTTGTCCACCATGCCGTTCTTTTAAAGTCCGTGTTTGTTACCTTTGCCACTCCGCAACATTTGCGCGCTGCTTTTATCATGCATTGTTTTATCGTTTTCCATTTATCTTCTATATTTGTTCTGATATTTTTTGTCTCGTACTCCTTTTTTAGGATGTCTTGGTATTTCTTCCTGATGTGTTCTTCTTGTAACATGTGGCTTTTAATTTGCTCCTTAGTTATTTTTCTATGTTTCTCTGTCGCTTGTTTTTGGCTCACCCTCATATCCATTTGGAGTAGGTAGTGGTCGCTGCCTATTTCCGGTCCTCTCTTCACCTTAACATCTTTGATTTTTCGCCAATTCTCCCCGTTCACTAGAAAATAGTCTATAATTGATTTCTCGTTTCTGCTGTGTTGCACCCTTGTGTGTATGTCTTTATGTACGAACTTTGTGTTAGTTATTACTAAATCATTTGCCACGCAGAACTCTACAATTTTTGTACCGTTTCTATTTCTTTTGTGTTCTCCTTGTCTTCCTAAAATTCTCTCTATGCCTCTATTATCCTTTCCTACGCTTCCATTTAGGTCCCCCGTAATTATAATATTGGTTCCTTTCGTATCTAGTACTTTTTGTAGTTCCTCAAAGAACTGGTTTTTTATTTCCACTTTTTCGTCTTCATCAGGTCCGTACGCCACAATCATTTGCCATGTTTCTTCTTTTTCCCCTAGTTTGACTTCTACTGCCATTATTCTTTCATTTACATACCTTTCATTTATTATCGTTTTCATTTTGCCAGGGTGTACCATTAAACCTACTCCCGCTTGTGCCCTTTCAGATTTTTCTATTCCTGACCAAAGCATCCAATATCCTTTGTGTAGTCTCTTATGTCCTTGGCCTTTCTTCTTTTTCTCTGTTATTCCCATAAAATCCAGCTTTTGTTTCTCCATTTCTTCTAAGAGTTCCTCCTCCTTCCCGTTTATACTTCTGATGTTCCATGTTCCTATTTTTATATACTCCTGCTACTCGTGTCCGTGTCCTTTGCTCTGTTCGTCATCTTTTGTGTCTGTTTTTTTATTTTCTGGGTGCTTAGTTTTTTGAGGAGGGAGTCTCTTCTATGGCTCCTTGTTCTCCTTCGCTCCACTTGTAGCAAGTTCCGTCTATTATTATCTTCTGGTATCCAGTTTTTACCTCTTTTCCTTCTGCTCTTTTCGCTCTTGCTATTTTCCTGATTTCCGCTTGTATTCTTCTCTCGTCTTGTGTTTGATCGTTTTCAATGTATATTCTTGTTCCTTTCAAATATTTCTTGTTTTGCATTACTTCCTGTTTTTCGTTCCAAGAATCCATCTCCACTACTGTTAGTGCTGGCTTTATGGTATGTACATTTTTTTTTTGGCCTCCACTTGTAATTTTTCTTCGAGGAACTCCATCACGACTTGTTTCTTATTTTGTCCTTTGAATTCAACCCCTTTTATTACAATATTGCATTTCCTTCTATTTTTTTCTGTTATCTCTAGTTTTCTTTCCAGCTTTTCTATTCTTTTGATTAGGAAGCCTTTTTCCAGCTCCCACTTCTCTTCCTTCTTCTTATACTCCTCTCTAAGCTCCTTGTTAGCTTTCGTGTTTTCCTTTATTTCCTTCATCATCTCTTCAAACATTATTTTCAGCTCACTTATTTCCGACATTTTGGTATTCGCTGATCCTGTGATTTTTAACAGGGGGGATTTGATAATGTTTTTTCTCTTGCTTTCTCTACAGAGTTCTTGGTCCAATTCTGTGCTGCTATTTAACTCCCGTTCCCTTTTGTTTGTGTTTTCCATCCAGTTAGCTCTTAAATGTGATCCCCTAAGATTTGTTCAAGTTTTATATCACGCTTATTTGTTTATTTGTTTATCTTTCCTCTGAACTCCGTTGACCGCGGCCTTTATCGCTATCCGCACTTGCACCGCTCGCTTATCACACTTTCGCCGCCCGTTCGTTGTCGTCCGCTCTAGGTTTATTCACTGCATTGTACACGTAAAATCACAGAACGCTGCACACAAACCCTTTGTTTTCCTCTTTTTTTCTTTTCGCCACTAAATCCGCTTTGTTTTATATGCACGTTTTACGTCGCGGTGAAATTTACGAATTTCATTTGGTGTGGTATAGCCCGTATACGGTATTTATATGTCGCCACCTGCTATAAAATTCGCGTCCGCGCCGTCCGACATCCAAAACTCAACTCCTTATTCGTCTATATGCCCCTAAAATATAATCCTTAATTATTTTTTGAAAATAAAGAGATTCCCAAAAACATCACGAGATGTGATTTAGTAAAAGACTGTCATCGCACCACATGTCTGTTTACAATGCAGTAACTTTGAGTAATTTATGACTCAAGAACAAATGAGTCGTACATTTCACCTTAATGATCAGGGGAAATTACATATTGACGTAGTTTTGAATAAAATATGCTTCAATTTTAAAAAATTAATTTAGGCAGGACACAGTAAATACAAAGGCAAAAATAAAAAAGAAAATTTAATATTTAAGAGGTTTTAAAAAGTAGCATTAGCAAATATTGAAAATGTGAGATTTATATAAACGAACAAGATGTTTTAAAGGAAGCAAAACTAGTTCTAATTAAAATCACAAAGTGGCAATAGCGCAACAGTACCAAGTTGAAAAAAAGTTTTTCATAGCCGCAAAAAATTTTATGCGCAAATTCAGTTCAAATACAACAATAAAAATTCTTTAAAACAATCTATTGTTGTCATTAATTCCCTTGACTTCTTGTGCACAAGTCGTTGACGCAAATTATTCGTGACGCTCACGTGCCAAATGCAACAGATAAAACACGAGTGTTTGATGAAAATTTGACATCGAAAGGAGATGGTTGTTTGGTACATTGGCTAATCTTTAAAGCTAGTCACCAAGAACAAACTACTTGTATTTTAAAATAGTCACATAACATGTTTATGTTTTTTGTAGCATGTGCTGCTAGTAGTTACCGTTTCCGGAAAAACTCAAAATTTAATCTTACCAATTACTGGTTGGAATACAAAAATAAATATTCTTATTACACCGTAAAAACAAAAACAACAAAGAATGCATAAAATTCAAATTAATCGTAAATGCAAAGAATTTTTTTACAATGTAGTAATTTAGATGGGCTATACATATATGACTTACTTCCTTGTAGTAATTATATAAACAATTATTTTTGAGCAAATAGTTTGTTGCAAATGAAGCGAGTACTATAATAGAAGAGGCATTGAAAGAGTTTGGCTTATTGTATGAACCTGTTCGACTTGTGCATTCAAAGAGAGCGGGCGTGTTGCATTCGCGTTCTGTGACAAGCAACAAAAATTTTTAATGTCGACTAAATCAGCCTGTAGATAGAACCCCGCACTCGTCATCGATATGACCTAGATTGCCCCCTACCGTTTTTATTGCCACAGTCGCTATTTTGAGACGAAGAAGCGTTGAAGCGGGTTTCTTGCCGATGTAACAGAGCTGGTTAACAGCTTTTATTCTGCGTCAATACTAAAAACTGCTGTACGGAACTACATAAGTGACCTGTAGAAATTGGATATTAAGTGTTAGTTATTAAGTATAAACGTTGTGCCTCCAAGCGGAGTAGACGTATTACCTGGGCTATCGCTACGGACAAAAGATAATTAAGCGACCTTACAGTCGAGGTGAAATATTAATTCAACTAACCTTCAACTAATATAAATAATAATGCGCCGAGATGGCTGGTATTTATAAAGAAGCATCTATACAAAACGCACAATAGTTTGTGCCTATACAAGTAGAAAAAAATTGTCAATTCCAGTAACCACAATTCCGGTTCCCACGGCAACTACCAATAAATAATCTCTATTCAAATATGCATCTAAATAATATCCCGCAAACACAAAATACAAGCTCATTTTTTTAGAACAATTCGGTTTATCATCAGACCCGCACAACCCAATTATCTCAGGATGCTGAATGACGCGTAGTTGAAATTAAAAAACGCACAATTTTGAAAAATTGCAAAGTTAAGCCAAGCAAAGCTAAAATGATGGTTAAACCCCTCTAATAGGTATGACGTCCTAAATGGAAATACATTAAAGGAAGAAGCGAACGGTAGTAGAGAAGAATATACACACACACACACACACACACACACACACACACACACACATATATATATATATATATATATATATATATCTGGAGTCAAGTTTATACAACCACTAATTAAATTTCTAAAAACAATAACAAAAATAACTACAGAATTAAAATACTAAACAATAACCAAGTATATATTTTACCAAAAACTACCGAAAATTGCAGCCCCACAAGAAAAAATGCAGAATTTTACTTACACAAAAGAAAAAAATGTGCATAATTTTAGAGTATTCCTTAAGTATATTCACCCATCGACCAACCCAAATGATGTAAAAGAAGAGCTGCAGATCCAGAGACATAAAGTAATGAACATAGTCAACATACGCCAAAGAATAACCAAAACTCCATTACCCATGTTTTTGTAGAACTAAAAGCGGCACTAGTCCATTCTTTTGTAAACTTTGAAACACCAATTGCTGAACGCAAAGTATTGCAATTTGCCAATGTCAATGACATGGTCACACTATAAATTTCCGTAGCAGAAATCCACGATGTGCAAAATGCGCTAAATCCGATTTCCAACATCCATGAAAATTAAAAATATGTAGTACTGAAACACAAAGGATGCCAAATTTACAAAGAAATTTAGCAAAAAATGTATCCACCTCTATGAAACAAATTACCAAATACGAAACAAAACACAGAGCAATAGCACTAAGAAAACTGGTAGTAATATGACTCAACAGCAGCAATTTACCGAATACAATAATTTAATTTAAAAACCCCAATGGGCAAATTAAAAGCTTACTAACTATTTTAACTATTATCATAATAAAAATAAACCATGGCCCTGTAGCTTAAAATAGCCGAGCGGAATGGCAATGGCCTGACAAATCATAAAGGTGAACTAACAGCATTCCTTACAAATCAATCTATCGACATTATATTAATATCGTATTCTCACTATACAGAGAAAAGTTACCTAAAGATCTCAGCCTACACAGTTTTTGCCACATAACATCCAAATAACACCACGCGTGCTGGGCAGAGAATTCTTGTAGGAAATAATGACTACACTACCTGTCCACAGGTGAATCAACCAACCCATTCGCTTTTAGACATGGGAAAAATACCTGACAGTAAATTTCTGTATTACGAAGGTTATCAATCCAAACTACTGCAAAGTCTTCTCACCAAAAATTGTGACATAATCGATTTAGGTATTATACATAGAAAATCCTGTTACTCTCAGCAACGAATTTTTGGACTGAGATCACTACAGAAAAATAGTAAATGAAAAACAATAAATATTTAATAGCAGCAGTGGAGCACTTTAACAGAGTAATTTAACAAGCAACCTAAAAAATGCTAAATAACATATATCCAATTTGCTCCATTAAAGTTAAGAAGAAAATAGCTGAAAAGCAAAGGGGAAAGTGACAAACAACAAAACATCCAGAAGGCAAAAGGAAGCTCAATCGACTAAACTCAAAAATTTGCTTTCCCATGTAAGGAATTATTCGATTCAAAACTGTCTTAAGCATTTTTCACCTACCCAGGCAACTAAACATTCGCTCTGGAAAGCGACAAAAAAAATTAAAACAGCTACAGCAACATAATATATCGCCGATACGACTAGAAAGCAATAGCTGGGCTAGAAGAAGCTGCTGCTTTTACAATCCACTTAACACTTAACACAACTACAACTGAAGAAGAGGATATTTGACAATATCTCGATCCATCCTTTTAATTGCGCCTACCAATTAAACCTTTTACAGTGAAATAACATCAAGGCAATTATCATATCAGATTCGAATACAAAAAAAAGCGTCTGGTTACGATTTAATTACGGGATAAGTTCTTAAAGTTCTACCAGATAAAGACCTCGAACATATTACCTATTTATTTAACGCTATAGTAAAACTGCAATATCTTCCCGGGCACTGGAAGTTTTCAGCAATTATACCGATACTCTAGCCGGGCAAACCAAGCGATGAGCTATCTTCTTTTAGACCAATTAGCTTTTTACTAATATTATCCAAGGTTTTTGAAAAGCTATTTTTTGAGAAACTAATGCCTGTAGTTCTGGAGAATAACAGCATCCCTGGAATTGTAGATTAATTAAAAATCTTCGAAAATAAAAGATATTACTCAGTACTCAGTGATGTCGTGCAGGCCTTCGACAAGGTCTGTTATTCCAAATTAAAAGCTTACTGCTAGACTACTATACAGTACTTAAACCCTATTTCAGAAAAGACACTTTTTTGTAAGTACAGAGATTCTTTTATTTTTTTATTCCAAATAAAAGTTGGTGCCTTCCAAGAAAGCATGTTCGACCCACTTCTATAGCTACTGTATACTGTTGACCTACCTACATTATCAGCAGCTATAGTCGCTACTTTTGCCGATGATACAGCAATTCTTTCATCGCATTTTGATCTAAATATGGCATCTGCTTGTCTACAAGCGTGCTTGCATAACTTATAAATATGGTTTAAAAAATAGCGTATCCGCATAAACAAAACTAAATCAGTTCACGTAACTTTTACGTCAACAATATGCACCTGCCTACCTGTTATATTAAATAAGAGATAAATACCGCAATATGACAATACTGAATACTTCGGTATGCATTTAGATAGGCGTCTTACGTGGAAAAACATATTTCTTTATTTAAAGATTAGAAAAATGTACTGGCCGACTGGTCGCAAAGTACAGCTGTCTTTGAATAGTATAATACTACTTATAAGTCAATCATACAACTATGTGGAACTGCAAACATCGACATTATTAGAAGATTTCAATCAAAAGGATTGCACTTCTTAATAGAAGCGCTAAGGTTCGTTCCAAACAAGGTCGTATGTCAAGACCTCGGTATTACAACGTTAAACGAGGAAATACAAATATGCAGTGTTCACTATCGTGACAGAATAAATACTCATGCTAATTCGCTGGTTAAGGATCTATTAAAGTCTGATGACAAAGAACCCAGACTCAAGAGATTTAAACCAACGAAACTATCAAATCCTTTTGTACAAGATTTACTGTAGTGTTTTAGTTATTGTTAATTATTAAACCTGTTTATATTCTTGTCAGGGAGTTTTCGGTGTAATCTTTTTTGCATGTTTTATATAAAATGTCAAACTAGTCACTAAATGTCACTAAGTAACAGATTGTAAACTTATAAATAAACTAAAAAATGTTTAGACCATTCATCGCGACAAAGATAGTAAGAAAAAGATAAGGATTATATAAACAGAACGATCCGAATAATTATAGTCTCAAACAGAGAGATTAACAAGCTCGAGTTAGCAACAACAATATTATTTCTTTCACTGGTGTAGAAGAAAATGTAGTGTTTTTCGATCACCAAAGTAAATAGTTAAATTAATGAGACTTTAGTTCAAACATTAACCACTCCAGTTCATAGCAAGTATTAAATAATCAGGTACATTATAAAAATTACATTTCTATTATTGAATAAAAAGATATGCAGCAACAGGAAACTGTAACTTTAAACTTGTTTTTAATAATCTTCTCAGTAAAATACTTATTTAAATTTTGCAAATTTAGTACCTATGTATTTGCATATTGCGAGAATGGTGTAGGAAACTTAAGATGGCCGAACTGATGTTCATGATGAAGATGGACAAGGACGCAAGTTTGTCTTTAGTGAAGTCTCTGTTCAGCGAGTTGACCAAGTTGTTCGACAGAGAGAGGTTTACCATTAACGAGTTGTCTGTGGATTTTCCGGACATTTCAAGTTCAGCTCTGTACACGATCGTAACGGAACACTTTGTGCACGTTAGGTTCTCAAAATGCCTGATGACCACAAAACACGGCGTATGGCATCAGCCTTAACCTTTTTCACACGTTACGCTAAAGAGGAAAAAAGTTTTTAAAAGCAATCGTTGCAGAAAATGAAACTTGGATTCTTTATAACAATCCAGAAACTAAAGAACAATCCATACAATAGATACACACAAACTTCTCCAAGCAAGCCCAAAAAGTTCAAGTAAACGTTCACGAAGACTATGGCTACCATTTTCTGGATCAGAAAGGTGTGCTGCTCGTAGAGTTTATGTGGCCGGAGACTTTGATCAATACAAACGTGTATTGTCAGACATTACGTTGGCTACGAGTAGCCATTTTGAACAAAAGAAAAAACATGCTGTCTTTTGGAATTGTTTTTATCCATGACAACACACGGTTGCATACTGGTGTGGCAACCACACAGCTTCTTGACCAATTTTAATGCAAAGTGTTCGATCACCAGGCGGAGTGACTTACTTTTTTTGAGAGCTGAAGAAAGGTCTGGGAGGACAACACTTCCACACTAACGAACAGCTTTAAGACGCCGTGGAGATCTATCTCAACAGCGATGGCGGCAACCTTCTATTGTAGGAGAGTGTTGAAAAACTCGTCCTCCGGCATGACAAATATCTCAATGTTCTCAGTGACTTTGTAGAGAAGTATCACTGATTATACTTGACTCCTGATAATAAAACCATTTTGCTATTCAGACTTTATTTAGTGCCCCATCGGAGGTTGAAAAAATAGCCTCCGTATATGAAAAGCTTTGTACTTTTCTTAAATTTTAAGTTGGACTCAAGTGCTACCGATCTTAATAGTGACTATTTTTACTTTTAAAGAAAATATACATATAGGCAGTACAAGAAAAAAAAGGAATATTTTATTTGTATTAAATTCGTTTTACTAATTTTAAATTAATCTTGAGAAGGATGACAGGATATTAAGACAGTGAAATATTATACAACTGAGTACGTTAGGTAGTACTTTGTAGTGAATTAAGTGGCGGTGGTTATAACAACTATTTAGACAAAAAGAATTAAAATGCTACTGTAACATTTACAGAGGTATATGCCTTGATGCAACTTCTAATATAATACTTTATTTTTAAAATATTTCACTTAAACGTTGAAGTTACTGATAATGCCACTGAAAATGTTGGGTTTCTAAAGATAAAGACGTCCTATCTGCAAAACAGTAATTTACATGTGCAATCTGATTTTTTTAATAATATAAGAACGTTACAATCTCTCATTTGCTGACATTAAGTAAATATTATAACAATGCACATACATAACATTATGAAAATTCTATCCCAAACGGTCTGGAGCTAACTTTATTTAAACTAACTTAACTCTAACACACACGCGCGCAATAACATATAACGGTTTATTACATCTGAAGGCTTAAACCTCTCAAGTCTGGCTCATCTCGTCCTAGACTATGAATTAGGATGCTAAGTATCGTAGGCACACTGTATTTTATACCATAATTGAAGATAGTTACTTCATTCGACATACTATGGGCATTTACTATTGATAAAATTAGCTTAGAGTCGCCATAATATGAGTTTAAATTCTGGTCAAGCGTATTTGTAGTCTATGGTTTTATAATACTTTATACATAACTTCTCAAGAGCCAGCTAATATTTACGCCCAGCAGCCACTATATTCTGCGATGTAATTCTCCTAGCTATTTTCGTTTAGACTAGATTTGCTTTTTTCCAAGTTAACCTTCTCTTAAGATGGATTTCCAGATATCTTATACTTTCGTCTTGTGGGATTTGCTGTTATATGAACTGATTTAGAACCATTGACTTTAGTTCACCATTTCTTGAGGCGTATTTTCAGAGTATTTAGGTGAAAATTTTTTGGTGCCATTTGCAAATTAGGTGGGAAGATAACACGGCTGTGTCATCGGAAAATGTTGTGGTCATTGTGGTTTCAATGGTAGGAAGATCTTGCAGTAAACAGGTTATAAAAAATCGGCCCCAGTACGCTGTCTTGGAGAATACCGAAACTGATAGAAAATAGAGAATTTTGATATATTCTAAATTAGACTAATAAATGTCTGTCAGCAAGATACGATTATATAAGTAAAAAGCAGCCCAGAGAAATTTTTTATTTATTTTATAAAGCCAAACTTTGATGTCAGACTTTGGCAAAGGTTTGTGTTACGTCTAAAAATACAAGCCGAGCAGATATTTCTCTGTTTCAAAATCTTTGATAATCTTAAGTATAGACAATTCTATGATTTGTTCGATAATAGCATGTTGCTGAGAAACCCAAACTGATAATCCGGAATTAAATTGTTCTCGGCATGCATTGGTGTAATTCTGCTAACAATTTTTCAAATGCCTTCGATAGTAGAGAATGCAAGCTCATAGGTGTATAGGATGCTAACTATCTCTAGGTTTTTTCAGTTTAAAAGTCAAATAATAAGGCCACTTTCTATTGCGGTGGATAAAACCTTGCCTTAGCATTGCATTAAAAATTTAGGTTACAAACCTAAAGCCTTTGTTAGAGAGTTCCTTCAAAACTTTGCCTGTGATCAAATCATATTCTGATGCTTTGCGTGAATTCAAGTTTTTCAAAATTTTGGTTTTTATCTCAGTTTCATAGGCATGGACATCTGAAAATGGTTTCTAGAAATTGCTAGATTTCACTCTCATTCGTGATTCCAAAAGGATAAGATTAAAATACATTAGCAAATAATTTGCAACAGGCAGTGCCTTTTCTTGATTTATTCTGGTCCAAATACTGTTATCAGTACGAAGAGGTGCTTTGTGTTGTTTTTTGACTTTTTTAAACCTTTGGTTGCTCTCCAAAGCGAATACTAAATAGCTTCGGTAGGTGACAATAATTTAAGGTATTTCTGTATGGATTGATTTTTTATATTGGACAGTGGTTTTTGAGTTCAGTCATTGCTTGATTTCAGTAGCGCTTGTGCGTTGGATGCCTTGTTAATTGCCATCTTCTAAAAAGCCTGCATTTTCAGCAATTTTTTGTTTAACTATTATTGAATACTTGTTGTATAGCTTTATCAAACCACTTTGTTGCTGCTATCAAATCATCTTTCGTTCTTAAGCAAACCTCAAACGACAGTGTTTCATTAAACTAATTTTCTAGATAGTTTCCAATTGGTAGGTTAATTACATAAAATTGGCAATTTTTGCCATAACCCCGTAAACCCATCGAGAAAAAATTGTTACGGCCAATTTGTATTATCGCAAAATGTGAGGTTCCGTACGTCATTTGTAACTTGTGCAAAAAGATGTATCGATGGAAGGCGGAAAGATATAAAGAAAAATCAAATTTGTTACTCCAGCAATTTGCATAAATCCTAATAGCGCGGAGAAATTTTGCTTAAATGATATTAAAGACTAACATTAAAAAAAAGAAAAAAATGTATATAAAAATGGTCAATCCATAACGGCTCCCGTTGCAGTTGATCAAGTTAAATGTCAACCCAATATTAAAATTCGATGAAGAATGTGATTTTTCGAGCGACGACAACGATAGTAGCGGCTCATCAAGTGACAAAAATAGCAGTTCCGTCGTTGGTGTTCCAGTTGGAGTTGAATGATCTCGTTAGAGATTTAGGTTTACCAAAAGATGGTTCCGAGTTTTTGGCTTTATTCCTGCAGACGAAAAAACCTAAAGCAAAAGTTTCTTTCTATCGAAACCGAGACTCAGAATTCCGTAAGTTTTTCGTGAATGAAGAAGATTCATCTTTAGTATTTTGTACCGATGTCGAGAGTCTCATAAATTAGCTAAAAGAGAATTCTTATAAGCTTCTGATTGGCGACTCTTTAAAAATCTTCGAAACGAAGTATAAACACTGTTTTACTTCACAACGCGAACGTATATGCTTCTGTACCGATTGCTCACTCAATTGTCATGAAAGAAAAATATGACAATATGCAAATACCTTTACAGAAAATTTAGTATGAAAAGCTGATATGCGGACATTTGAAAATAATAATTATGCTGCTTGGACAACAGTCAGGATTCACCAAACATCTTTGCTATTTGTGTTTGTGGTATAGTAGAGATAGAAAAAATCATTATAGTAAGACAAAACAATGGCCAGTAAGATCATCGCTAACTCCATGTTCTTATAACATAATCAATGAGAATATCTTGTGGATCCATCGAAAAGTCTCATTCTTCCGTTACATATAAAGGTTGGCTTTATGAAACAATTTGTCCAAGCCCTTGATAAGTCAGGGGCGTGTTTTCAATATCTCTAATTTTCGAAATTCTTTGAGGTCAGGTTGAAAGAAGAAGTATTCGATGGACCACAAATTCGCACCATGTTCAAAGATACAAATTTCATTGATAAAATAGATCGATGTGAGAAAGCAGCCTGGCTTAGTTTTAAAGATGTGTCAAAGAACTTTTTAAGGAATAACAAAAGTCCAGAATATAAAAAAATTGTTGCCAATGGTTGAAGATTTTAGAAAGCTAGGATGCCACATGAATTTGAAATTACATTTTTTGCATGTACATCTAGACACACTTTCAGAAAATTTTGGTGATTTTAGTGAAGAGCAGGGCGACCGCTTTGACCAAGATATAAAAGTCATGGAAACTCGTTACCAAAAAAGGTGGGATGAAAATATGATGGCAGATTTCTGTTGGACGCTAAAGCAAGATACACCGAAAGAAGATAGAAAGCGTAAATCATTGCATAGATCTTTTGATGAGAAAAGAATCCGCTATAGTTGTAAAAAAGAGCCTGATATTAAATTTATGAGTTTGATTTTCCGATCGTCCATTCTAATCGTTTAATTTTTGAATTATTTTACTCTAGTTATTCAATTTTCATTCCAGTCATTTATTCTAGTCGTTAAGGATTTTAGTCATCATTTTCTATTTAGATACAATTCATTTATCCAAGCATTCTTGTTAAGCATACCACAAACTTAAATTTTTTGCCAAAAGCCCTTGTAAGAACTATATGATGTACAAAATCCGATCGTGTAACCTCCTAGCGGTATACATCGGGTAATGCCGACGGTCCCACCTTTGTTTTATAGGGTTAACGGGGTTATAAGATTTATAGGGTTACGGGGTTACGAGATTATGGGGTTAAAAATTTATGGGGTTAAAATGATTAGTTTTTTAGTTTGCAGCTGTGATCAAATCATTACAGCGTAGATTATGGGGTTTGTTAATGTTATTAAGTTATGGGGTTATAAGGTTACGTATTATTATTTGTTGTGGCAGGTGAATAGTAATAGGCCATACGGACCTTATGGATATCTAAGATTAAATAAAATTAGGATTTAAAGACTTGGAGGTCACACTTTACCTTGCTGTTTATTGCTAGGCGCACTCAAACACAATTTTACGCTTTGAGAGTAAGACATTAACTCTAGACAACACTTAATATCAAATTTTTACGTCTGTTTGTATAATTTAGTACAGTAGTTCTTACTACTAGATGTATGATAAAAATTCTTATCCCAGCTCTGCTGCGAAGGCGAGGAACCCGCAAAGCTTATTCGTCTCAAAGCAGCAATTGTGGCGGCAGGATTAACGGCGGGAGTGGCAGCTGTAAGCTAGGCGACCGAGACCACATTGATGACAGGCGCGGGGTCCCATCAACGCGCTGGCGGATCTGAAGTCTTTTAACATAACACAACGCGAATTGTTAATACGACTGTATACCACGGTAATCCGCTCTGTTTAAATGCACAAACCAAAGATCAATCTGAAATTGACTAAACACTTATCTACTGAGGTTGTGAGATGCTCGTTGCCTCGTCACATATTTATTTATATCTAGTAATCTTGCTATAAGATTTAAGGAAAACGTTCAATTATTTTAAGAAGAACAATTCGTTTTGATGCATGTAAATGCATGTAAAATTTAAGTTGAGCTCTTTGGCGCGACCGTGCAATAATTTAGAATTAAATATCAAATAACATAAGGACGGCTTTAAATTACTGCCACATTTGCATCCTTTGCCAATTTATGACACCAACTTAGCATTACATCGAGCATTATATTTGATTTAATATTTGCTTGGCAATCATTTTTAATACATTTAAACATTATTAAAATAAAAATTGTTAATCTAAATACTATTTGTTTAGAGAATTATTTCTTCTAGATACTTTCTAAACAAACATCGTATACTTAATAAATGTAAAATAAAAATTCGTCCCATAATAGACTATGTTAATTATTCTGCAGTGATTTTTTTATTTTTATTGGAAAGTTTTATATTTTAATCTCTATGACCTTTTAGCCTAAAATTACCGCAGCATGAGCGTTTTGAATGCATTCAATTTAGGAAATCAGTGACTAGAACACACTTCATTGTTCCCATGCGCGATTTCCAAGCAAACCGGCTACTGCGAATTTCAAATTAGCACCGTGATCATGATGCTTGGTTGTACGTGCCAAGGTCGGCCGTTCATAGCTTTACTGCAAACTTCTAAATACTATAATATAAATACCTGGCGATTATTATAATTGTATGTAATTTTGCAAATAATGAATTGACTATAGCATTGCTTAGAATAAATAATTACGAAAAATAAAATTCTAGAAATAAAAAAATAATAAATATGTAACTAAGTAATAGTTACAAATCAAACAAAATTGTTTATGCATTTATAGTTTATAAATTGCTTTTGCCGGTGATGTAATAGATAAAGAAATCACATTATTGGCAGCAGCTGACTGCTTAGTTTTGCTTTTTTTACTTATAGGGAATATAGTTATAACCATATTGTCGTTTTAGGCGGAAACCACATTAATTTCGCGTTTAAAATGCTAATATTTTAGGAAATGCAAAAACACTTACCTTTTCCTTCAAAATTTATTGTTTTGAAGAGAACAGTCTGCTTACATAACACAAAATGCAGCCTTATTACTAGAAACTATACAGGATCGTCGAGGTTCTTTAGGTTGCCTTGAGGTAAAGCCGAAATGCCGTCTTATGCGAATGAGCCATCCCCTATTAGGAAATTCAACAGATTAACTTCACACAATCAACAACCTACGATTATCAACAAAATGAGTGGAGAATACGACCACAGGGTTGCTATACTCAAATCTTTGGCTACAAAAAGACCCAAGTTTAGGATGTAGCCAAGAAGTACAGGAAATCTGACCAATAGGAAAAGGGAACTGCTGATAGGGCAATCCCAGCAAACGATCTGATCGCAAGAGAAGTGATGAATTCGGCCGCGAATTAAAAGAGAAATCGATCAGGATTCTGGGCGGAACGTAACTAACCTGGCAAAAGAAACGGACGTGGCGTGATCAACGGTCAGTTTAGAAGTACACCAGAAACTAGAAGTATTTCTTCCTTAACAACCGCCTAGTGTTGACTGAGAAAACATTTTCTAGTCCTGACTGCAATCTCCTTGAGTACTATGTGTGGGGCGTGGCTAAAGAGAAAGTCAATAAGAGATGTCACAACACCAAGAACAGCTTAAGTGCCTCCCGCATGGAGATAATGACACAGAAGTACAAGGAGGAAATTGTGTTGGCTTGCAACAAATTTAAGCTCACCGTGAGCAGGTGAGGTTGGAAGTTCGGGTTTCCAAACTTATTCCTATCGCGTCTTACACCTTGTAAGTTTAAAATACATGGAGCATATATTTAAAACGGTAGATATAGACAAACTGAGTGTTAATATTAACAGTGAAAATCTGGATCATTTATGCTTTGCTGAGGTCCTAGTACTTCTTTCAGAGCAGTTAGATAAAGCTGGCACAATGCCCACAAAATTAACATCAGCCTCACATCACGTTGGGTTTAAAATCAATTTTTCTAAGACACAGTTTATGACAAACCTTATATCTAACAACTAAATTTAGCAGAAAATTAAGAAATTTGTCAGGTCACATCTTACAAATATTTAGGCTATGAGATAATATGGGCAGAAACAATCAAATTTGCGAGATTGGGAAAATAATTGGGTTAACTTGAACCTTTTTTGGTAATATGAGATATTATTCTCAATGTGTCTCAAACGTAATGTGTTTGATCAGTGTGTGCTCCTAGTACTCGCCTAACAAAATAACGCGCTATGGAACGATCGAGTTTGGAAATATCACTAATAGAACAAAATACATTGAAAAACTAAAATCACTGATGCAATAGCAAGAATCACTTCTTTAAAATAAAACTGGGCTGAACATGTTGCAAGGATGATGTACAATTGATGTACTAAGTGAATAATGCAGTAGCGTCTAAGGTAAGATGCGTATAGAAGCAGGATGCATCCTCTACCACGTATTACAGGAAACTGGATACAAGATGCTCCAGTCCGCAATAAATAAAAAATGTTAAAAGAGACATATGTTTACAGTAAACAAATATAGAAAAAATAATGATAAAGACGATGTTTAAATAGTCCAACAAAATGATAAGAAAAATAAATAAAAGCCATTTCTGTGATGAAAAGTAATTTTTTGTAATAATATAAGTTAATTTATAAATTGATGTTTGCATTAAATACATGTCATGGAGGAACTAAGATGGAGCAGAGCGATGCCGTTAACAATTACAGAGCCCACACGTTCACATAGTCTACAACTAGAGCACTGTTGTCGCTCCAGGTTCTGCTCCAATTATCTTGGTTTCTATAAAAATGCAGTTGCGCCTTAACATCGGCATTTTCCCAAGGTTTAGTCCCGTCAGTCCGATCGTCAAAGCACTGCCCCCCTGCCCCTACGCCCAAAACCACGTACATCTGCAAGGTTCATGGGATAAAATTAATTAATTGTTATTTTATAACCAACATACCTCTTGGTCGAAAGGAGCCAGGTCTGTACCCTGTTTCCACCTATCGACAGTATCTTTTTCTAATCCGAGTTGCAGCTCTTCGCTTGCAAATCCGTCATCGGGTGGATAAATATTTCCATAAACGTGGTTATCAACAATTAATGTAATCACATCTATAAAAAGTAGTGCTATAGTGAAAACTGATGTCGCATCGAATAATATGGTTTTACCTGGCTTCCATTCTACTCTATACATGTGGAAGCCGTCGTTCCAAGGTTTTTCCGAGCGGATTCTTCTAAGGCCATAGTTCCTTGCCGTCACGGATTGCCCCAAAATACAACCTCCTTGTAAATGACTGCTGGAGTCCGCATTTCCAGGCGCGAAAGCCACTCTTATTAAGCCAGAATCGAGTCCAGGGCCGTAGGTGTCAGTCTTTGGTCTCAAGTAGAGCTCTAAAACATTCGTTTATGTGATGCTAAAGAACATGTGACATAGTGCTCGAATACCTGGATATATCCAGTCGCCTTTCGGTAGTTTGGCTCTTATTTCAATAACCCCATAGCGAAACGAGAAGTTTTCCCTAGTAGTAACTTGTGCGGATAGCACGGGAGGGAGGATTACCCAAGCCCTAGGCTTCTGGTAGCATTCTATTGATTCTGGAACGCCCGTACATCTGAAGCGTATAAGTGAATGGTTACTAAATGTTCTAAAATTTAAGTATTTTTATTTATTGTAATTGCGTGGAGTTTTAGTGTTCTACGTACATAAAAAAAGTCGTTATCATATTTCAGTCATAGAAGAGTACCAGAAATGATCTTAAAGCAGTAGTTTCAACCGATTGGATTGCAAATTATAGCTTGTGCTTTTAAAATATAACACCTCGACAGTGGTCATTACATGATATTGTTATTGTAGTTCATTCTAGTGCTTTCCAATATCCACAGATTCAGCCTTTGCCAATAAAGGAATTACCTGCGACAGTTTTTTGAGCAAAAATCTATTTGTGACATCTACAAGAGTAATTCTGTAATTATATGACGCAACATATTTCTACAATAATTATGACAGCATCGTATGTCACTGTGTTGTTTCAACTTTTGAATTGTGTGATGCATGTATAACATACTTAAATCATTGTATTAGATTGTCTGAAAAGTCTTGACTCGGCTGCAAAAAATTTAATTTTTATGCATTTTTTTTGTTTTTTCGTGTTTATAGTATTGTAACAACCTTCTTTTTTGTATTGAAGATGAGCTTCGAGTTTTGATCCGCTATTGCTGAAAATGGCAAGTTCCAACAATAAATGCCCTATAAGAGATTTTTAATGGTGAAGAAGAAACTGTGTCAAAAGTTTTGATATAGTACAGGCCCTTTGAATCCAATGTTCTCAGTCTTGCCTCTTTCCGGCCGACCATTACATTTGGATGATGGTAACTTGCAAGCTGCTTTGGACGCCTTTATCAAGCACTCGATATCTAAACGCTAAACTCGGAGTTGAAAAATTAACGATTTATAGGGACGTTGAGGAACTTGATTTGGCCACAAGAAGTCCCGCCAAGATCTGTAAAAACTCACCGAAGCACAAGCCGCTAAAAGAATTAAGATTTACCACCATCCGGTTTACAATCCATTAAACGACCGATTTTGGTAGCGAATTGTGACGTCGGATCGGAAGTGGGCCTTTGGTCAATTACAATCGATAGAAGAAAGGGGTTTTAAAAGGCCAAAATCCTCCGTCAGTTTCGCGTAAAGATCATTTTGGCAAGAGTTGTTTCCAAATGGTCTTGTTGCAAGTTCTAGTTTCCAGCAATAGCGGATCAAAACTCAAAGCTCACTTTTTGCAAACTTATTTGGAATACAAATATAAAAATTATTATAACACTATAAGCACGAAGAGAAAATGCGTAAAATTGAATTTTTCGCAGTTGAGTCAGGACTTTTGGGACAACCAATAATTAAATTTAAATTTCTAAATAAATTTAATTAAAAGTCCTTTTTGGAAGTGTGATCACAATTTATATACGGAGAGGCCAATTTACGTATGTTAAGGAGTATTTGGGTAAAGTTCACGACGTTTTTCTTTTATGTATATACCACAGTCAATATCATAAGAGTTAGCATCTTACCGTTCCAAAAACGATTTTCTTATTGAAGGATAAGTGCTCACTAATTGGACCACTCTAAAGGTAGTGTTTTAAATTTTCCACGATTATTTTCGTGTGAGTAAGGGACATTTGAATAAAAAAAACCTGAGATTGAATGTATAGAATTTTGAGATAGAACAACAGAAATTAAACGTCTACCTCTCGGTGGTTATATCGCACCAAGAAATTATTATTTTAGGTGACTTTTTTAGAAAAATTTCTAATATAAATGACTTGCAAAGAACAGTTCTGTTCATACTGTTCATATAACACTAATTTATAAATATAACAAATGTGTTGTAGTAATCTACGTAGAAAAGTAAACCGTGGTTCTGGTCACCTTCTTTTGGAGGTCTATCAGAATACAGAAACCTTTTCGTAATTAAATTGGCTATTACATTTTTTACTTTTACCTAATAATGGCAGTGTTCTTTAACAGTAAAGTAAATGAAACCAAATACACAAATATTGGTTAACTATTAGACATACCTGCAAAGTTAATGTCAAAATTTTGGAAATAGGAGTATTGACATTTATAATTTACTAAATTGTTCTTTGTGGCATTTGTAATTGGTGACACAGCATTAATTGCATAAACAACGGTGATTATTCATTTTTCCTTTTCTCTGTTCTGTTATAGTTATCATACACAGCGATTCTAGTTTTGTTATTAGAAGAAAGAATAGGAAACAGTGTTACGTAAAAAAGCAGAAAAATGTGATATTCTATCGATAATTTTTACATACCGACCATTGAAATATTGTACATGGACTACTAGTAAAGCTTTGCAATTTGAAGTAAGTAAGAGAGGTTCAGCCCTGCATTGGAGTCGGCTGAAACACTTTCGAATGTTAGAAAAACACTCAACTTTGCGGTCTGAATGTTCATCAGTATTTTGAGGAAATGCCTTCTGTGCTGGGAGGTGTTTATCATTAGTATCTATTAAAGCAGTATTGAGAATTTTAGAGAGAACATTACTGCTACTAGAAAGATGATTGGATTTGATAGTAAAAGAGTATTTGGACCTTCAAGTGAGAAAAAATTGTTTTCTTAGGGTACTCCATACTTTAACTAACAAACAAATGACACGATGCGTTTCATGGTGCCCCGAATGCTCATTAAGTTTGAAAAGTCACCATTTTGTTATAACAGATGACAAAACCTTAGCTTTATTTTTATAACATAAAGAATTTTTAATGGTCTGAAATGACAAGTCGTGAATCAAACATCTTTAAAACAATTATTATAAGATTATTTTGCCGTTCCTTACATAAAGAAGGAATTTTGATTTAGGAAAACCTTGATTAAGTCATTTTGCAAAGTCAGCAGTGCCTTAAATTAGCTAGAGCAACTCAGTGACCATGTTAATGGTCTTGGTTTTTCCGAACAAAAGTAAGACGCCTATGAGCGACTATAAGTGAAACGCTAACGTCAACTAAAGCATAATGAAGAAAAAAAAAAATAATTAAAATACGTAATTCAAGAAAGGTTTTGCCAATTTTGAATTTTAGATCTAAACGTGGAGCGCTCGCCGAAAGGGTGGGGATTTGACTTTTAAAGCGGAAATTCGAGAATCAGCTATTAGCAGTTAGTGGTCTTTCAGGTTTCCTTCTCGTGAACAGAATTTTGAATAATAAGAATTTTGTGTCACAGGAACAAATTAGGATTATAGAGATGTTTAGGTGGGACATAGTCAAAAAGGTTGAGAACTACTAGTTTAAATAAACTATGATATAGAAAAGGTTTTAAAAATAAAAATAAATTAGCTAAGGACAGAAATTTGCCAAACATTAAAATATTAAAAAAACAAAAATAAGTCAAGCAGAAATATAAGGAAATAGCGTAAAAAATAATATAAAAACATAATAATAATAATAAACACGTTATAACAGAATGCAGAAATGTTGCATAGCTAATAGTAGAAAATATATTTTTAATTGCTGGAAAGAGTACTAGAAAACTAAAAAATCATCAAATAAATGAGTCAATAATACGAGAAAAACAAAGAAATTTGTATTAAATAAAAATAAAAAACCAAAAGTTATTTCATATCAAGGTGAATATAAAAGTATATTGATTATATAGTTTAAATTCCATGACCCACACTAACATATTTGTGATGCATAGGTCCAAAGAAAGAAAGATAAGAAGAAATAAAGCTTTTAAAGTCCATAAAGTTGTAATAGACCAAACCACGTAAACAACTAAATTCAAGAAAACTTAGATGTACTTTTATGCAAGACATAATAAAACGAAGAAGAAGAAAAGTGGTACAAGCGTATCTAGAACATAAACAAAAAAATCCAAAACTAATACTTGAATATAATTAGTGTAAAAATAGAACAGGAATAGGACTAAACTCAAGTCGTAAAGATAATAATATACGCATACAATAATTAAAAAGAATGGTTATATAAGAAAATAAGTTAAATATGTATTTAGAAGAAGATGAAACTACATGAAAAATATATAATATTACTACAGAAAATAGAATATCCAAGGGGGGTAGCGTTTGTAATGATAAATTATTTTATTTTAGGTGTAGTAAATTGTATGTTACTAAGATAACTGGCTTGTGAAATACAGTACCAAAACCAGTATCCAAGAGCTCTAATAATACAGAATACAAAACTACCAGGTATAGCGTTTTAGAAGTTTGAAAAATTAAAATATATAAACAAACAAAAAAATTGAAATTGATAAGTTAGAATATTCAGCATGAACATAAAAGGGCATTTTGCAGAATGGTTGAAGTAGAAAAGTAACAAACCCATAGAAGAAAATTCGTATCTCTTTTAACTTACTTCTCTCCTAAGTTCAACCCAGTGGTATTACTGACGAACCCGGGGTAGTATCTGTTTTCGACGAGACTCGGCTTTACGTACAACTTGTTCCTTTCCGTGTACAAGTTCTCTTTATGGTCCTGGTAAATTACAAATTCATAGTCCTGAAAACAGCCTTAGATGATCCATACTTAACCTAAGACAGCGAACTATCAGTCTTACAGGATCTCCAGCAAATTTGATTTCGGGCAGCCACTTCTTGTTATTCAGCTCGGCAAAATTATCTTGGAAAATCAGTTTTCCCTGGCAGCTTTTTCTTCCGTTCACTACGGTTTGGGTGGGTTTACAAACGGAGCTTTCTGTCGGAGGCTTTGTAGTAGACTTTGTAGTAGGCTTTGTAGTGGGGCTGGAAGTGGTTGGGGCTACTACTGTGCCAGAGTCGGTCGATATCAGCTCTGTGAAAATTTCGGCCTATGAATTTTCTTATAAATAACAGATTCCAACTAGTATATGCTTTAAGAGCATTTGTGATAATAATTCCAATAAAAAAGATAAGTGAGTTAACATTTAGACGTTATAGGTCACCGATTGCGTAAATAATTTGGCTAAATTATCATCATTCTGGAGTTTTTTTATAAGCCGTTGGCACACTAACTGTTAAATTACCGGTAACTGTAAATTCTAAGTCGTCCTTTATGTAGCCACGCTTTCCATTCCCATCGTCGTAGTCCACGTTATACCAGTAATAAATGATGTCGCCAGGCTTTAGCCTCGCAGAGTTGTCCCTGAACGTCCATCTTCCGTTTTTCGCTTTCAGGATGTCCACGGAAAACTCCCCGGCCTCCCGGCCGACCATTTCCTCGTTGATTTTGCCGTGGAAGGCGAACAGGGATATCCCTTCTTCGTCTGCAAGCACGGCAAGCGCCGAAGCCTTGAAATGAATTCGACGAGCTGCGGCTCACGCCATACCTGGGATGGAAGCCCTGAAGCCTCTAGGCGACAGAGGCTCGATGAGAATATCCGGAATTTTGTAGGCCGCCCTCGCGGCCGAGACGCACAAGGCGGCGAGCACCGCGAACCTGATCATCGTCGGTCACTTCTGTAACTGGCGCTGTGAAAACTCCGCCGCTCGCCAGCGATGATAACTTCATGATAAGTCACACGAGAAACCAGTTTGGGGTTTGCGTTTTATTTTGGTGGCCGCTTGAGATATTCTACAGCGATGAGGCGGTTTGAGCGAACGACTGATAGCTAATCTGCGCCGCGTAATTAACCCTGTAAGAATGCTGACGTTCTGATGGCAGGATTTCCACAACCTTGAGATCGTGGCTCCGTCTAGTAGAAGTGCATTTAATGTGTGTAGTGTGTAGCGGATTTCGGATTCGTGACGCAACGAAGATATTTCTGAGTTGATTTTGATACCACGTTATTAAAAAAAATCAAATTGTATAGGGTTATTCAAAATCAAAGTAATATCCATCAGCTTTAAGAGTAAATAGTTGTATGTGCATGTACGATTTTGAAAAACTGTTTTTTTATGTTTCTATGGTGAAGTATATTTAAAAAGTTTTTACATTTTAAAGTAATTTTAGGTAATAAAATATTTTTATTTTCTAAATATAAGAGCAAAACAGATTACAAATGACAAAGTCTTATCAATACAACAAATAAGATTGAACATTCTAGCCAAGATACATTAGTGGTATTAGCAAGCCACAACATTCTTCCTTCAAGACAATTTTAGGTCAATAATTGTCCTTTTCTTCTTCCTTTCTTCTATCTCATAGATAGGCAGAACTACCTGTTCCTCCTTCGGTCATCTATTAATTTAGATAATCGAGCCATCGTTTTCTGGGGCGTCCTACCGTTCTTCTATCGACTGGCGACTTGTGTCTTGATACTTTCACCACTCTGTTAACTGCCATTTTTCTATATGTTTGTTCCATTCCGTTTTTCTTTCGTTTATACACTTATTAACGCTGTCTATTTTACATACACCCTTATATCATCATCTCTTACTCTATTCCTAATGTGTTATTTATGATTCTTCTAAGTATGCTCATCTTTGTCGTCTCTAATAGTCTTTATGGCGTACTATTGTCAGGTTTTGTTACACATTGTCATGACTGGTCTCGTTGCACTTTTATATATACTCGCTTTGGTTTCTATTGATGAGTATTTATTTTTCATTTAGACAGTCGATTATTCGGTTTGCTTTATTAATTGTTTTTTAATTTTTTTTTTTTTATCGTCACTGGACCTGTTGGTGCCGGGATACTGAACTTATTTTACCTGTCCAAATATTTTATTTTCGACTACTAACTTACATCTTTCGGTTCTTTACTTATCACTATTGTTTTCGTTTTTTTACTGCATACTATCGTGTTATATTTTTGTGTGATTATCTGAAATTGGTACAGCAGCCTTTTTATTATTATAGCGTTGTCTGCATAACAGACGATCTTTGGCCCCTTATTTACCGTTCTGTATCTTCTTTTTTACTTTCTTGATGATCCCGTCCATTACCAGATTGAATAGCAGAGGGTTCAATGTCTAATGTTCATAATTTACGGGTTTGGTAAATCCGTCTTCTGTTCTAATGATTACTTTGCTATCTTTGCAAATATTTTTGACGGCCTTTATTCGATCTAATAAAATATTTTTATCATATAATAGATATATTATGTCCTTTATTTGAACCCTATCGAACGCCTTCTTGAGGTCTATTAGGCATAGATGTGCTGGCACGTTATACTCTAACAACTTTACTTTTGGATGCCGGTATCATTACATGTTCGATCTGTTCTTCCCACTGCTCTTCTTGCAATTGTATCCTTTCATTTATTTTTTTGACATTTGTTCTTAATTTTAATGTCGCGTGTATCAGGTTTATTTTTTCGTACTTATCTGGTTCCTTGGAATTACCTTTCTTAAACATTAGTATAAATATTGTTCTTCGCCATTCATCTGAGATACTGTATAATCATATAATTTTTTGGATAAGTATTTGGAGTTGTATAACTAGTCTGCTGCCTCTGTATTTGAGTACTTCATTTTATGTAATGCCTCTTTCATTTCTTCGTTTGTTGTTATGTTTAATGTTTCTTGTAGAGTATTATTTGACTCATTTTTCTATAGATCTATTAGGTAAGTAACCTACGCTTCCGTTTTAATATATTTGTATTCAATTAATTTTTTATTTCACTTCTTCATATTTGTCTTTGTTACCCATAGAGATCTAATTCTGGTCCTTTCGTGAATCTTTCTCAATACTCTGTTTTGTTTTTCCTTACCAATTTATGAGTCTCTCTTCTTATTCCGTTATATTTCATGCAATCCTTATTATTTTTAGTTGACAAACTATTTGCTAGCGGAATTTTTATTTTGACGGCTTTTTTGCTTAATTTCCTTTGTAAACCATGGTGTTTTGGTTGTTCATATTTTATTTTTATTGTTAGTTTTAGATCAGAATAGTTCGTGAGCGGCAGTTAATATATTTTTCTTAAATCTTGATCCAACTGTTTTCAACAATATTTTCATCGTTTATTAAATTGGCTTTCATTTTCTCTTCTTTGTAAAGTCTTGTAAACTTTTTATCTTTATTTTTGTTTTAGTTCTTTTACTAATTGTTTATTGGAATATTTATTTTTATTTGTAATTTACAGAGTAACAAATAGTGATCGCTTTCCACATTAGGTAATCTCAAATTTCTTGCATCCGGTATTTGACGTAGTTGATATACTTCCTTATTTGTTATTACATAATCTATCATGGATCTGTAACTTCGTGTACTTTCAAATGTGTATTTGTATTGTTCTTTAAGCATAAAAAATATGTTATTAATTCTTATTTTGTTTGTAGCGGAAAAGTCTATCATCAGGTCACCGTTTTTATTTCTTTTATTTTTATTAAATCTGTATTTAACCCTTCTTATCTTTGTGCCCCCTATTCTGGTATTGAAGTCATGCATGGCAATTATTGTTTCTTTCCCCTCTTTTCCGATTTGCAGTTTTCTGGTGCGTCTACTCCAATCACAAGAATTTCCTTTGAATGTGTCTTCATTGTAACCATTATTATTCTTTGTGACTTATACCGAAAACCCTCTATGCAGTCTTATAATCTTTTTTACCATTAATGCTACTTCCTTCTTTACTCTTGCATCTTTAGATACCCCACTGTAAATCAAAATATAATCTTCTAGTAGTGACTGTCCTTTTCCTTTCTTCTTTGTTTCCTGCAAAGCGCATCTATTGATCTTATGTTCTCTTCGTCATTTATTTATTTCTTGTTCAATGTTTTAATGTTCCATGTCACCAGTCTTAGTATTTCGTTTTTTCAAATTCCTTAAACGTTCCTTTCGCTTGGGTCGTCAATATTTGATCCGTTCATTTCCGAGGCCTTTTAACTGTACTTTGAGCTTAATTATTTTTTAAGGTGGGCAAACTGATCCACCAAACCACAACTTGGAGGACCAAAATTTTCTGTAGAAGTTTATTCCCTTAGTCGATATGTTCTAGCTTTGCGCCGCCGGAGAATCGCCTTTCACCCTCTTCTGCCTGCTAGATAACGTACACCTATTGTATACCATACATTGCCTCGGGGACATGACGACGATGTGGAAGCAGAATTTATTAATAGAGCTGACAATTCAGACCCTTTACTAACCTTCAACCCCCCTGTCCTCAATTGATTTAATTGCGAGCAGTACGTATCTAAGTTAATCGTTTGCATCCTTTGTAATGTAGGATCTGCTGCAAATTCTATGAGCTGCAAAGCATTATTTTTCTTGATCACACGTTCGATTTTCACCTATTTTGTATGTTTGTGTGGCTTTTTCATTGTTATAAAAATAATACAGTTTTTTGTAGTTAAACCTATGCGTTCCAAAAGTGAATCACGTTCAGTCTTACAAACCAAATTTCACACAGAAGTTTGTTAATTTTTTGTTAAATTCTCTCATACCTATAGGGTAATCCAAATTGGACAACAAAATATTTTTCCTGAACAAAGCACAACATATAAAACAGTCCCAACTTTATTGCTGTCGGAGTAAAGTGCAGACTTAGCAGTTACGTATGAAATATAATGCCGGCAAAACGCCCTCCACGACTTCGCTAACTTATAATTATTTCCTAAACTAAATTTTCCATTTGCTTTCTTATAAATGGGCTCTATTTCAACAATAACACGTTTAATGGTCCCTTTTAGATCTGGAATAGTAACAGATTTTTGATAAAAACATTTTCCTTCAAATACCATTCAAGTTTAAATCGTTTGTTTCATTAAAGAAAAAATAGTTTAACATCTCTCGACAGTAAAAGCGTTGCTAGCTTCGACCTCAAAAAGTACTGTAATTTCTCTAGCCCACAACTCAGACCAAACAGTGCATTTTTGCAAATGCATTTTCACCACCTCAAATATGATAATTTTGACTGTTCACAAAGTCATTTAAAAGAAAATAAGCTTAACCGCCCAATACAAGATTTTTTAGAAAAAAAATCTGTTAATAAAGGTGCTATTTAAAATCCTCCAAATGGCCTCCTGCACTCTTAATGGCTGTTAAATATCTTACATTAAAGGTTTTTCTTTAATTTTGAAAATAAATAGCAGTCACTGGGAACTATGTCTGGGCAGTAGGTTTAGTGGTAAAGCTTTTCAAAGCCACAGTCTATCGCAGTATCTTAAGCAAATGCTACTTTAGAAACAAGGGCCGTCTGCATTCTTTCCTTTAAAATCAATTAACAAAATTTCCATTGCATCTCAAAAATTAAGCCAAATTTGTCTTTCTTTGCCATTTTTTGTCCAGTATGTGCTATTTCATTAATTTTATTTTTGCAACAGGATCATTGTTTTATCTTTTGTGACAGTGGATTGAATAACTTTTTCTTTATTGTTCTAAAAGAGATTGAATAACTGTCCTTAACAGGTCGCGCGTTACTGCTTTTGGGCCTCTGACAAAAGTTGAAGTACCTATCAGGTACAAACCGTATTCATATAAAGGTACACATGGACAGTGTGCCCAAAACTGTATCGGAAAGTTCTAAACTTGCTGATAATTGTTTTGCTTTCTCACAACACCTCATGTTCCACGATAGCGACGTTTTTTTCCAAAATCACTTTAACTGCTCGACCTGCATGTAGTTTGTCTTCGATGCTTTCTTGCCCCAAACGAAACTGTTTTTCCCATTTTTTACAATAAAAAAATTTAAAAACAAAGGTTTACCGTATACACTATACAAACATTGTTTAATATCGCTATAACCAGTAACAGATTTAATCATGGTCTTTACTTAATTTTCCTTTACAAATGACTGTTGCTACTGTTGCTAATCTATAGGAACGTTCAATCAAAAATGGCGCTCTCTGACACAACCCCTGACATAGTTAGTCCAAAAAATTTTGCGCTTACCTCGTATACCTTTCCTCATTCTTATTGCACATCAGCAGCTTTTTTATAAATTTTAAAGTATTGTTATTTTTCTAAATAATTCTTCGGTGACTCGCAAAATTTTATCTAATACAGCAATATCATCTGTGCATTTTTATATTATTGTAATTTCCAAAGCGTGCAATCTTTTCTTTTATATTTGATAATCTTAATAATCCTAAGTAGTTTTTAATAGTTGTTATCGAACTCCACTATAGATCGATACAATGTTTGTGATTGGGGTCGCAGCTTGGAAGTGTTCAAGAGCGTTTGTTCCACTGACCGCGAGCTCATGGATGCATGTGACGTTCCATTTTGAAAGTAGTATTAAGGTTGCATGTTAGTAGACACAATAACCCCTCGAGGCTGCAGTGCCAGTAATTACTTATCAACAAAAAATTAAGCGATTCTGGTTTTCCTAATTTTTTTGTATTAACCTAAAGAAGTTTCGATTGAAATGTAAAATTAATGGAAAATCTTTTATTAACAAAAATCTGTAGGGTTTCTATCCTTTAAAACGTTATTATTACTACGGAATAACTTTAATTGTGTAATTACTTTCATTGCTGACATGAAAATATTATACTGGTATTTTTTCGCAGTTAGGTGTACTCTCAACAATTTTACCGACTAGGACCTTAAAATATTTTGTTTTTTTTTACTTTTGCTACACTTCAACTTTTAAACAGAACTGTTAAAAATAAGCACCTAGAGAGCTACCGAGCGCTTGCGTCACCTGTGATATCAGTTTCCTTTTCCGTTCGCCAGCGTGTAATAAATCGCTCAACGTGTGACATATATAATCAATAGCAATTATAATAATTTCTTAATTATTATTAATAAACTGTGTTTATTATCAAACATCTTGATTATTGCGCCTGCACTTAATCTATAATTACATGATAGCAGAGTGTGGTTGCCGAAGAAGTTACAGAAAAAGTCTAAACAAGAAGCATTTTTTTGGTCAAGCCGTTAAGTTTCCAATGTGAAAATTTCTTATTCGTGCAGGCGTATAGACAAAGTGGTCGAAAAGTCCGATAAAGAGGTAGAACATGAGTAGGGTCAAAAGGCGTTCGCACTGTTGCTATCAGCGATGCCTACTGAAGTGGTCAGCGATCTCTTAGGGGGTCAGAGCACTCGCGACATTTGAAAGCGATTGATGGCTGTCTTCGAGCAACAGTCGCGCGTAAGTTTTATAGCCCAAAGTATACGCCGGACGAAACAATGGTTGCATTCATGGCCAGAGCGGAAATTCGCTGGCGTTAAAACAGAAGAAGTTGCTGTTTGTCACCCAAGTACGCAAAACTATTACCGAAGCGAGATGAGAAACGAAAAGAAGAATATGCCATGCTCAAACTTGCTGTTAGCTTAATCTCGTACATGCAAATACAAGCGACCAAAGGTTTTTCAAGTGTCGCGTGCGGTGATATCGATGTTACGCTACAGAAGACTAGGTCAAATTTCGATAAACAAGAAGTCTATCGTTTCTATTGTCAATGGTTTACCCGAAATACTGAAGTTCAATGACATCAAATATAAATACTGTTTGTTGGGAAACGCGTTCGGGAAACCTGAGGCGAATGAACACAAGTCAACTAAACCCGTGCACATGTACTGCGATATTTCATCACTTTGAAAGATGACTGTAGTAGTCATCTAACAGTGTAGTTCTTAAAAACCACAAGACGTGACCGCTAGCAGTAAAGATTATGTGGTTATAATAGAAACAAGACAAACGGTGCGCTTGTTTGTGTGTCACAATTAAAGCTCATTGATTTTAAACGTTTTTAATTTGCATTTAATGTATGCATGTATATATATACATAATCTGTCACAATTAAAGCTCATTGACTTTAAACGTTTTTAATTCGTATTTAAGCTTTCATATATTAAGTGACCTTTGATTGTGACAGATATGTATGAATACAAAGAGTCATCTTAAATAATGATAATAGTCTCACATATGTAAATAGAAATCCAAGCAAAGTTCTCAAAGACGTGTAAGTTTTATATCAAACAAATATTGATTTTACTCTACAAAAACCCGGATTTGCAGAGAATGAAAACCAAACTCGATTGAGAACCTGGATAAATGCGCGCGGTGTTTTGAGGCAGCTTTGAGCTGAAGCCGACATATGTGTTAAATACAATTTCTAAAGAAAATCGGAAATTAAAGTCAGCGGAGGTATGAAATCTTTGTGTGTTTAAATCGCTTGATATAGAAGTTTTCCAAGCATCTGTTTGTCAGCTACCGCAATACATAAAAAGTATATCAATTTTAGGATCCACCTGCGAAGAAAACGATTACTTTAAGGGGTCATTCATGAAAAGAAATGCATTCCATTGAGCGCATGCGGTGATGATCCTTGTATTATAAATGGGGCAACAATAAATATAAACAAAAAATACCAAGGAACTGTTTATGAAAAAAGAAACGACTAAAATATCGATGAAAAACCAACACGAACCGAATCTGCAAGAAAGCAATATGCTTGCATGCACGTTTTTCTACTTATTGGGTATCTATATAATCTGACAAATAAAACACCACTGTATGAGAATAGTTTTGCCTGCGTTATAATAACCGATGCGGACGAACCTCAGAGTCTGAAACATAAGATGGGTTCTCTAGAAGCAGAAAGATAGATGAAAGAAGAGATGAAATTTGATAGTCGATGTGCCGCTGGTGAGAAGACTAGCGTTATGAAAGTGGTTACTAAATTTAAAAAAAAAAACAGACGGACGAATTAAACGCTTCAAAGCCTAATAAGTCGTGCATGCGTTTGCTCAGATGCATCGGTTATGATGCAACGTCAAATAGGACTGTCCAAACACTGTTAACGCTTGCGATACAGATAAATATGGAATTATATTAATTCAATGTGAAAACTGTCTTTTTATGGTGAACTCGAAGACATATATAGTTTGTCTTAAAAGTAACCGGATTGCCGAAGGTCTTAGCAATATATTGTAACTAACTGCAGTTGGAGCAAATTTAGTAAACTTTTTTGTGAGTGACGAGTCATGAGAAAAATGCAGTATTAGATCGAGCAATGGTACGCCACTTATTTAATTGCGTTCATCTGGAGATCGTTGATACTTAAATCCTCCTCCACGACAATACATCGAACCATTCGGCGTTGGTCACAGACATGAAAAGACACCGATTCGAAGCCGTTGAAGCTGTTTTGTAGCCGTAGTAGTGACCTTAGTAGCATTCCAAAAATGAGTTAATTGAAACCCACCAACAATGGAAATATCGGTGGGAGCGCTGTGTGGCTACACGAGAGAGCTCTTTAGAAAATTATTAAATGTATTTGATAATGTCTTCAACAAATTGAACTTGCCAGTATCAATGCGGCTACTTTTAGGACAAACCTGGTATATGGAGTACCCCAAAGAATTCCATAATGACGAGCGCGTTGGAAAACTAAAGAAATTAATCTACGGACTGAAGCAAGCATGAAGTAAGCATTTATGAATTTTTAATCATTCCGCATTTGTTGATGAAACGCAAATGGTCTAATAAATCATAAAACTGAATGAATCTATTTTCTAGACAGAAATGAGATTGATGTGTTATTGATTTCAGAAACCTACATTACGGAAGAATCCTTATTCCAAGCAATTACACAATATATCGTAGTAGACCAGCAGTAATTACTCGTAACTCCATATCTCATCACAAATGACCGGAACATCAAACTAATAAAATATGATCTGCAATAGTTCATAGCAATGCAAAACCTTGGTCTTTTAACATTATATACAGCCCACCAAGACATACAATCGAAATTGATGAATATAAAGTACCCTTTCATTAATTAAGCAATAGTTCATTATTAGCGAAGACTGAAATTTAAAACACACAGATTGGGAATCAAAACTAATTACTCTTAAAGTCAGAAAGTTACTAGGAGCCATCACCAACAACAACTGTGCCTACCATTTCACTGTCGAACCACCGTACTGGCCAAGTGATTCCAGTACGATTCTTGATTTAGTTGATTTCTTTGTGAGTAAAGGCATAGCTTCCAATTATCTTAAAGTTAAGTCAAACTGGAATCTGTCAACAGACCTCATTCCCATGAAATTCGTAAACTGACGTCACTTAAAACAGATTGGATTATTTTCAAAGTTACATTGAGGAAATTATTAAACTTAGTCTTAAAATTAAAGAGTCCGATGAAATTAATAGTGCTGCACGCTACATAACATATTTAATCTAAGCATTCTGGAACTCTATCCCAATTTTATCAACAGACAACAAAATTATAGACAATACTCCATTGTTTATCCGAAAACTTGTAGCGGAAAAAAGAAAATCAAGATGCAGATGGTAATCACATTGACAGAAAGTAATATAACAGGTTAGCAGGAAAACTAAAAGTAACTCTTTAAGAAATCCGGAATGCTATATTTGAAACTTATAGCACCAACTTATCAACGAAAGATCACTCTATAGGGAAGGCTACTAAAAAATTCAAAAGACAAACTACTCACATACCTCCAATTAAACGTTAGTTTTACTAACTACTATATACAACAGTATGCTCAGGCTAACCTATTACTCAACAATTTGGAAATTTGCCAAAATGATTAAAATTCACAAATCCGGAAAATAAATAAATGTTGCATCTTCATATCGACCAATAAGTCTACTGCCGATTATGAAAATTTTTTTAGAAAGATTGCTGTTAAAAGGAATTATGGAGGAAATTAAATTGGATAAGAAAATACCACCATACCAACTAGGATATTAAAAATCGCTAGAATGTCCAGCAAATCCATAGAATAGTAAATGAAATAATCAAAAGTCTTGAAGGAAAAAACTGTACACAGCTATTTTCCTAGATATTAAACAGGATTTTGATCGTTTTTGGGATTCTGGTTTATTATGCGAGCTAAAACTTACTGACAGATATTTCTGAGCCAAATTTAATACCGAAACGTCCAACTACTATCCGATTAATTCGGGCATCGCCCAAGGTAGAGTATTAGGTCTTTTTTATACCTCTTGTTTACCGCCGATATCCCAACTAAGAACAATGCAACGCTTGCTACCTTCGCAGTGATACTGCTCTAATTGTCGTAAGTAAAAACCCTCAAGAAGCCTCTGATAATCTTCAATGTCACCTCAATATCCTTCAAGACTGGTTTGATACTTAGAGAATAAAAGTAAATAAAGAAAATCCAGTTCAAATCACTCTTACAACCCGACAATTGCCCTGAAGTCTTAATAAATTGGACATAAACACTTGTTAAGGGTGAAGTAAAATATTTGGAAATAATGCTGGATAAAAAAATGCATGGAAGTCTAATATAATAGCGAAAAAAATATTCAAATCAACCTTAAATTAAAGCAAATTAATTGGTTAATTAGACGCAAATACAAACTTATTATGTGTAATAAACTACTGTCGTACAAATGTATAATAAAACCAATTGTGCATTTGGTATCTAGCTTTGGGGTGGTGTCAAATAATTTAGAGGATCCAGTCGAAAATACTAAGAATAATACAAGATACTCTGTAGTGCGCCAGTAATTAAATTCTCCACGAAAATTTGGAGATACCCTACGTAGATGACGAAATTTACCGACTAGCTACCAGCTACCTACATCGCCTTCCAGAACACCCTAATAATTCAGCTAACCGCTTAAGTACTCCTCTCGCAGTGCAAAAAATATTAATAAAACATTGGTTTTGTAATCTGAAACGGCAACAAAAACATTTTCAATTATATTTATATACAAATATTATATCTAATGTCACGTTGATTCACGCAAGTATAGACTGACCCATATGTGTATCGCTAGACACCCAATGGTAAAAGTCATACTGGTGTGTTTATAAAGTGTCCGCCAATAGAGACGCAGAAAAGCAAACATAAATTTGACACAGACATTTTTTTTTAGTTTAAGGTGTGTCATATTTTGCTATAGAGTCATATTCCAATGAAGATCGCGGTAAAGTGATTAAAGAACTACAAAAATTGTGAAAAAATAAAAAGCACCTGTCTAGCTCTCCCCGACTATTTCGTCATATATCGTCACATATCGTCATAACCGCCTAAATAGTCATTGCTTCTGTGGGTGATATGCCAAAGAGTGGACAACCAAAAAGTGTTTGTACACCGGCAAATATCGTTGTGGCAAAGAAAAGTGTGAAAGACGATACAAAACTTTCATTAACTCGTCAATCGTAAGCATTGGGCATTTCGGAGATCAGTTTACGCCGTATTAGGCACAAAATTTAAATTTACACACTTACAAGGTCGAATTAACTCAAGAACTCAACCCAATTGAATATTTCAACGAACGCGTGTTCTCTGGTTGGCCCCTCTAGCACCATGCAATTGATCCGAATTTTTATCGAAAATCATCCTTACCGATGAGGTGCATTTCACATTGTATGGGACGGCAAACAAGCAAAACTGTCGCATTTGGGCCAACGAGCGCCTAAGAGAATATCAAGAACTTGCTCTGTGGTCTGGGCCTTTTTTTCCGAAAATGAGGCTGAAGATGCGATTACTGTGAATTCTGAGCGGTACCGCGACATGATTGGTGACTATTTCTTCTTGAAACTTAATCAAACTGACATAAATTATGTTTATTTTTAACAAGATGGCGCATCATGCCACATAACACGTACAAATGTCGAGTTATTGCAGTCGAAGTTTGGCGAACGTTTAGTTTCAAGAAATAGAAATGTCAATTGACCTGCTCATTCGTGCGATTTGACGCGTTTGGGCTTTTTTGTGGGGATATCTGAAGAGCAAGGTCTGCGTCAATAAACCAAACTTTAAGAACAACACAATTGAATTAAAAATTTCGATCATCATATCGACTTCTGTAAAGCCAATCGTAGTGAATATTTAAGAGATATCATTTATACAAAATGACATACACGAATCTTTAAAATAAAATACTCTACTTGATTATACAATCGTTATTGTAGTTTCAATAAGCGTTTACTTTCCCGCGCCTGAATTTGGGGCTTCATATATAGGCAACGAACTAATGGCCAAAGACGAACGATTTAAAAAAAACTTTATAAAGTGGGAATGGACCGACAAATAGTTATGTACGACTGTAGGTAAAACGCCAGCGAAACAAACTATTGGTATCTCAAAGTCGTTATATTAAAAATTTGTTAAAACTGTAACGATATCCAAAGAATATTCATATAGAGATAAAAAAGATGAAAAATATAACACCCAGACATGTCGTGGAAGCACTTTTCCTCATAATTACAGCATCACGATCGGACATGTTGTTTTTAGTCAATTCTTAGAAAATTCAGGCTAGGCATCTTGGCGTGGAGTATTGAAATATTTGAAAGGCACTAACGACATGTCGCTTTGCTATCAGAATAATAAACCAAAGTTTGAATTGATTAATTATTGTGATGACGACTATGCAGACTGTAGACACTCGACGGTCAATAAGTGGTTTTGTGTTCCTTTTTGCAAGCGATGCCGTAGCCTGGACATTAATGCGTTAACTATCGGTTTCTCTACCGAAGAAGAATATGTGGCTGGATGCTAGAGCAATTTATTCTAAACTCAGAGTTCCACAAAACGACAAAACATATTGATATTCAATAGCATTTCTTCAGAGTAGCGCAGACGTAAGGCGTCATTTCCGTTTAATACAACGCAGCAAAAGTCTAACTGGCCAATCTCCTGACCAAAGAACGCATTCGCACGCTTGCGACTTGGCCTTGATATCGCAGAAGTGACCTAGATAATGAGTCAGACCACTCTGCGTGGGAGCTTTTTAGGGAAGTGACAGAGAGTGCTCTGGTTTTAACAGTTACTGAGGGCTTGTGTTAGTTGTGATATTACTTTTTTTTCCGCGTCACTCGTCGGTGCAAGTGCATACCCAAATATTTCACGTCTTCAGTTTGTGGGATTGGGTTTTATCATGATGATAATCGGCTACATTCGGGTAAGCTGCATGCGCCTCCCGGGATACTTTATGTTTTGACCTATAACAGTTCAACCGTGACCTAAATCAAAATATAAAGCCTTTATGCGAGGTTTGGCATCAAGCCGGTTCGAATGAAGTATTGACTTTTGAAATGGGTTTATAACTATAGGAGTTGCCATTTTTGCAGTTTTACAGAATTGATTATAAATTATGCATTACATTTCTAGAGTAATTTCTTTGCAAATTCTGACTTTAGACTTAATGGCATACACCTGTCCCTTCAAATATGTCTACAGAAGTCACTAGAAAGAAAGAGTTTAATTTTATAAGTAAAAAAGCTAATTGATATCGACCCCTTTTGATATTATTTGGTAAAAGTTTGCATTGTGTATAGTATGCGATGGAGTGTTATTCTATTAAAATGAAATATATTTTTGGCCCAATTTATTAATTTTTGTTATTAAGAAATTTTGCAATAATTATATACCACTCTCTAATGACACCTCCACTTAAATTACCTAGCAAACAATTACTCTACAAGGTCGTTTATAAATCACCTGAGAATTATCCTGCCTTTAAATGCGGATATTTTGTCTACTAACAAAACTGACTAACTCAAAATTAGTTTCTCTGCTCGTTACCAATTTTTAGAAAAAGTTAAGCAATTGGTTAAGAAGGTTTAAACATTTTCAATCCATTGCCAGCCCATTAAATGATTTATAAATTGAAATTCTTGCGTCCTCTTTTTTGTGTACGTGTAGATGCAAGTTTTTATATCACACATGGTGAGTTTGGTGTATTATGTAGGTACTCGAGATATTAGATACACTACAGCAATATTCTTAACTAATTGCACGTTTCTTGAATAGTCAAATTTGCTCTATTTGCAAATAAACCATGCGTTTCAAAATGATTAGTAATGTGATAATCAGTTACTCTTGTAGAAACATTATTGGTGTGGCGGCCTTTTCGTCCTTGAACCGCTTTATATCGCGGCGGCATGCGGACCTTTGATATCAGTTACGTTTTGCCGTCGCACACAAACGGCATGGGCTTTTGCTCAGCCGAAGCATTCACGCCCCGCAGCTCGGCCAATTCGGTCGTGTCTTAACCCGCATAAATATACGCATCGCAGCTCGGCCAATTTGGTCTTGTCTCAACACCCCGCAAACATTCACGCCCTGCAGCGCGGCCAGTTCGGTCGTGTCTTAACCCGCATAAATATACGCATCGCAGCTCGGCCAATTTGGTCGTGTCTCAACATCCCGCAGATACCAGATCCGCAACGCAGAGGTGGCCACCTTGGAATCGCCGATGAAGCCGAAGCCGAAGCCGATTCAGGTGAGCGATTTGGCAATTCATTGGTTGATATCGGTAGCCGCCCCCATCCGCTTACGCGACGGCCGTTTAAGGGACGATTTTGGCCTTATCGGCTGACCTTCCACTACGGGCCGTACTACGTTTCCACACCGCACCACGAGAGCGGCTATTTACACGCCTGCCTCTCCAATTATTTTGATTCAATAAATCATATAATTTTCTTAATGCCATTCCAATGAAAAAAGAAAATAAAATTTGTAGTCTTTTCTAATTTCTTTTTTAATGATAATAACATGTAATATTCGGTTGCAATTTTAATTGTATTTTATGTTAATGTATACTTTATTTTAATATATTTTATTGAGCTTTATATTATTGTTTGTATTATTTTTACATTTCTTTTATTTGTAATTTGTATATACTTATTATTCTAATAGTTTTTCACTATCTTTATAATCATTCTTTAACATATTGGCGACATCGTCACCCACCGGTGGGTTACACTGCATTATCTTAAAAGACGTGCGTTTTCCACCGGTGGATCACCTACTGTGAAAAATTACATTGCTTCTGAAAGTCTCTGTCTGTATAGGAGGCCATATATATCGTAATTACGGCTACATGGTTGGTGTATCTGTAGATACACCAATCATGTAGCCATGCAGAGTTAATTTTTAATTAAATTAACTCTGTACGAACAAAGGTACAGCAAAATAACATATTCATTTATGTAATGATGAACCCAAACATTGAAAGGTTGCTCAAACAAAGATAATTATATGAAAAATTACAATTAATATCGAAATATAAGATTAATGCAAAACTTTGTAACCAAGCATAGCTAAATTGTGAATTTTTTAAACAAGCAATGCACATTGTTGGCCGTCTTTCGCAGTCTTCATAAAATGTAGCAAATTTTGATACCTTGGCGCTTGCTACTTTGTTACCTCTTTTTCTGAATTCCTCTATAACACTTAGTGCATCTCTTCCTACTACTTCTTACTAAGTTTTTGTACGTTTTTATTCTATAGCTGCTCCGCTCATGCTTTCTCTCCTTGTCTGTCCCGACTTCCCATTGGTAGTTCCATTTTCTCTAGCTTCATTATCCAAATTGTCATTTTTCATTATCTTCTTAAAATTTGTGCATATCTATCATATTTCTGTTTATATAACATTTGAGACTTATTCTCAAACTTATATAGTATAAAGACATTTGAACAAACATATCAAGTCCTTTTGTTCTGTTATGTGCAATAACGGCAGGAGGTTTTATTATATCTTGTCCATTGTGGTATTTTGCCGCACTTGGCATCAGTTGATCAGTATAATCTGGAACAGAGCTGATCAATAGCAGTTGGCGTTTATCTAATCATTTCATCACTTTAAATTCCTTCTTCGTTTTGCCCAGCATACACTTCCTCTTTTTTTAATTTCTTGTTACACACACATCTTTTGTATTTCCCTTCCTGTTACTTCGCAATGTTCCACAAACATACGTTTCACAGTTCAGTAAATCTTTACATACATTAATACTTGTGTAAAGTTGTCAATATAAAGTGCCCTACCACAGTTAATAATTAGATGCATGTATTATATGTGTATTGTATTTGTTTCTGTAGTTTCAGTAGGGCCATTTTTTCTGGATCGAGTCTTAAGTCGTATGTACAGGGTCCGCCTATAACTTTTTTTTTAAATGCTATAAATAAAAAACTACTGAATATTTTTCCATTTTTTTTATTTGAAAGTACAATCCTTCCGGTTAATAATGGAATATAACTTCATTCATATGCCTGCATGGCTGCCTTGGCTAGCCATGCAGTAGTCTATACGATCAGTCCAATTTTTGAGTACATTTTCGATTGTATGCAGCTCTATTTCAGCTATGGCTGCACGAATGTTGTCATTCAAAGCCTCAATTGTCTCTCAGGTTGGCGTAACACTTATCTTTGACGGCTCCCCACAAATAATAGTCCAAAGGTGTCAAATCGCAGCCCCGAGACGGCCAAACGACATCATAATTTCGGCTGATAATGCGATCGATTGTAACGTTGACTGTGTGGCACGGAGCACCGTCCTGTTGAAACCAAATGTGGCCAATATCTTCCGCTTCAATTTCTGTGAACAAAAATTCGTTCAACATGGTCCGATAACGCTCACCATTGACTGTAATAGCCGCTCCTTGCTCATTTTCGAAGAAAAATGGCCTAATGATCCGCACCAAACAGTGATTCTTTGTGGTACATCGGCTTTTCTTCGATTGCGTGCGGGTTTTCTGTGCCCCAAATGCAACAATTTTGCTTGTTGACATACCCGCCGAGGTGGAAATGAGCTTCATCTGAAAAGATGATTTTTCACCCAAAATCGGCATTTTCTTCAAGTCGATCCCAAGCCCATAAAGTGAAGCGAAACGCATTGGATGGTCAGTTGGCTTCAATTTCTGAACCAATTGGACTTTGTACGGCGTCATACCAAGGTCTTTACGCAAAATTCGTCTCAATGATGTCTTCGAAATGTCCAATTGGTTGAGAACGACGGTGAACTGATGTTCCTGGCGATTCACGCACACTCTCGGCAACAGTAGCGATATTCTCGCGTGTACTCACTATTTTTGGTTTTTCACGCGTTGATTTGCCAATAAGTATGCCAGTTTCTCTCACTTTTTTAACAAGGTAAAGCACATACGGAGCGGACGGTGCCTCTTTTCTTCCCATTTCCGTAAGTAATTTTCACACACATTCTGCAACATTACCATGATTTTCAAAGTAATGTCGCAATATTTCCCAGCGTTCTTCAAACGTATACATAACCATTTTCATTCAGCCGAAGGATAAAACTAATTTTCTGTCAAAAATGTAATGAGCTAAGTGTTGCTATTCACCGAATAACCGCTAGTTCAAAAAAAAGACGTTAGATGGTGTATATTCTTTAGGTGAGTATAAATATATACACTATATTTATGTGATTTATCAGGAATATTATTTGAAGATTAGCCTGCCCCTTTAAGAGACCATCATCTCATTAATTACAACTTCTTTGTCTGAAACTAATTTTACCTGAAACTGGTGATGTGTCTTATTTTTGAGAATATATAAATAATAGCGACAGAATCGTTGTTGTCTGAAAAATTCAAACACCTTAATAACATCAAATCTGGCAAGAATCACGGATTCTTTTAACAGTCACTACTGTAGATTTCATTATAAGACCAATATAGACGCATTTTTGGTAGTTTATTGATGCCCATTATTAGTAGAATAGCCAGAAAGTGTTATTTCTCCTCTGTTTGCGTCTACCCAGTTGTGCATTAGAGAGCGAGAGCAAAGTGGTTTTTGAATGAATGAGCTGAGATGCATACCTGTTAGTTTCAAGTATTATGAGATCTAAAATATCATCCGTTAAAAACTGCTTACAGATATCAAAGTGTTCGGAAAAATTTACGTTATTTATTTGCAGTCCACTTTGTCCAAAAAACTAAAGATTTATGGGCAAATTCGAGCAAGATCCCTATTTGTCAATTTTGAGGCATCTTTCTTCAAAATTTATCTTCATCATCTACAGAAGATGTATTATTGCTTTCAATTTCACTGTCTGAAGGTTTATAGGAATCTTCAGAATCTTTCAGTGACTCAGATCTAAAAACTAAAAAAGTATCTCTTTCTTCATTGATTTGGGGGGTAATGCCGACTGTTGGGGTAACAGTGACTAATGAGATGGTGATTTCTGCGAGAAAAATAAAGTGTGAATTGACGTTTGTTGCTGATTAGATAGTAATTACTTCAAGGTTGATGGTGTCTTAATAAGCGGTAATTGTTAGACAACTGGTAATTCCTGAAGAAATAACAATCGATCTAGCAAAACCGATGAAAATGGATCCGGCTCCTCTAGTGATGTTATTCTTTGGGATGCAACCAATGCCAATGTTTTTTGTGTTTTGAAACTTATTTCGAGAGCATTGTATCTTAATTACCTGCAACAACATGATTTATAGGAAGTTACTGCAAAAGATACGTATTTTACTTACGAGAGACATAAGTCTTGGCTCATCGGTAGTCCACATACAAAAATCAGTTAAATGAGTAAAATGCATTCAATGATATAAAAAAAAGTATTTTGAAGTATAACAAACGCAAGGAAACCAATAAGTTCATTGTTGTCGCGGACGAATTAAAGTAACTCTTAGCTAAAGCTGTCTTACAAAGTCATATTGAACGCACTATCTTGAATCGAACCAGGCGGATCCAGTTGCTTTAGGCTAAAAAAAATTTATTTTTATATAGCTGTTTTGAAATTTTCTTATATTTATCTAGACGCTATGATTTCTTTAAACCAGTAGTGCACAGCGGTGCATTGCAATTCTTCCTTTAAAGGTCCGAATAAATGAAAATCTGAATGGGCTAAATCTGAACTATACAGAGGAGGTTGCAGGACCTTCCAATTTCGCTATGTCAACCTCAGCTTGATTTCGGTTTGATTTGTCGTACGGAATTTTGCGTCATCGTGCAAAAGCTTAACTCCTTGGCGCAATTGTTCAGTATTTTTTCTTGTAATGGCTGTACGCAATTTCTGGAGTGTTTTGCAGTATCTATAGCTGGTAACGCGGTTCGATGAATTTATAGAGCAGTAGGCCTTTACTATCCCAGAACATGTAGGCCATGGTTTTACGGGCAGATGGTTGAGTTTGGAATGAATATATATATATATATATATATATATATATATATATATATATATATATATATATATATATATATATATATATCTGGAGAAGTAAAACATTTCCATACGAGTATCATGAATTGTTGTTTCGTTCTGGTATAAACTCATAAATCCACATTTCATCTCATATAATGCTGCTTTCAATAAAGTAATCTCCTTCCTGTAGGTATCAGGTGAGATTTTTAAGTGAACGTCTTATTCGATTTGTTTTTAGTTCATCGGAGAACATTTTCGACACCCAGCGCACCGAACTTTGTGGAAGTTTAGGTCACACATGATTTCATGAACACAACTCTTAGAAATGTCGGTCATTTTAGCAATTTTACGAACTTTAATGCGACGATGTTCTCTAATCAAACAATCACACAATTATGCAGTTGTCATCCGTGTGTGGGTTTTTTGATCAGTCTCTTTTCTTCTCCGGATCATCATTCAGCCCGTTCGCCTATCTTTAAATTTTTGCACCGAACGTTGACTTCTTTTCGGATTAAAACATTTTGGCCACCAGCTTATTTGACTTGCAAAAATCTGATAACTCCTCACCATGTTTGTTTGTTTCCAGAAAGCTAAATTGAGTCTTGAACAAAACAACACTCCAGAATCTATTACTGTACACATGAACGTATCTAGTCATGCATATGACTGTATGTTTGTATAACTGCTACCTACACTTTTAAAACCATTCGTCTGTGTCTTTGCGGCCTTAAGGTTCGTCAATATTAGTTCCTTCCAATGTGAAGTAGAACCCATTAGTCATCACAACTAAAGTTTTGTTAGTCGACTTCGTTGATATTTTGACTCTGATTGTGTTTCACTGTATTTTGTAGTTGCTATTCTTTCTTCTTCCTTGGATATTTTTTTTCTTATTCTTCGACTATTTTTTGAAGAAGCAGTTTTTTTTTTGATTAAACGTTGTTTTAATTGCTTTACATTTATTGTGTGAAATTTTAATTTTTCAGAAATTACTAATACTGTACGGTTTCCCATAAAATTTCCTAATGAGCTTTTTGCGAGTGTTCTCTTTCAATTTTTTTAACAGATTATTAATAGAAACAAACGCTAATGGCTTAACAACGTTTGTTTTAACGAGCAAATTATACAAACAACTGTAATTGCTTTCTCAAAGGTTCTGAAATTAGGTAGTAACCACGTGATAAAGTTTATTCAAAATTTTAATTAACACACCCTTGTAGCACAAGAATTTATAAACCATGTATTCAAGCATTCAAATATTTACAAATAATAATTACTATGTGCCTTTTTGTGATTCGTACAACGAAGTGTCCGCACTCACAACTCCTTAGTGTGCCAGATTATCATCTGTCAAAATATGTTGCAAAAGGTGCAGCACAAAAGGGGTTCTTTAAAGCAAGTAAAAGAGTTATATTATATACAAATTATAAAGAATGCACAAATCTACACCAAAATCGTCGCTATAAAATAACTCGCGAACAAAAACATCAAACAAAGTTGCCCTTCAAAATGTTGTAACAAGTGATGCGGCGGTTTCAAACTAGTTAGGGAAGTAAAATATATTCTTTTAGTGATGCCCATTATTTCTTTCTTCTTCATGTGCGTTATCCGTTCCTGGGTGTTCGCGATCAATATGGCAATCCTAACTTTGTTGACGGCTGTTCGAAAGAGGTCTGCCGTTGTCATTGGGAACCAAGATCTTAAATTCCTTAGCCAGGAGATGCGCCTGCGTCCGGGTCCTCTCTTTCCTAGCACTTTACCTTGTACTATCCGTTGGAGTATCCCATAACGTTGTTCATTCCTCATAATATGTCCGAAATACTGTAACTTTCTGATTTTTGTAGTTTTCACGATTTCAGTTATTTTATTCATTCTTAGTAGTACTTCAACATTCGTCACATGGTCGACCCAAGATATTATTCTCAGTATTCTCCTGTACGTCCACATCTCAAAGGCCTCAAGTTTCTTCATTGATGCTTCCGTCAGCGTCCAAGTCTCAGCAACAGGACAGAGAACACATAACATTTTAATAGTCTAATTTTTGTATTCAAGTTTAGATCTCGAGACTTAAACACTTTCTTCATGTTTACAAATGTTGATCTAGCTTTCTCGATCCTGCACTTTATTTCTTTAGAGTGGTCCCATTGACTGTTAGTGACGTACCTAGGTAATTTATTAATGTTACTCTTTCAATTGGTTGAGAGTTAACTATTAAAGGTTCGGGTGGAATTGTATTCTTACTGATAACCATGTATTTTGTTTTTTGTATATTCATTTCAAGTCCGTATCGTCGACTGACCATTTCAATGTTTGACATGAGTTCTTTTAAACCTTCGAAGCTGTCCGCAAATATAATCGCATCGTCCGCATATCTAATGTTATTCATTCTAGTTCCATTTAATAATATAGCAGCATTTATACCTTGCAGAGATTCGTTAAATATTTGCTAAGAATAAATGTTGAATAACAGGGGCGACAGAACACATCCCTGTCGCACGCCTCGTCTTATCTCTGTCTCGTCTGAATTATTTCCATCTTTTGTAATGCATGCAGATTGATTCCAATAGAAGTTAGTTATGATTTGAAGATCTGTCATTTATCCCAATTTTTCCAAAACATTATTAAGTTTATCATGCTTAACTCTATCAAATGCTTTATGATAATCTATTAAGCAAGCGTAAATATCGACATTCACATCTCTGCAACGTTGAAACATAACTTGTACAGCAAAGAGAGCTTCCCTAGTGCCCAAGGCGTTACGGAATCCGAATTGAGTTTCACTTAGTTGTTCTTCACAGAGCTTATATATTCGTCTATGTATTATTTTTAAAAAGATTTTAAGAAGATATGACATAATGCTAATCGTACGGTAATCGGCACAGTATTTCGCGCTTGGTTTTTTTGGTATGGCAATGAAAGTTGATTTGAGCCATTCTCTGAGTATTTTTCCTGAGTCATATATTTGATTAAAGATGCTTGTTATCCATGTTATAGCATCATCGACAAAAGTTTTAAAATTTCGGATTGGATTCCATCCGGGCCTGCCATTTTCCATCTTTCATAATATTTATTGTTGCACGTACTTCGTCGTTTGTTATATATGGACCAGTTACACATGCTATTTGTTTCGGATCACCCCTCTGTTCGTCCTCGAAAATTTTTGTAATATAGTCTTTCCATTGTTCTATTTTCGCTTCTTTATCTATAATGATACTTCCTTCCTCGTCTATCAATCGTCCAACTGATTTGCGTTTGACCATACCTGCCGCTTCTTTTACCTTACGATGTATGTTAAAATGGTCGTGTTTCTTTTCTAATTCCTCAATTTCCTTACATTGTTCTTCTAACCACTTTCTCTTAGCTATTCTTATTTCCTTCCGGATATACCTTTGTATTTTTCTATGTTGGTTCTCTTATATCTTCTTCTCTCGTCCATCGTATACAGAATCTCGTCGGTCATCCATTGATATTTTTTAGGCTTAGTTTAGGTCTTTGTAAATTTTTTCTATTGTTGTTCTGAATTCTGCCAGCTTTACTTCAATATTGTTACTAGTATCTATTTTCGCAATCCCTTTCTTCAATGTAGCTGCTACTTGGATTTTGATTTTGTATTTTAATTTCGTCGTATCGTATTGTTGTTTACGATTGTTTTTCTCTACTTTCTTCAGCCTTACGTTTATTTTGGCTACCAGAGCGTTATGGTCAGATCCTATGTCAGCACTTGGGTAAGTTTTCACTGATTGTATGCTATCCCTGAATCTTTTATTTATTAGTAGATAGTCAATTTGATTTCTGACCACATTTCCAGGTTTATCTTGAGGCGATATCCAGGTATACAATCTCCTGGCAATTAGTTTGAAGAAGGTGTTCAGGTCCAAATGCAAGTAGTCTATCCCCTCTCTCATTTCGGTCTCCCAAACCATAACCACCAACTAACTCCCCGCTCTTCCCTTTTCCAATTTTGGCGTTATAATCCCCCATTATAATGTTTATATCTTGTTTTGGGAGTTTTCTAACAAGATTGTCTAATATTCTATATAATGATTCTATTTTGTCTTCGGTTTCTTCTGCTGTTTGCATTTGATTGGTGTTGTGCTTAAAGTAACTATTAACATTCTTCGATTAACTGGTACAAAATTCTCGATGAATTGATTAATTTCTTTGGACACTATAATTCCGACGCCGTTTTCATGCTTATTTTCGCTGTTTCCAGAGTAGTAGATTGTATGTTCTTTCAACTTGACATTGGCCTTTTCCCGCCACCTCATCTCACTGATGCCCATTATGTCGATAGATAGTCGTTTCATTTCTCGGACAACGTTATGGGTTTTTCCAGCCTCATAAAGTGTTCTTACATTCCATGTACTTATTTTGAACGTCTCCCTTAGGGGTGCTAAGTTTGCAAGAATTTCGCTGGATGACGACTAAGGGAGCCTTGCATTCTTTCGTGGTTGTTCTCCCCCTGCCGGATATCGGATTCCAAAGTCCGTGGCCAGTATATTTATTATTTCTAAGCTTATCTGCCATATTGATGTACTAGGAATGTCCTAAAGACCTTTAATGTAGTGGGTTTCCGTGTCCTTCTGCATTCCCATGCCGTTGACCAGTAGTGATTCTTCCGCCTTTTGGAACAGTTTCCCATCCCAAGGGCAAGAGATTGCCCTGCCTGTATCATACAGGAGGATCACTTATACCGGCGATCATTCGGTCTGCTTAGTCGGGGACTGCTTATTCGTCAGATAATCTGCTTATTTCGCAGTTAACTTCTATATCTAGAGGCCATTCACTATCCGCCACCTGTGACCCGGCTGGTAGCCTGGCACAGCCCCAGCATGCCCATTATTATCTCGAGTAATATTTTTTGCAGTAGGATATAGTGCTTTTTCTCCTTATTTGTTACTGACTTTAGTAGTTTTGGTTGGGAGTTATAATTGTCAAGTTTCTTCTGTTCTAGTGCACGTTGTCCTGTTTACTATTCATTTTAGTTAAATTTTCTAAAAATGCTTTTAGTCTTCTATATGACTTTGTAGTCAAGATTAATTATCGAGCTGTATGCTTAGTATGTTTTAATAAAAACTATTTGAAGATTTTAAGATGATGAAGAAATAAATAAACAATTTACCTTTATACCACAAATGCATACTGAACAGTCATCTTAATATAAAAAATTTAATTTTTTATGGTCAAATTTGTTCAGGTTCAAAATCACAAATACTAGCAAGTAATTGTAGATGCTTTGTTTTTGCTTGGTATAGCATCTTTTTTTATGAAGTTAACCATTTCCTTCTTTGATCATAATATACAATGAAAAGTGTTGCTACCTAATACAGCGTTATGAAGAACTTTTGCATCACCGTCACACTATAATGTTTTTATTATTATACATCATTTTCTCACACTTTTTGTAATTATTATTAATTAGTTAGCATTTATCTGCTCATTTTCTTCTTAAAGTATTATAGAATCCTATTCAATTATGATTGTCTCGTAGCAGATTATCTACCAATTAAATAATGTGAAAGTAAAATAATAAAGATCTATTAGAACAAGTTATTATTACATATTTCATATATAGTGCATAATTTCTGTAATGGCCTTTATTTCACTTGGAAATTTTGTTATAAGTTGAAAAATGGCGTCGTGGAAGAAATGAACCAAACTATCGGATGAAAAGCCACGGGACATATTTTTTTGCAAGAAATAGGTGCCAAAGCTAAGTTTGATATGTTTTCTACTATTTTAATTACCAAAAATTATGTAGATGGGAAAAATTAGTGATAAACCGCGAACAAGAAAAATGCTGTTCTAAAAAGAACAAGCTTGATCAATTAAAAGTCTCACTTTCACGTAATTAACTAAATTGTAGTACAAAACTGCACGTATTTTTATTGTAAGGTGAAGACTGCTTGAAACAAGAAGATGTAAGCTACGGAAAAAACACTTTGTTTTGGAGAAGCCAAAACTTTTTCGATTACAATGGGCTAAAGAACATAAAAATAAAACAACATAACAACAAAACAGTGACAAAAAGTACTTTTCAGTGATGAATTAGCTTTTAATATTAACAATTATGTCGGGTATATGTGGAAAAGGAAATTTACAAAAATGTATACTGTCTATAATTAAGCATCCTGCTACTGACATGGTATGAGGATGCATGTCTGTCCAAGATGTTCGCTAACTAACTATCATATCTAAAATAATGAATATTACGAAAGATATTGAAATACTTCGGAGTACATTGTGTACTGGGGAAAGCTTGACATAGAGGTTTTATTTCTTAGGACAATAATTTATCCTAAGGGACAACTAAGTCAGTGTTGGATAAACCCCAATAGAATTAACAGAAAACACTAGTCAACGCAATATTCTAATTTCAGTTCTATAGAAAACTTATGACAAAGGATGTCAATTATCATGTTGAAACAGAAACCCCCAACAAAAGCATGTCTAGTTCAAGATTGGTTTACGGTGTTTTGATTAGGGATTATAAAGAATTAAATTTTTTTTTTAAATTTTTGGATATATTAAAGTAAAATCCCAATTTATTCTAATAATGGTAAGGCTCTACGCCCCACGTGGGAGCACAGCCTGCGAACTGAGAGGTTAAGGTTCTCATACGTTCGCTCTCTCTGCTCGGTCGTTGCGCACCATCTCTGGCACGGGGCAGTGTGGCAAGCACCGCGCCTAAGACGACTGCCATTATTACCCCTTGTTCGAATGAATGCAGGTACTCAATTATTTTTAGTGACTGAGTAGAGCACCCACCAGGGATCAGAGAGCACCGGGAATTGAACCCGGGTCCGTCAGCATCGCAGCCCACCCCTCATCCACGGGACCACGCTGGCTTTTAAAATCCCAATTTATTATTTTTTTATTTAATTTTTAAATTCTCTTAGTTGTCTGATTAATACAACCAAACAATATATTAATACAAACAAGGTTTAACAACAATTATTAAGTTTTGTCACTTTTAATATTCCACTGTTGTGTCCTTTCTCCAAATAGAACTTACTCTTCGCTTTTTTTAACTAAACCGAATAATTTGTTTTTATTGGTTAATATACTAAAATAACAGAAAGCTCTCTGATTATATATTAACTATTCCAATTTAAGTTAAATTTATGTTCGTAAGATCTAGATAATACTTATTTATACGAGGTGTGGCAGAAAAGTAATGAGACTGATTTTTTATTTACCAAAGTTTTTATTTTTTTCAACCATCAATGTTATCCCCTTTAAAGTAGTTCCCTTGGGCAACTACACAGCGATCGAGACGTTGTTCCCACTGTTGGTAGCGCTGGAAGTCTTCAACCGGTATGGTCTTCAGCATGTCCGTTACACTCTTTTGGATGTTTTCTAAAGTCCAAAAATGATGTCCTTTGAGGACATTTTTCAGTTTAGGAAAAAGGAAAAAGTCACAAGAACTTAGGTCAGGTAAATAGGTTAATCACAGGAATGCTTTTTGAGGTCAAAAATGCTGTTATGGAGAGGGCAGTGTGACATGCGGCGTTGTCATGATGGAGCATCCATTTGTCTGCAGTCTGGTCTCACGAGAATGACCCTTTTTCTGAGCCATTCAAGGACGTCTTTATAAAAAACTTGGTTAAAAGTTTGTCCTGGAGGAACAAATTCTTTGTCGACGATTCCCTTTCTCTCAAAAAAAAACAAATTAGCATTGATTTGATCTTTGATTTGCTCATTCGAGCATTCTTTGGTCGAGGAGAGTTTGCAGTGTGCCACTCTTCACTTTGTTTCTTGGTTTCAGGATCATATTCAAAAATCCATGATTCATCACCTGTGATTACACGACTAAATAAATATTGCTCATTAACGATTCTGTCAAGAAGATCAAGATACTTGTTTCTGCTAATGTCCTTCTGCTCAATTGTAAGGTTTTTTGGCACAATTTTGGTACAGACCTTTCGCATGTGCAAATGTTCAGTCAAAATTTGATGAGCGGTAAATCTGATCAAATTTAATTGTTCACTGAACATTCTTAATGTTAAACGACGGTCTGATCTCACAAGAGTGTTCACACGTTCGATGTTTTCGTCGGTTTTCGAAGTTAAAGGCCTCCCTGAACGATGTTCATATTTAACGTGTCCTCTGCCTTCCAAAAATGGTTTGTGCCAGCAAAAAACTTGAGCTCGGGATAAAGAATGTTCCCCATAGGCCTGTTTTAACTTTTCAAACGTCACACTTGCCAATTTTCCAAGCTTAACACAAAATGTAATGGCACAACGTTGTTCCAAATTCCGCTGTTCCATATTGCGTGACGCACAACCAAAATACAACTTCACTAATAGCAGTCACAAAAATCACATAGTAAACGGAAAGAGTTGAAACTCACACTAAGCTATGGGAGGGTATTTGTACACGTGGTCTATCAAGGACAACAGCGTAACGTTGCAAGATCGCTTGCAGTGTTGCCAGTCTCATTACTTTTCTCCCACACCTCGTACATAGTGCTGACTTTTTTATGCAGTGTGAAACTTGCCCTGTAAGTACTTCTGCCTACCGTCCCAGCATCGTTTTATTTTAACCATTTTTTTTTGTTTCCTAGTATGACGTTACAAAACATCTTTTACCTTACACAGTATTCAAATTATTTTATCTATACGTATCATTATTTCTCGACTGATAAACTTAACTACATCCTTCATTTTGCTATCTACCATCTATCTAATAACAAAGTCACATTGTTCAGTATTTTATTGTTAGGTTTGTTTGTTATTATTATCTATCTTTTTACTTCTTTGTAGTATTATGTAAAGCATTTTGAGATCTACAATCTCAATTAGCATGAATTTAATTATCATACAAAAAAATAGTTGACTCTGGGGTACCCCAGGGTAGTGTCCTGGGCCCTCTATTCTATCTATTATTTACTTTGGATCTTCCAGTGTCACCAAATATCATAACGGGCCCATTTGCTGATACACCGTCATACTGGCTAGCCACAATGAAGTACCCTCGAGCACGCACTCAAATACAAGACTATATATGCTCTAGAACGATGGCTTAGAAAGTGGAATATTATTAAGTAAATGAGTCAGTCTGCTCATATAACATTTACCCTAAGAAAACACCCGTGTCCACCCATATATCTAAACAACATAAAAATACCACAAACCAAGACAATAAGATACCTGGGACTCTACTTAGATTCCCAATTAAACTGGAAAGATCACATCGACAAAAAAAAAGAAAGCAAATTGATTTAAAACAGAGATTGGTTGTTTGGAAGAAGGTTTCCAATATCCATAGAAAACAAATTACGGTTGTACAAATCGGCAATCAAACCTATTTGGACTTATTGAATAGAGCTGTGAGGCTATGCCAGCAATTTTAATATGGAAATAATTCAAAAGTGTCAGTTCAAAATTCTAAGAATAATAGTTAACGCTCCATGGTACGTAACAAACAAAATGATCCATAAAGACTTGAAGATACCAATTGTCAAAGAGGTCATCCATGAAAAAGGCGTCATACACCACCAAAAATTGGAAACACACACAAATACTTTGATGCAGCCCTTATTAGAAGATACTACAATAAGAAGATTTAAAAGGTCAGCAAATTAGCTAATAGAATACTGTGTATTTTGATTGCTAACAAAATTTAAAAATAAAAAAATACGAAAAAAATTCCTTTTTGTTTTTTTACCTCAATAAGAATTCTTTACATTTTGGCCATTTCATCTACTATATGAAGTTAATTCTTGGTAACAGGTGTAATAGTAAGTTTTAGTATTGTATTTTTTTAATTGTAGTATTTGTGTTTAACGGCATTCTTGGTTTTCTTGTTACTCATTGTTCTATGGTCAAAACCGTATTTCTAAAATCATTTATATTAATAAATATTACAATCCCACATATTATTTGTTTATATTAGAAATATAATTTATTTGTTTGTTGTATACAAAAAAATGCGCGTTTTACATTTTTGGGGTTTGTCTTATCTGGGATTGTTATTTTTATGGCTTTTTCTCAAGAATTTTTTTTCTATTTCTCCTATAACTTCATTTTTAATCTCGTTTTCATCTATATACTTGTTTAAATATTTTGCATTTTATTTTGCATTTCTTTTTTGGTTGCTCAATAAACACTATCTTCTCACTTATGCCTCTTGCTACCCAGACAATTTTTTTCCGCCTTTTTATATTTATCTGTCTAATATCTTTAAAGCGCGATGCGGAGGTCCCCGGTCTTGGGTCCCCCGACCGTGGGAAAAGCATTGGATGCCAGAGTAACGTGTCCGGGGCCACGCGGAAATGCACGTACGATCGTCATATCTTTAAAGCACACTGCAATTTTAAAAACTTAAATTAAAATTAATTATTTATCCTACTGTTTTGATTTTCTGTTCTTTTTTCAAATAAGCATTATTTGGCATGAAACGGGTACAAACAGCTGAGCACCACAGAAATTACATGAGAAAACAAAGAAGTGAGCAGATTGCGAATGAAAGAGCAGCAATAAATTAAGCGAGGCGACGTATATGTGCCGAAAGAACTCCGGAGGAAGATGAAGTAAAAAACCAAACAAGACGACAACGACATTCTCAAAGAACACCGAATAAATAGCTGTAGAACAGTAACGATTGCTACAGAAAGTTCGTAACACTTGCATTCTCTATAGCAGCCAAGCGTAGCTGGCTGAATTTTCTATTTTATCTTAATTATTTTCAGTTATTTCCTATTTTATTGCTTATATTATATTTACTTTTATTTGTCATTATTCTCCAATTCTTAATATATCTTACATTACCTATTATATTTTGTTAACTGTAGAATCTAATTTTACTTCTTTTTCGTTATTTTGTTTTAAATTATTATTTTACGCTTTATTTAGTATGTATGGTAATATTGTGTAAATATAAGCTCTTCCACTTTTTATTTCAAATTTTAGAGTTTTCTTTATCATTAGATGTAATGGCAATATCTATATCTGTTGTTTATTCTCTCTCATATTTTTTAAAATTCCTTCAGTGCTTCAAAATATTTTATTTGGCGTTGTCTTGTGTTATATTTTTATGGACGTAACATTTTTTTTTGTTATTTGGGCTTACACACATATCCCTAATGTTTTATTAATGTCTAAACGTACTTTTAATTTTTTTTAATTATATTATTAATTACATTATTTTCCATGCTGCAATAACTCTTCCAAATTGCTTTAGACATGCCACTTTTTTATTTTTATGTTTCTAGATGTCTCTTGTACACATTTTTGCTGATCTACTAAGTTTAACTCTTCCTAAATTTTCTTCCTGTAGTACGTATTTCCTTATATGTTTAGCATTATTTGTTACGTTCATTTCAGTGTTTTACAAGATTTATTTTAAACGCATACAACGCCCGAATTGTTTTACTAATCCTATCTATTGCTGTTTTTAATCTTATTTTACCTGGTTTTACTGCTTGACTTAATTCTTCTTTTTTATTTTGTTTTTTGAAAATGCGAAGTGCCTTTACTGCGACTTTGCTTTTGTTTTGATTGTTTATTACGTCTGTCCTTATAGTGATTTTGAAACTTTCAATTTACTTATTTTAATTACTTATTAGCTGATTTTAAGTCGATATGCAAACCAGTTTTTAAGAACTGGTATACTTCTGATATTTTAACACTAATTTGTTAGCATCAAAACCTAAAAAAGGAAAGTGATCAAGAAGTATGGCTAAGAAAAGAATAAATTGTAATGGTAAGTATCCTAGACTGGTTGAAGCATAATACCTACCTAACTAAAGTAAAACCAGCTACCTAAGCGTAGTTCAATTCTATTGGCTAATGTGAAATAAGTTATTCACTTCTAAGGATATACTCAATAATGTGTTCTCTCACAAAAATTTGATCTCTATCTTTTAGTTACCAAAACTCCAGTCTCATTTTATCAATTAAGGGCTATTCTTTTCGTAAGTTATTACTCTATTTTTTGTGTGTTACAATTTTGTTTACTACACTTTTTATATTTTTTACTTGTCTAAATTAGCATTAAGTTACAAATCTGCTAGGGGTGATTATTTCGCTCATATTCCTTTCACATTCTTACTTTTCTTTTCTTATTGTTGATGGTCTGCATCGTTGGATTCCGCCTTGGAAAATACGCATATTTCCTTTTTTGCTTTGTCGATATTTCTGAAAAATACTATAAACAATCATAATATGTGTGGTAACGTTTTCTAAATAAATATTCGTTTAATAGGATATTAACTTCTTTGTCCATTTGCTGTTTTGCATATTTCTTAGGTCTTTACTAGTCTTGTTCGTTCTTCTGTTAATGAGTTAAGCGTAGTATCTGAAAGCTTTCTAAAGAAGGTCGTGATATAGCATCCTGCGAATTTAAGTGTGTTTCTTCTCCAAATGCTGCTAACTTTTTATATTTCTTTAATTTAGTGCTTTATGTCAAAGTACGAGGCTTAGTAGATTCCGCTACCGTCATTGGTATTCTATATTTCTCTTTTCGTATCCTGCTTAGGTTCACTAGTTTTCAGGAATGAGGTTCAACTCATCTTATTTCATCTATGTAATTATTCTGTTATATACTTACTTTGTGGTTTCTCTTTGTCTGCTATCACCAAATAATCAATGTATACAATAAAGGTCGTTGCTTCAGGAATGACTATTTTAATACTCTGTCGTAGATAGCGTTCTAAAGAATTAGCCTCAGTACCGATACCTTGACACCAACCACTGCTTTTAACAAATTTAACATAATTTAACCCTACGAAATTCAAATATAACTTTTTAAGTTTATGTTTGGAGATGCTATCATTGAATATAGCCGGAGAATATTTAATCATTTCTTAAGTTTTTGTTAATAGGTTCCAATTTACTCAGTCGCCACATTTTAAGGATTTAATCGCGTTTCTAAATTTTTCTAAACCGTTACTTAAATTCGCATTGTGCAATGTAAGTTGCAATTAGAGGTATTAAAAAGTTTAACGGTGTGTTATAATTAACATAGTCATAAACACCACTGAAAACATAATTTATTATAGTAGTTAACCATAGTTTTATCATTAATTTTATGAAACATTTATTGAACAAATTTTAAGAATCGATATGATTTATTTTTAATATTAAAAATAATCGCAACCAAAAGCACATGATCAAAACGAAACTGTAAATTCAACATCTTTTGTAAACTTGACAATGCAATCGATATTGAATTAGTAAACTAAAACCATAACAAAATAGTTCTCTGGGGTAAATAGTAATTTACATTTGAATAATTTTATTTTATTATCTTGATGCTGTTTTATATAGAATATTTTAATTAACCTATAACTTTTTTAAAATCATATCTGTTACGAATAACATTATTTAATTGCTAAAAAATATTATTATTGTTGTAATAGGTTTTACCACAAGTCTTGGCGAATAATGCAGAAATTTGAAAAATTTAAATATTGAAGAAAGTAGAAAACGTTTATTTGTTTTTCGAACTATAATTCATCACTATTAATAACATTTGTATTTTCTACGAGTAATAGTCGAATATGATATTGGTTTAGAAGCGTTGTTAGTTATATCATGCATTTTTTATTATCTCAAAATGATTTAACTGTCGGCCTCATAAAAATCGAATTAAATTAGTGATGATTAGATGAAGTAATACCCGGGCTACGTGTTGGGCGGGACAAGATTTAAACTCCTCGCATTTCCTAAAAATTTTTCTGCACCAAACGGGATCGGTGCAGTTAGGCATTACTTGTATCAAGATTCAGTTTTTGTTGATTGAGACTTGACCATCACTAATTAGCTCAAAGTGCAAAGCTTCTTAGAGTTTCCACCAAAAACAATGTAACCCTATCCCGAAACGGTTTTTAGCTTACCACGGAGGTCTTACCTTTTTAGAAAATCCACATTGTTAATTTGCGTGGATTTTGAAGAAGGATCTACTTCTTATCACTGGTTACAATTTATCTTCAAAATCATCATCTACAGGATCAAAGCAGTTGTTTCTTCCTGTTGTTTAATCCTGCGTGACACTTGTGCATCGGCTAAATCCTTCGAAGAATAAAATCTTGCTGATAAGACTAAGTGTAAGGTTTAGTTGTTTTGAAATAAAAAAGTGCATCGGAATGGATTTTATCAGCAGATTTCAAAAATTACGTCCAAAATTTCGACAGATTTTTTACAAATCACGAAAATGCAGAAATTAAAAAAAACGTGATTTTTTGATGACGTTTATATATGGCAACGTTTGTAACATGTGAAAATGTTTTTTGGGGGCACGAAATAAATGTGTAAAGAACAGATACCACATAAATGCATATTTAGAGGCAAACATACTTAATGTTTACCACTGGGCTCTTCTTGAATCTTCTTCTTCTTGGATTGTGTCAGTGTTCGCCCGTACAGTCTCTTTTCAACATTCAACAAAAGTCAATCATATGTACAGTCCATTTTCCTTGCTTGCTAGATAAGCATAAAGTGAACTTTTACGTTCATTTTGCAACCAAATAGTTTATAGGATTCTAACATCTCCTCGGCTAAAATGGTGTATACAGCCTTCGTGGTTACCAAAAAGTTTTGTAATACATTTCTGAATGCAGTCTACGGTTGCAATTAATCATGGTATTCCCGAACATGTTGTCCTCCATTAATTTTCGTATTTGTGGACCTATAAAATGCTAGCTTTAATTTGTTCAGAAGTGATGAAACAACACCAAGATACTTAAAGTATTTATTGTCCCTGCTTAAAGTTGTCACGAATTGATCATTAAGCCAAATTTGGTGTGCAAAGGTGGCAAAAGTATTTTCGACAATTTAAACAGATTTTTCCAGATGTAAATGTGCTTTTGATTGGCTACCGTTTCCGAACCCATTGTTTTGTTCTAGATCTGAAGTACCATTTACTCGAAAAGCAATGAAATTTGGTTTGGCTTGCAAGCTTCATGAAGCTTCCAGTTTCATTTTTGTTACCAGCTCTGTATTTATGTTTATCTATTCCTTACACGTTCATTCCGTCCATTCAGAGAACATTTTTACACTTTACAAACGTTGCCATGTATCAATGTTCTTCATTCTTAATGCACATAAAACTCAATGCAGATTTAAATCATTAATTTAATAAACGTGATCGAGCACATAGTGTTTTTCTATTGTAAAGGATGGAAAAACAAAAAGCAATTTATATAATGTGTTATGTAAACACTGAAACAAAGCTAAACAGAACATAAATAGAAACCACAAGTTCATTGCACTAACGCTACGTATAATAATTTAAATAATTAATTCGTAGAAATGTAGCATTCCATAAAGTTATTATTAATGGTTTACAATAATAAGTTCACAATAACGTATTAATAACAACAAAGATAAATTATCAAATAATAATAATTTCTGCGTTATCAAGTATATTTATATTTATTATTATCATTTAAGTAAAGCAAACATTTGTACGCTTTCTAATATTACATTTATAGGTAAATATATCTTATATGTGTGCAGTCATATAGATATTAAAATTATATTTCTGTTTAAGTTTAAAAATATGATAACAGGAAATATTTGCATTGTTGCATGTGAAGCAGCATGATAATATATTGTTTGGGAATAAACACATTTAAAAACACATCGTCATTTTCTAAGGAAGTGCTAGCTCGCAAAAACGTTTCCTGCTAATTGTTCGACGTCAGCGTCCTTAATCATAAACATGAGTTGTAAAAATTATACGTGTTCGATAAGGCAAGGTTATTTATTTTGCACCCTATGTTTGTTTTGTTTTAATTTTGCAATACTAAAATAGCAGTTAGAAGTTATTAAACCTAAGTAAAGAGTTTGATAAACAACTAAAATAAAAAGATATAGTGCCTTTGTAATGTAACCTTTTATCTAAAGTCTTGCAGTTTGACTTACAATAGTTTGTCTCTTTTGTAAATAAGCTGTATCAAAATTTATTCAACACCACAAAAAGTCACACAATCATCTTTGCGACCGGTTGAATGCTATTTGAGATTTGATGACCACTTAAATTTGATTTTTATTCCGAATAAGAATTGTTTGACTTACATATTTACCAAACCCACACAATTTGACCTCATGAAAACAAGTAAGGTTAACAAGAACATCTACTAATAACGCAGAAAAACTAATTGTAAACGTTTATGTAGCTAATGTTGCCATTACCTAGTTTGTTTCACAAAACTTCGTTCGTGACAAAACTATATGTCTTGAACACACATCATCATAAGTACCAGATGATCGATTTGGAAAAATAATTTCTGCAGACATAATTGCAGTAGTTATCCATACTTTTATTATTATAAAATTAAAAGACCACGTTTGCAAAATATAACTTGTATCCTAATTATTGCTTTGACAAAGTACTCTCACTCTGACTAGTCGTTTAGTTATAGGTGTTCGTATGTAGGTAGATTGTTTAGAAATGGCAATCTAAATTTATTTTTAGAAATCTGAGAAACTTAACAGGATTATTGGAGTCATCTTTCCTCCAACAAGTTTGTCTATTTCTAATCCCATGTAATAGGTTTGCAAGTAGAAACTCGTTTTTTGGTCAATTTCAACTTATTGGAAAGATACTTGTTACAAAAATTAATAAACGGATTATTCGCCATTACCATCTATGGTCTTTTGCCATTTATCGGGTAGATGATAAATGCCTTTGCGATAGAAACTTGGTGGTTTCTAATCAAAATAATCATCGAGCCATTTTCACACATCTTCAATTTTCGTGAACCGCTGCTCTTTCAAATATGACGACATCGATCTAAATAGGTGCTAATCAGAAGGAGAATACGCCGCATGCTGGACAACTTCTCAGCCTAAGATAAAAATGAGTTCCTGGGTAGGTTTTGCTGTATGTGGACGAACGTTGTCATGCAGCAATATCACTGTACGCCTTCATTAATCCGTAAATGGTCTTTTTTCCTCCAGAGCATCAATTAAATGGATCATTTGGGCTTGGTAATTTTTAGTTGTAACCGTTTGATCAGATTCCAGAAGCTCGTAGTAAATGACTCCTTTCTAGTCCCATCAGACACACAGTGACACTTTCTTGATATTAATATTCGTTTTTGCTACAGACGTTGATGGCTGGCTTGGATCAACCCATGCTTTTCTGTGTTTAGGATTGTTGAACATAATCCACCTTTTATCACTTTATCACTATAATTTTGTTCAAAAATTCTTTTTTGTACGGAGAAAACAAATTCATGCAGATGTCAAATCTTCGGTTTTTGTTTTCTTCCATCAGTTTATAAGATCCATTTTCTTTCCTTCTGTATTTTTCCCATTGCATGAAATTGAAGTTATATTGCTTGTTAAGTAAATTCTAACTATTTTGCAAGTTTTTTTTGAGTTTGACATAGATTTTGATCAAGTAAAACTTGAAGTTCTTGTCTTCAAATTTTTTACTACACCTGGACGTATGTCGCTCTCAAGGTCAAAATTTCAATTATTAAATCTTGCAAACCACTTTTTTACTGTTAAATTACTCACTGAATGTTCATCCCAAGTCGAATTAATCAATTCCATAGCATGAGCAGCATTTTTTTCATTTGAAAACAGAATAGAATGCAATGGCGCAAATGTTGCTCATCGACATCAATTTCTTATAAAATTGATACACACGGAATGAATGCTTGTAAATGACTGAAATTTATGTCGTAAAAACAGCAGTGACTAAGCTACATATATTCAAACGGCCGGCGTATTGGATGCGTTAAAGTATGTTTTTTAATGCAACCAACTTCAGAGACGAGTTTCTACTTGCACATCTATTACATGTATCTTAAAAATTCAGCATTTTTTGACATGGTCACATTATCATCTTTATCTGAATTAAATTTCGGTAATAAAAAAAAACAGTTGTTTATAAAAAAATTAAAAGCTGTCTATAGCTTGGCATAAACAAATTCTACGGCGGATCTAATATATTTAATGTAATCGATTTCTCGTTATTTAATACAGCTGACATTTGTTACAGCTCAAAGTTTTTAACAAATTTAAACTTTTTCTAATACTTTATTTTAATGAAGAAATATCTATTTTTCTCAAAAAATTTTTAATAATTTTGTGTAACAAAATATGATATACAGGGTCCGTCATCTAACGTTTTTTTTTTGAACTAGCGGTTATTCGGTAAATGGCAACATTTAGCTCACGACATTTTTGACAGAAAATTAGTTTTATCCTTCCGCTGAACGAAAATGGTTGTATATACGATTGAAGAACGCTGGGAAATATTGTGACATTACTTTGAAAATCATGGTAATGTTTGCAGAATGTGTGCGAAAATTACATACGGAAATGGGAAGAAAAGAGGCACCGTCAGCTCCGTATGTACGTTATCTTGTTAAAAAAGTGAGAGAAACTGGCATGCTTATTGACAAACCAACGCGTGAAAAACCAAAAACAGTGCGTACACCCGAGAATATCGCCGCTGTTGCCGAAAGTGTGCGTGAATCGCCAGGAACAACAGTTCACCGTCGTTCTCAACAATTGGACATTTCGGAGACATCATTGAGACGAATTGTGCGTAAAGACCTCATCTCATCTCATCTTCATCACGTAATTGGGGGTCCCTGGGATCCCAGCCCCTAACCCCCAACGCTGCGGTGACATCTGGTGGTTGTTGGATGGTCTGCTGTAAGGCAGACCGCCCCCGCTCCGCCTTACGGGGGAATCAGGATCTTCGGGCGCTTTTGGCGGGCGCCCCTGTCAACGTCATAGTTGTAGAGGCAACGGACTGCTGGATTGCCGTGGTCTTGGACGCTGGCGTGTAGTTGCAGGGCGCACTGGGAGATATACTCCTGGATGGTTGGCACGTCGGCATCGCTATGAAGAATGGTATTTCTTACATACCACGGAGCGCCAAAGATGGTCCTGAGGGCCCGGTTCTGGACCACCTGGAGTTTATTCACGTGGGTCTTGGCTGCATAACCCCAAACAGCACAAGCGTACAGCATCGTCGGCCTGATGACTGTCTTGTATAGTAGAATCTTGTTGCTTGTTGATAGTTTGCTGTTGGGGTGCAGCAAGCTGCCCAAGGCTAGGTGAGCTGTCTTAGCCCGCGTAACCATATTGTCCACGTGAACTCTCCAGGTGAGCTTCTTATCTAGGGTCACCTGAGGTATCGTGCCTCTTCTCTCCAGGGTATATCCTGTCCGAAGATCCTGATGTTCGTGATGTCACCGCGCCATCGTAGTTTGTTTTTGGTGGAGAACAGGATCGCCGCACTCTTCTCTGGATTGATCCTAATTCTCCACCTGTCGCACCAGTCTTCCATTGAATCTAGCTCCTCCTGGACACGCCGTATTGCCAGGGAGGGCCTCAGCGAGCTTGACATGACCGCTGTGTCGTCTGCGAACTGGGCCATCGTCGTGGAGGGCGTCGTTGGAATGTCCCGCACGTACAAGTTGAAGAGTACGGGGGACAGCACCGAGCCTTGGGGGACTCCGGCTCGGAGACGCCTCTCTGATGACTTCACGCCGCCGAATTTGATCCGGAACCTTCGGCCTGACAGGAAGGATCGGATCAGCTGGACCATCGGCAACGGGATGTTGTCTGAAGCCATCTTGAAGACGAGGCCGTGATGCCACAGCTTGTCGAACGCCTTGGCTACGTCAAGGAAGGCCGCAGCTGTGTACTGCTTCTTGGTGAAGCCTTCCGTGATCTTCTCTACCACCCGAAGGAGTTGGTGGGTGGTGGAGTGGCCTTGGCGGAACCCGAACTGGTTGGGTGGAAGAAGTTCTTCGACCGCTGTCCTCAGGCGGTGGTGGATGATGCGTTGCACCAGTTTCCCCAGGTTTCCCGGGCTTCGGGATCATCACCACGTCTGCGATCTTCCATTGACTCGGGAAGTGTCGCAGGCTCAGGACAGCGTTGGTAATAGCAAGAACATAGACGACTGCCATCTTCGGGAGAGCCTTCAGCGCGCGGTTGGGGATGCCATCTGGTCCGGGGGCCTTCCGGAGGGCAGCGCGCTGATGAGTTTTGAAGTTCCTCGGGGACGCGTGCTCCAGGGGATCGTTGACGTGTTGATCCCGGAGGCGTCCCACTCTGCGATCGACCGCGGCGAAATGGTCAAGATCGGCGTCCTGGTAGTCGATGTCGCACTGCCGCTCGAGGCAGTCGGCAAATGCCTCAGGCTTATCCTGAGCGGTGTGCACGACGCCGGTTTCCCCGTGGATGGGCGGGACGGGGGGTCTTCTATTCTTCAATATCTTGACCATTCTCCAGAGGGAGTAGTCGGACGCATCGAGGGCTTCAAGCTTGCTCTCCCAGGCGGCATTGCGGTGCTCCGCGACGGCGGTCTTGACCTGGGCAGCTAGTCGCTTGTACTCTCGGTCATCATCAGGGTGCAAGGACCGCTGCGCGCGCCGTCGCGCCCGATTCTTCTCTCGGATCCGCTCCTTCAACACCGGAGGCAGAAGGTCTCTTCCATCTCCGGCGCGGACGGGGTTGGTAGCGAAGCGGATGGATTCCTGAATGGAGGCGGTAAGATGCGTAAAGACCTTGGTATGACGCCGTAGAAAGTCCAATTGGTTCAGCAATTGAAGCCAACTGACCATCCAATGCGTTTTCGCTTCACTTCATGGGCTTGGGATCAACTTGAATAAAATGCCGATTTTAGGCGAAAAATCATCTTTTCAGATGAAGCTCATTTCCATCTCGGCGGGTATGTCAACAAGCAAAATTGATGTACCCACAACGAGTCACTGTTTGGTGCGGATTTTGGTCCAGAGGCATCATTGGGCCATTTTTCTTCAAAAATGAGCAAGGAGCGGCTGCTACAGTGCATGGTGATCATTATCGGGCCATGTTGAACGAATTTTTGTTCACAGACATTGAAGAGGGAGATATTGGCGACATTTGGTTTCAACAGGACGGCGCTCCGTGCCACACAGCCAACGTTACAATTGATCTTTTGCGCACTGTCTTCGAAAATCGCATTATCAGTCGAAATTCTGATGTCGTTTGGCCGCCTCGGAGCTGCGACAAACCAGAGACAATTGAGTAGTTTTTTATTTATAGCATTTTTAAAAAAAAAGTTCTATGACGGACCCTTTATTAGCATCGTTATTCAATTTGGACAATATACAAATGACCAATTTGAATTTTCCGTTATTCTAAATCATAGATCGTTACGCAACTCAACAACGTGTGCGTATTGTTTAAAGATTTATCACAGTATTTCATTAATTATTGTTGCTATAAAAAATGGGGCTAGATTTTGGTCCTAATAAAATTCCTAGTGTTAACATAGTTTGTTAACTGGTGTTAAAGATCTGACCAGAAAATATTGAAAGGGTGTGACGAGAAGACTCCAGCGTCTATAGCAAGCGTCGCTTTTAAAAAGCGGGCATTTGTCTAATATTTTTGCAGATCATATTAAACAAAGATTTACATCTAAAGCCGTACAAAATTTGTTTGACTTAATAATATCAGTTTAAAGACTGTCAAAAACATCGTAAGTACAGTAATGTTACATTAAAAATTAGTGGTTTTTTTTTGAAAATCTTATAATAAACGACGAAACCCATTTTGACTGGTATCTGGAAAGAAAAATCCTTGTGTAATCCATAAACAACCGTTACATCTACGTAGGGTCACAGTTTGTGTTCTTTATTTTGAGGTATAATTGAAGCTTATTTTTGTAAGAATGTAGCAGGAAATTTTCTTACTGTTACTTAAGAGAAACATAACAGAAAACTTTTTGGTTCCTTAAATAGAAGACCGTAACTCAAATAAAATGTTGGGTATATTAAGAGTAATACTTCCAAAACGTTTATTTTCTCATTTTGGTGAGGTGATTTGGTCTCTAAGTTTACTAGACTTAATTAGTCCTGACTTTTTTCTGAGAGTATCTTAAACATAAAATTTATGTTACCAAATCAAACAATGGGAAATTCAAAGTATATATATTCAGCGTCTATAAAAATGTGATGAATCATCAAATCGGAATCTGTGCGGCCTTGGCAGGTGAATAGCTATCAGATGTTATATTCAAAACAGAATTTCACACAGGTGCCACTTGTAACAATGGCAATTACACTATTAAGTTTATTTTTATGTCGCTTAAATAATTTATTCTAGACGACAAAAAAAACGTGGTCTCTCTTAGTTGTATGGTACGTTTTAGTTTCATCTGAAGTGATTTTAATTATTCTAGAGAATTTTTTTAAATTTTTGTTGTATAAAACGCGGTCACCATAAAGTTCGTCCAATTATAATTTATTTATGGCCATAAAATACTTATAACTCTGTTTTTTAATTTTGTATGCATAACTGATTTTACACGTTGAATCAAAGTAAATAATAATAACATTTCGACGAAACATAGTTGCTCTACTTTTTGTCAATACAATTTTTCATTCCTTTATTTAATACAGTCTGTTATTTTTACTAAGTATGTCTGAAATTCCTTCAGATTGTGATTTAAAAAAAAAACTTTCTGGCACTAAATTGAGTTTATTTTTATCTACAAAGCTTTCGATGACTTCTAATCATTTTTATCCTCTTGAAGTGTCGAGTTTGTTACCAAACATTGATAGACGACGTATACAGTATTTTCTAGCAATATTAAAATCATTTACTTACTTACCCATTGTAGGCATTTAAAATGATTGGTATTTTTTCACAAAACTCCGATTGTGTCGCGGATTAAAATACGTGCTCAGATGACGTTGCTGGGACCTACAAAAGGCTACTAATGCAATTATGGACAAAGCAGAAAAACTATGGAAGTAGACAATTAAGCCAGCGATGGATAACGTGGTTTCCCTGGAAGGAGGATATTCATTTTAGATTAGTAATCGCGCATAAAAATGTAGACGGAGTAATTGATTATTTTGTTTTGGTTTCAGTTTTGAATACTGTTAGTGAATTAACTGCCCCTTGTGACAGCATTACCATTGAGCACCATTATAAAGCACTAAAGCGACTTCACACATATTTAGTAACACCGCCATGGGAAATAATAGTGCGCTACGTTGCTTTAAAATTTTTATCGCACGGTTGCAGCCTGCACTTTCTTTGGTACCCCATATTTGCGATATCTTACTCTGAATGACTACGTTCTGTTTGATGAAACCGCGCGATAAGTTCTAGTCCAGCAACAAGCTTCAGTCGGCTATTTACAAGTAATATCATGGCATCCCAAAAAAAGTGTTTGCAGCAGTTTTACGTAAACTTTCTGAGCAATAACAAATGTTCATAGATATTGAGAAGAAACGTCTATAATGAAACGTGTACTCAACTCTTCTTAATAAAAATCTGTGCTTCAAGGTCGTCAGTTTTCTATATCGTCGTTCTAAAGCCTTATTTGTCATTTCTACGTAACTGTCACTGCCCAACTTTGTTATTAAGTGCTTTATATATTATAGGCATGATCTTCCTCTTGAGTGCTTTCCAAATATTTTTCTTTCTATTATAATTTTTCTCTTTTCATTATATGGCTTATCGTTTGCATTTCTGGTTTCTTTATGTGACTTCAAATTTTTATTTTTCTTGAATTGTTCTTAGTACCCCTTTGCCTGTTTTTTTTTCGTCTATAAGATTTTTAGTATTTTTATGAAGCACCCCATCTCAAAGTATTTTAGATTTTGCTTAGTCCTATAGTCTATAATTCGCAACCATATAATACTAGGCGCCACATGTACGTTTTTGTAAATTGTTTTCTAGTATTTATTGTTAGGCCATTAGATGTAAGTAGTTGTTTAGCTATGTTTATTCTATTATTTATTTATTTTGTACATTTGGCATTTTGTGTAATTGTGCTCCCTTGGTATTTGAATTCATTCACAACCTCTATGTTATTGTAGATACCTATTTCTGGTTTAATCTTGAGCATTTCATCAGCTTTGTCTTGTTTTAGATTTTTTTTTCATTCAACAAATAGCGTTATGTTTTCGGCGTACCTTATGATGGTAATTCTTTTCCCGTGAAGGTATACGCCTGAAATCTGCGTTTTATTAAATTCATCAATAGTTTATTGTGCGTGTATATATATTATTTTGTGTCTCCATATCACGTATCATCAACGTATCTTAACCATACTGCGGGTTTTAATGATGCTACTTGTAGTAATTGGTGATTACAGTGCTCAGTAGGCTACCCATTGCTACTCTATTATCTGGACATAAGGCCCTGCTGAAATATTTATAAGGTATCGTTAAGAATTTTTTTCGGGTAATCCAAGGCGCCTTAAATAGGCACTTTAGTAAACAGGAATGTTACATTAAAACTGGCTATTAGATCTGCCTACTGTAGCTGGATGTCTTGAAGGTGGTTGACTAAATATGCGGAATCCTTGATGTAACTGCTGGTAAGTCCAATGTACGATTGTAACCGACTGGATAAGTATTTGTCCAGCTTGTAATTAGGGCCACCGATGGCACGGAAAATGAGTCGCAGTGGTACATAGTCCTTGTATACTTTGGATAGCCCTTATATTCTTGCAGACGTTATTAGTCTCTTCTTGGTGGTGTAATCTAGAGAGAAACTCTTTATCAGTTTACTCGTGTCACGTAGTATCTGCGTTATGGGACTGTATTTGAGCATGGTGTATGTGTTCGTGTCGGGCAGTTCGGTTTTCTTATTTGTGTAGTCTTCCTGTACTAGTACAACTAGTATCTGCTGGTGGGCCAATGATGGTGTCATCATTCTTGAGTTTACGTAGAGTATTTGAAAGTTTTATCCAATTGTAGGAACTATAACCCTAGATTATATAGAGAGCCAGTAGAGATTTATAAATATAAAAATAATTTTAATGGGGACTACAGATTCAGTCTACCTAAATCTTACTTGATTGCTCTTAAGGGGCAAAAAACAGACCGCTAGACGGTGGAAGAGCGAATGACGTCAGAAAATGCCAAAATGTTACCTGCAATGACCGGATTGACGTCAGCAGCTAGCCTGATTACGTTATCCACCATATCAGTGATGTCAACAAGGGCCTCTATCCCTATCACACTCGTATAAAAGTTAAAACGCTCGGAACAGCCACTTAATTTTTAGAAATTTTTTTCTGATGACCTCTGCCGTAGTTATAGACGAATTCTCAAGAGTTTCCGAACTCCGACCCCGGCCTAACAACCCGAGAATCAAGCACACGATGCACCATAACACCAGCCGTAAAAGTCTATGCATAAATTTCCTTTATCAGGTTTTCGATTTAAGGTTATACCACCTGTGTTCTATCGTCAAAGCCTTGTTTGTTTTCAATAATAACAAAAATTAGTAAGGAGAAAGAAATTATACTGTTAATTACTTTTTAATGTTTTAAGTACTCTAGTTATGCCATTAGTTTCATTGGAATAGCGCATAAGCAGTTTCAACAGTAGTTTGTGATTGCTTTGTCTGAAATCAAGTTTGGACGATGCCAAAAAGTATTTATGCTCTCAGCAAAATTCAATTTTTATTATTTAAAGCAGTATAGGACAGCAATCTAAGGCTTTAGCTAACTGTGCTATACTAACTCTCTTCCAATGTTACAGAGTTTTATAGCATATTGAATAATATATTTGCTTTTTGTATACATTTACATTTATATTTATTTATATTCACTTGTCCGTAGGAGTGTTAAATGGCAATTATCTTAAAAGTTTAACTCAAAATTAGGCAGTTTCTAAGCGTTTCCCGATTACCCAAGTTATAAATTACATTCTTTACTGTTCATTTACATTGAATAGTGTTTATTCCTTATTTTCACATCAACTTCTGAATGAAATTCATCATTACGTAAGTGTTCTTTGCATTACGTCATTACATTCTGGGAAAGGCTGAATTACACTAGTTTTGGTTTACAAAAGAAGTAAAAAACTAAATTAGACATTAATAATCCGAAAATCTGCTATCTGTACTAGAATTCAGTATTTATGAACCTTAAATTCTTGAGCTAAAGGTAACTATAAGTTTTTCATAATGGAATTATGACTAAAGCTAAGTAGTACATGATGCAAGAGCATTTTTTCAGTAGTTTGTTTTAATATAAAACAAATTTTGAGGTAAACCCAGAACACGCATAAAAACTATTTCCAACTATAAGACTCCGCCTATAGCTTAGTTAATTATGATGTACAATTCCTGCTTGAAGAGCGCAAACCGTGTGCTTTGGCGCTAGAGGTTCGTCAGGTTGAAATTGCCAAACAAGTCTTTTTCTCAAAAGCCACTATCCAGGGAAGTCGCTGACCACGTCCTTTCATTGACTTTAAACGTAATGTTGTGGAGGAGTTTACAGTATCTCACACTGATGAAACTGTTTATTGCAGCGGTGCATTAATTCGTAAAAGTAATGGGATATATTTGGATTCCAGGTGAGTATACTCGCTGTATGGTACACCCCAATGTTGTGTTGCTATTTACTTAAATGTTATGGTTGTATCTGACTTTGATTAAATCAACTTCACCAAATGCTAGTCAGCTTTCGCGGGTGTTATAACATAGTGACAGTCAAATTGCTAAAGCAATAGCCATTATCGATACTTTTTGCTGTTATAAAAAGTTTGCGCGTAAATAATGGAATATAAAGGGTATAAAGGAATATAAAAAGCGCTATTAAATTTGCAATTGTTTACGGTATGTCATAAAAATTTCCTTAACATTAAACAACACAAACACAAAGGTTTTCAATACTTTAGTGGAGAAATCGAAATGACCAAGTTTCTTAGCACATTTTATTTATATACCACCAATTAATTTATATAAAGTATCTATTATTATTATTATTATATGTTTGTTATTAATATATGTAACATTTTGTTTCTTTTAAATAAAATTTAGTTTTATGTATATGTATTATATACTAACGTATTCTTCAGGATCTTCTGCGGATTGTCAGATGCAATAGACAATGTTTTGGTGTTTTCACCATGAGTGTTTGAGCGAGCTCTACATAATTCTTTTATTTTTATTTTTACAAAAAGCCCACCCATTGTGTCGGATTTTCTCAAGACTACTTTTGCATATTACTACTTGAAAATTGTCACTGTTTTTGAAAACTACCATAAGTAATTAGGGTGTTGCAAAACATCTTTTTATTTTTTGAGTAGCCTGACTTAACTAAATAAATTGGAATAATTTAAATATTTTATAACTAATACGTTACATTTAAAAGCGTACTTTGTAGGCTATTTACCAATTGGTGTAGGGTTACATTATCTACAAACTAACTAACTTAATTTTGATTGTAAATACATAATATTTCATAAACTAACTTTCAAATGTCAAAACTAAAAATTAATCATAAAATTTATTGGCCTTCCTTTGTCCCTTTTTTTAACGACCTTTTTATTCCATACTTGTTTAACCTGTCTGCTGTCTCCCATACGTTGTCAATGTCTCTTCTCTATAAACTGATGTATCGATTCGATTCCCAGTTCCCCCCTCACTACATCATTCCTTATCCGATCTTTTAATTTTATTCCTTTTACTCTCCTAAAATACCTCATCTCTGCTGCTTGTATTTTACTTTTCATCCTCGATGAAGTAACCCATGTCTCGCATCCATAAGTAAGTATAGGCCTATAAATTGTTTTGTATACATTCATTTTCGTTTGTTGTGTCATTTCTTTTTTGTTGACAAACTTATCTTTTTATTGCATAGTATATTTTGTTTTCCGTTTCTTGTATTGTGACTCCTAAATATTCGAAGTGTTTTACTTCCTCTATGTCTTTACCTTCTATTTGTATTTTACTTGTGCAAGATTCTTTTGAAATTACCGTTACCTTAGTCTTGTTTATATATAATTTCATGCCATGTTCTTTTAAAGTTTCGTGCCAGATCTGTAAGTTCGTTTGTAGGTCTTTCATTTGCTGCCATTATTACTACGTCATCTGCAAACGCACATTCTGTTATCTCAACTATTTTTAAATTTCTTTATCCCAGTTTTAGCTTTTTAACACTTTTATTACATTCTTTTATAATGTCGTCCATAAATCCTGTAAATAGCACTGGACTCAATACTCCTGTTTGTCTAAGTCCTTCATATCGAAACTTTTAGACCTATTATTTCTGCTGATTACATAATTGGTGTTGTTCCTATATAGACTTTTAATCGCTGTTAACAGGTTTTCATGGATATTTCTCTTGGCCAAACTTTCCCATACCATATTTTTATTTACCCTATGAACGCAAACAGCATCTTTGTGTTGACTTCACTGATCTATCTATTACCCGTTTTGATGTAAATATACGATCTTGTACACTAAAACCCCTTCTAAATCCATTTTGCGATTGTGATAATGTCTTCTCGATTTTTCCTCTTAATCTTTTCTTCAATATACGTTCATAGATCTTCAAGGGTATGCTTAATAGGGTAATTTCTCTGTAGCTGTCACAATTTTTCCTATTTCTCACTCTTTAGGTATTGCTTTTTCCCTCCAGACTTTATTATAAATTGTTAGTAATAACATTTCTCCGTGTTCGCTCTTACAGTTTATCATCTCTGCCTTAATTTTGTCATGTCCGGCTGTTTTCCCAATTTTAATTCGTTGTACTGCTTCTCTGATTTCTTGCAATTCTATTTTTTCAGTGTCTTCATTTTCTGAACTCTTAATGTGTATTTCCCTTAATTTATCCTCTTTTCTTCTTTCTTTTTCTTTATACTTTTTATTCTTTATCCCTATCGGTTCAGCAGTTCTTCAAGGTACTCTCTCCATCTCTCCATTGTTTCCTGTTCGCCTACTAGGATTTCACCTAGCTTATTTTTTATCTTACTCTTGTACATTGGTTTGCCGTTTCGTACTGATTTTAGTATTTTATAATTTTATAATTATATTTATGTTATACTGAATTTAATTTCATAATGTAGTAAATGTTAAAAGTCTTTTATTTGTACAGTTGACAAAGTCCAGCAATAACCAACAGAAACCCCGTACATTTGTAATTTGGGTTCTAAAGAACAAAGCAGTCGATACTCATTTTTGCAAAAAAACTTGTATTGTATGAAGCTCATTTTTATTCAAATAGCTTTGTGAATAGTCAAACATTTCCGAATGTGGTCTAGTGAAATCTAAGTTATGTTTAATAAAAACCAATGTATTTACAAAAATGTACTGTTTAGTGTGTATTATGGGCTACATTTAAGGACGAAGCTAGCAAACGCTGATACTGTCAATGGTCTACATTATCGCGAGACCCTGAACAACTTTTGCACTAAAATGAACGATTTATACTTGAATGATGTGTGGTTTATAAGATTATATAGTTATAAAATTAATAAATTAGTGCCACATGTGACATATTACGTGAAAACCTCACTTCACTTTAAACAAAATTTTCCACTGGTCACTGCGTTCTTGTGATCTAACCTCATTAGATTTTTCCTCTAACTCGGTTATGCCACGTGAAAGAGGGGATTTTTTTATATATATTCCTCAAAGAATTAGCTGCCGAGCTCCGAACTCCTTGAAGCTTAAAATAAGTGTAAGGAATGCACAGGAAAGTCGACCCGTATTCTATTCTTGATTTCTCCTCTTACCAAATATTCTATGTATGCTCCACTGACGTTTGCACAAGTCAACGAATGGCTGAGCCGGTTAGGCGTCGTGCTTGTAATCCGGTGGTCGAGGGTTCGATTCCTATCTAGTGCAAAAAAAAATAGAATACGGGTCGACTTTCCTGTGCATTCCTTACACTTATTTTAAGCTACCGTAGCTCCGAGGGGTTCGGAGCTCGGTAGCTAATTCTTTGAGGGATATACATGAAAAATCCCCTCTTTAACGTGGAAATAACCGTTTCTTCCGATCCGGCAATAATCTCTGGTCATCTCCGCGTAAGTTTATTTAAAGAAAAAGGTAGCTTTTGAATAAACTTGCTACGATTTTAGGGGCAAAATCAATCATTAGCTATGCGATTGCTTAAGTAGTGTAGCATTTATAGGAAGCCATTATGGAAAATTTTACTAAAAGAATAGGCGCATATCAGAGGAATTGTGGGGGGCCTTTGGTCAACATTATATTCATGTACTTTATACTGATAACAATAAAATTTGGAATGCTCTAATAGTTTGTGTTTTATTCATGCAAAGCTGCCTAAAGTCCAATTTGGATCACTAAATCAACTTAGAATAGTAAGCAAAACATCATATAAAAATGTTGAAATTTTGGCTGTTCTTTAACTTTAATAATAGTTAGATTATGCGGCTCAAATACTCTGCAAGGTTGAAGAGCAAAAAATGCAGTTTAAGATTTCTTCAAAAAATGTGTTAGTGCTGACACCAATCTTTAACGATAATTTTTATATTCTTATGTAAAGTAAATTGTCACTTAAATAAGTTAGGAAATGTCAACAGACGATGCATTATACTTTAACGTAAGTGCAAGGTGAAAACCGGGTAAATATGTGCAGATAATTGCTCAACAATCCTCAGAATTTTCGATTTCTCCAGTGACAAAAAGTGGCTTTACCTTCGCAATCTAAACATATCCAACTAATGGTTATATAGAGGCCTTGTATCAGAATTTACTGTAAAAGTTATGAATTTGGAGGCCAAATTTGTACTTTGCGTCTGGTGGAATTACGATGTTGCAACTTTGAGCTATTTATATCCACGATATTTTAAATTAAAAACAAAAAGATTTTTTTTATTAGTGAACAGTTGAAAGGTATCTATTTAAATTAAGAAAGAAATTAAAAAATACTTTAGTTTTCTTTCGACAAAAATATTTTATAAGTATCGTAATGCAGGTCATGTAAAAACAAATCTCTATAAATAATTTTTAATTTAATAAACTTTGGAAGATTTGTAGGAACTGCTTCGAAATTTAAAGTTTTATAGCTCTACTGTTGTCATTTTCTGGTATTCAATTTAAGAATTTTATAATCGTAAAAATGTTCATTCTTATCGTATCCTAATATGATAGTTCTGTTTCAGAAATTGTTTAAAGTGAATTATGATTTTTAGTATAGTTTAACAGCTCATCTATTTTTCTTTTTTATATTTAGTTGGATATTGTTACTTAAATAAACTAGTCATTTTTTAAATAAGGAATAATTTTTGTTCATTTCTAGTTTGCTACCTCATTACAAATAGAAAAGATTATAAAAACTCTTGCCTTCAGATATAATTTAAGTTTATAGAAGTCAGTTGTCTTTGTTGTGTCCCAATAAAGCAAAATTCATCGTATTCAAATAAATACAAAACTTATTATAATAATATTTATAATTCTGAAATGAAATATGAAATTAATATTCACAAAGAAAAGTTACCAATTAGAATATTACGAAATATAAAATTAACCTTTTTGAAAGTTATAATCGAAGAGCGTTAGCAACAAATAGTTTTTTTAACTACGATGGTGAATCAAATATAAACGAGACTTATTTTTTAAAAAATATTTTATTTGAACTTGAAACAAGAATAGCAGATTATTTTTCTACATAATCTCCGATTTAGATACACATTTTTCCCAACGTGTAGCTAATTTTGAAATGCCTTCCTCGTAGAATGAAGTTGGTCGTGTTTCCAGCCAATTGCGCACATAGACCTCAACCTCCTCATTGCTGTCTAATCTATGCCCCTCCCATGGCTTCCTTGAGAGGACCGAATAGGTGATAGTCGTAGGGCGATAGGTCAGGGCTGCAGGGAGGGTGTTCAACTGTCTCCCAGCCCAATTTCTCCAATTTTTCTCTTGTCAGGGCTGCTGTATGGGGACCCACCTTGCGCACACCTTACGAAACCCTAGCTCCTCTGTGATGATCCAATCTCAGATGCAATCTCATCGATGGTCAGACGCCTGTCACCCTCAATAAATTGTTGAACGCGGACGATGTTTTCGTTGGTGATGCTGGTGCGAGGTCGGCGATCATGCCTCTCATTTTCAACATTCTCACGACCCTCCACGAACTTTTTGTTCCATGCGAACACTCTAGCTCGTGACAGTGTCTCTTCCTTGAACTGCGCAGTCAATCTCCTCAGGATTTCAGCTGGTTTTACACCTTCCGTGGCGAGAAATTTAATGATAATACGCTGCGCAATTGACGACTGCACCTCCTGCTCAGACATTGTCACGACATTGGAACGGACGAAATCGCCCGCCTGCTTCTCCCACTCCTGACATCCCTTCCAAACCTGACAAAGCGAAAACTCTCGCGCGTTAATACTGCGCGCCCGAGATCAAAAGTCTCGTTTATATTTGATTCACCCTCGTAAATTCACCTAATAAGATAGTAGACAGATCACTAATTTATTGCAAAAGAATTTCTTGATATCCTAAATCTGCACATAAACCATTATTATTATTATTATTACGCGGTTTGTATTTTTGATACCACCGGTTTGTTTAAATTTCTCTCTACTTAATTGTATGAATACATTAAGCTAGTTATAAAGGATGTCCTCACCACCAACAACTTTTAAAACAACAATATCCAATTGTAAATTCAAGATTAGCACTTCAACCAACCTATGCATTAAAACACCACCGATAGTATTTCTTACAGTCAAGCCACAAATCCTAATTCTAACTCTAATCCTGATATAACCAACAAGCCTTACTCAAAAAAATAATTTATTTTGAATTGCATTCTGAAATTTATTCAATAACTTATAATACCTCATTTATCACAAATTAAATCCTTTATTACATCTCACATCTTTTTAATGTATGACTTCCACAATAATCATGTACAAATTGACTAATAAATCTTAGTTTTATAAATATTAGCAATTTGGACACAAAGAATTAGTGTGCTGCTAAACCTAGACGCATACGACTACTCACCAAATGCGCGTAAAAAGTAGCCAACGAGGAACTACACTGAGTAAATATAGATTGTCCACAACACCAAGTACTTATTAAAATGAGATCGCCATTAAGACAAACAAAACCGAGCCAAACCAAAATTTGTGTCACTCGAAAATTATGCATCTGTTCAAAAAGCAAATCAGCTTAATGAAGCGGGCACGTCTTCCTTTATTTCTTCTATTCTCGACAGCACACTAGAATTCATAAAGCGCTTTATTACTTCTCATTTAAACCAAATGAAATATTTCCTATTATTTTGATAACATCTTTAATAATCAAACCATTTTGTCTAAATAATATAGCAACTCCCACATCTACCAGCACAAAATATTTAACTTATGTATGGGCCTGGAAAGAACATATTGCTAAGAAAAGAAAAGCAGATTGACCTGAGAGTAATTATATTGGCTCATTGGGAGAAAGTCCGACTAACCCTTAGAAAACAAGATTTTGATTTACAAGATCATCAAACCAATCTGCACATATGGAGTGGAACTTTGGAAATGTGCCAGCAAGTCAAATATAAATATTATTCAGAAAAGCTAATTTAAAATACTGCGTATGATCACGGATGTTGCTTGGTACATCTCAAATCAACCCCTCCTCGAAGATTTACCAACAAGATTTACTCTATGTTAAAAATGTAATTAAGGAAAAGAGCATAAATCATCACAATAAGCTGAAAAGTTGTCCTAACGGTCTGTTGTGTCTACTACTAGATCCACTAGCTCATAAAAAGTTAAAACTGAAATGGATAATTGACCTTACAGAACAATATTGAGAACTCGTTACGAGCCTCATCACGTCACCATAAGACGCTATAATCTTTAAACCAACACATTACCCTATATAATATGTATTTTTATTCAGATTGCTAATAAGTATAAATAAAACAACTTGCCTAAAAAGAGCGGCTCTCACAAGACATCAAATCATACATTATAAACTAGCAGACGCTATAATACTGTACACCCTTTAACTTACAAGAACAACTATAAAAAAGCCAGTCTCCGATTCGAGTAAAACTTAAATGTATAATAAAAAAAAGAAACACGTATTTTTTTATTTTTATCTATAAGCACTTTAAAGGAACAAAACAGTTTTTTAAGAATATCTCAAGATTTATTTGAGATATCTTTACAAAATAATATGGAAATTAATTTTTGTTGAAAAAGGAACAGAATCGCAACAGTTTCACACCCAAAGGGTTTATCCATTATTATTTTTAAGGGAACAATTTTTATTTCTTTATGAATTTTTATTCTAATAATTAGAAAATCGATTAGAATCTTTAGATGCGTTTCATAATATTGTATAGATAATTTATTGTTTAGTTATTTTTTACTGCTTGCATATTTTCAAACAATTAATATTGAAGAAAGTCCTTACAATGTTAAGAAAGTTGAAGTAAAATAATACTTTTCAATTCGATAGAATTATCTGATAAGAATTTTAAGAACTTAATGCTTATATTGTGGAGAACATTGATTTGTATTAACGATCCTGAGCCACCTATAGATCAATGCATGAGCGTTGAGAAACCATTAAGTTTTAAATACAAATGAAAAAAAAATGTTTTTTTAGAAGTCTTGTCTAAACGACATTTACGACGTTGATGTGGTAACGTAATGTAATAATGGTAAGACTTTAACGCCCCGCGTAGGAGCACGGCCTGCAAACTGAGAAGTTAAGACCCTCATATATTCGCTATTTCTGTCCGTTCGTCGCGCACCATCTCTGATGCGAAGCGATGTGGCAAGCACTGCATCTTAAACGACCGCCATTATTACCCCTTGTTCGAGTGAACGCAGGTACTTAATTATTTTTAGTGACTGAGTAGGCCCCCGCCAGGCATCAGAGAGTACAAAGAATTGAACCCGGCTACATTTACGACATTAAGCTAATCAAATTAATCAAAGTGGTACACACATAGAGAAAATCGCAAGAATTTACTATTGTACTTCAAATTTCAAAGCTGCTATTGATTCTGGTTAAATAGTACATTAGAATAATTTAAAAAGAGGGGCCCTGCATGCACAAAAACTAATTGGAAATGAGGATATAAGATTTGAAACTTTTAATTATTGGCTTTTTAAATACTTTTTTACTTTTTTTGAATACGTTCATATAATTGTTTCCAAAAAATTAACAAATTTTTACAAAGGGCACTATAGAAAATAGAAAAGATTTGCATATAAAAGAGAGAAAATTTGTATCAAAAGTGAAACACTTAATTACTAAAGTAGGTGCTAAGAATGCATTTAATTTTTATCAGAATAGATTTCAACTAGAGATTCATTCTAGCCGGACACTACTTGACTGTGAGTAATAATTTTATGAATAAAATTTAATGATAATCTTTACCTTTTTCGACTATCTGTAATGTATAACTACGAGGTGCATTCAAGTTACACATCCGATTTTTTTTCTTAGGGCTGGGAACAGATACATGCGGTTTATTTCAAAATGTAGCCCCACTCTTTGTGAATTCTTGACAGAGATAGCAGCACTGCACGGCACGCAAGACTCGATCAACAGAAGCGAGAGTGAGGACTGTTTTTGGTACTTAAAATGGCGACGTTTTCATTACAAGAACAGCATGTAATCATTTGTTTTCTCCATTTTCGTGGTGTGACACCGATTGAAATTGGTGGTCGTGTTCTGAGACAACGATCGCGTAATCCTTACTGATTGTGTTTCAGAGAGGACTATGGTGACAGGTACATCCTATCAAGATGTTTTAAAGAACAAGCTTTTTCCAGCAATTCGTGTAAAACGACCGGAACAGGCTGCACGTGTGCTCTTTCACCAACCTATCAACGCATGGGGCGAACACGACGCAGAAGTTTCTTCGTGACAATAACTTTGAAGTAATTTCGCATGCTCCCTACTTACCTGACCTGTTTTTTTAGACTGTTTCCGACGACAAAAGACACTGTCTGAGGTTGCAAATTTGCTAGTCGTGCTGCTATTGCATCAGCGATTTTCCAGTGGTCAAAGCAGACTCTTAAAGAAGCGTTAGCAGCATCCATGAAATTATAGCGTCGACATTATGAAAAGTGTGTACGGCTGCAGGGAGATTACGTCGAGAAGTAACACACGTTTTACAGTATTTGTGTGATTAATTTGTGAGGAAAAAATCGGAGGTGTTATAACTTGAATTCACCTCGTATGTATAACTATTTTTTCCACTATTAAGTTAGTTACTAGTAAGCGGTGATTTAGTCCAGACGACTATCTATTTATTAATTTTTTTTAAACTTAAAACACGTCAACATTGGTTTACTATACTCTTATCTAAGCTTATATTTTCCGATAGTTACTAATATTTATATTCAAACAAGACAACCATGTAAGATGTACATATAAGGTGTAGATCGGGTTTAATACAACTAAAAAATAAAACGGCTAACCCTGAGTTCATATCACAATTTTAAACATCGGTAGCCAATTATAAAAAAATTAGTCTTACTTTATAACATTTCCTACACATAATTTTTCATTTGGATATTACCATCTTAACTAAATTAACATATCGTCTTTTTAAGATTTACAGAACCAGCAAACAGATAGAAAAAGTAAAAAACTATGACAGTTAACAATATTAACTCACATTAAAAAATACTAAAACTTATGTTGTAACAATTCAATGAGGAACAACACTAGAACGTAATAAATAATACGTTGAATTACTTTTTTATGATTCTCTAAATGACCAGAATTAAATTTTGGTATTTTCCGAGCCGCAAACCGCACAGAGCATCAACAAACCACCGTGGAGCTACCACATTTCTGAAACAGAAAAGCCGCCTATAAATCAAAGTGGTTGTAGGCAGTGCTCAAATGATTTTCAAGAAACTACATGTTAGTAAATTAATTATAAAATTAATCATTTAATAAAAGAGTATACCGCAAAATAAATGTCTTTACAAAACCATCTGATCAAAGTCTTCTTTATAAATAAAATTTTTAGATCCAAATCAGTTTGTATTGTAAAAAGTTTTGTTAACACTTATTTTAATCAATAGAATGATTGGTTTCTAACGTTTTAAATAGTCTGAAGATTTAGCGAGATCAACGCCCTTGTTTAACCTTCGAATATCGAACCGCAAGGACGTGCGAGCGTTCACTCCGCGACCCGAAAGTGCGAGTACGAATTATCAACATTTGGTGCCTGCGATAACCAGCAATCGTTTATTTATTTCTGGTAACAAACTTTATTTATATTTAGCAGTAAATTCGTCAGCTTTTAACTATCACCTACGGGGTGAATTGAATGTGCTATCATGTCTGTTCACAAGAGAAATTCCGATCACCTTTCTCCGCCTATCACCGATTTACTAAAGAAATACCAATGGAATCCTGAATCATTACTCGAAAGAAATAAATATTACTTACCCGAACATCTCGAGCCGTCTGCCTCAAAAGAAGCAGAGGTCAATGTATCATCTCAAATTAAAATACCACCTATCTTTCTTCACGGCCCAGTCAACCATAAAGAAGTTGTAAATGATATCAAAACTATTATCGAGGGTGAGTTTTCGGCGGCTCTCAATTCATCATCACTGAAAATCACATTATCAACCGACAGCGATTATAGAAAATTAGCGAAACATTACTTAACAAATAAGATCGAATTTCATACTTACCAAAATCCCAACAACAAACCCCTATCGGTAGTTATAAAGAATGTTCCTCCTGCGCTAACTGAACAAGACATTCATGCTGAGCTAGCGCCTCTCAACCTCCCTATAACACAAATTACAAGGCTTTTAAATAAAGATAAAAAGCCTATGCCAGTTTGTGCAGTACTCCTCACCGCAAATGCAAAGGCAAACGAAATTTTCAACGTCAAAAATCTATATCACACCGTAGTAACTGTAGAGCCACGAACAATTAATCGTAAAACACCCCAGTGTCACAGATGTCAACGCATAGGGCACACCAAAAACTACTGTAGATTAGAACCACGATGTGTACGATGCCAAGGAAATCACTTGTACGCTAACTGTGATAAACCTCGAAGTGATACCTCAATATGCATTAATTGCGGAGAAACCACCCGCTAATTTCAGGGATGCAAATACTTCCATGAATCAATAAATCACCAAGGCAAACGACCTCAGAACGCAAGTCCTACAACAAGAAAACTAGATAACAAGCCAGCACCTGCTAACAATATGAGAAACTTTCCTCCCCTTTCAAACAATACAAACAACGCATCCTTACCTAACCCATCCTGGTTACCAAAAAATAATTCTGCATCACCCGAAACTTCCCCCATAATCAACACTATTCTATCAACCCTCCTAAATCTCATCCAGCCCTACATAGAACAAATCAAACAATTCATATTATCAAATCTCCTTCCTTCCCTTTTCAATGGACAACAAAACTAAAACTCTCTCTCAATTAAAACTCCTTAACTGGAATGCCAAATTACAAAACAAATAACCTTATTTAAGTCATTCTTTATGAGACATTCCATTGACATAGCGTGCGTTTCAGAAACTCATCTAACTAATTTAGACAAACTCAAAATTTCTGAATATCTGATCTACCGAGCTGACAGAGAGGCTACATTTGCATCTGGCGGAGTAGCCATAATCATAAAACGCAATATAATTCATCATGAATGCCAAAAAATTAATACCACTAACCTCGAGACTATCGGAGCCAAAATCAAACTTAACAATGGTACTAATATAACCGTAGTATGTGTTTATAAACAACCAAAGAAACAACTTCTTGAAAAGACATCTCCATCATATTCAATACCAGTGAACCCACATTCCTTATAGGAGACTTGAACGCCAAAAATACGATATGGGGATGTAGAACAACAAACCAGCTGGAAATAAACTTTATGACTTAGCATCTACACACGCTTTCCAAATAGAAGCCCCAGATCCTACCTAATATAGAAGCGAACCCATATTGGACATCGTCACCCACAAAAACTTCAACAAACAAATCTTTCAAAAGGGAACTCGATTCAGACCACATACCCGTTATAATCTCGTTTATACTATCGCCTGCTAAACACATTCCAGAGCCGAGATTAATAAATGGTCCAGTAAACTGGGACATCTTTAGTGCTATACTCGATCAACAGCTTAAGTATCCCAACGATCTTCAATTCTCAAACCAAATCGATGAAACGATCACACACATAAACGAAACCATCTCCGACAGTGTAAACGCGGCGACCATAGCTACCCATAAACACAAAGTAAATATTGATCACTATTCACCCAAACATATAGTGAGCCTAATTAAACAAAAAAGCACTCTGCGAAGAGAGTGGCAGAGAACAAGGAATCCCTCAACCAAAAACATGGTGAACAATCTATCACATCGTATTAAAAGGAACTTGACACCTACCGAATCGAGACATATCAAAGACATATCAGCCCAACCAAGCGACCCGGGCTTGTGGAACACAACCAAACGCATTCTGCGCCAACCAAACGAGATACCTCCAATCTCTTCAGGAACACAAATATACAACTCGGATGAAGAAAAATGTGAAGCCTTCGCAAACTATTTAGACCAAACATTCACTTTGCAAATCACGCAGACCCAGTATTTAAAAATATAGTGATAAATTTATAAAACACATCAACCAATTGCTGAAGCTAACTTTAAACCAACGTCACCTAGGGAACTTGCGTCTATAATTAAAACTCTCCCGATAAATAAATCACCTGGATGCGACAAAATACCAAATATAATACTGAAGAAGCTGTCTAAAAAGCGCTAGCATACCTAAAGTACTTTTAATGCCTGCCTAAGAATAGGATACTTTCCGAATGTATGGAAACATGCAATTATTCTAATGTTTCCCAAACCAGGCAAAAATAAGAAAGAAATCACCAGCTATCGACCAATCAGTTTATTAACAACAACCTCAAGCTCTTCGAGAAGATCATTTATCTCCGACTCAACGAGAAAATCACAAAACTGAGTATTCTTCCCACTTTTCAATTTGGATTTAAAGAAGGCCACTCCACCTGCCACCAACTTCAGCGTATGACCGAGACCATTGAACGAGGTTTTGAAAGCAAACAATACGTTACCACCCTGTTTTTAGATATAGCACAAGCTTTCGACCGCGTTTGGACAGAAGGCTTAAAATACAAAATAACACATCTACAATTACCCGAGTATATCAAGTCTGTATTATTTTCGTTCCTTGAAGATCGCACATTTGCGGTCAAAATAACACTAGCTTATCGGCTACCAGAACTATACACGGGGTCCCAAGGCAGTATACTGGGTCCCATTCTATTCAACATCTACATGTACGATATTCCAGTTCCCAGCACAAACCTTGCAATGTTCGCGGACGACACGGTCGTGTTAACTATGAATGAACATTTAGAACAAGCTATTGCTGAACTTCAAGTTGCCACCAATATTCTAAGCAGATGGTTCAAACAGTGGAATTTATCAATTAATTATTCTAAATGTGTCACTAAAATATTCTCTCTTCGAAAAATCATACGAATATGTTTCAAGCAATTCGATTTCCGGGAGCGCCAGGAATTTTCCATAATAATTTTATAATACTTTTCTTTGCAAAATAATTTACTTACCGGAATTTCATTCTTTCTAATACGTTATGTTGTATTTCTCAAATTAAAATACCACCTATCTTTCTTCACGGCCCAGTCAACCATAAAGAAGTTGTAAATGATATCAAAACTATTATCGAGGGTGATTTGCGCTCTCAATTCATCATCACTGAAAATCACATTATCAACCGACAGCGATTATAGAAAATTAGCGAAACATTACTTAACAAATAAGATCGAATTTCATACTTACCAAAATCCCAACAACAAACCCCTATCGGTAGTTATAAAGAATGTTCCTCCTCGCTAACTGAAAAGACATTCATGCTGAGCTAGCGCCTCTCAAACCTCCGAATTACCGAATTAAAGTTAAAATAAAGATAAAACCGTCGTCATTTTGCAGTACTCATCACCGCAAATGCAAAGGCAAACGAAATTTTCAACGTCAAAAATCTATATCACACCGTAGTAACTGTAGAGCCACGAACAATTAAAGTAAAAACCCCAGTGTCACAGATGTCAACGCATAGGGCACACCAAAAACTACTGTAGATTAGAACCACGATGTGTACGATGCCAAGGAAATACTTGTACACTAAATTGATAAACCAAATATTTACCCCAATATGCATTAATTGGAAACCACACGTAATTTCAGGGATGCAAATACTTCCATGAATCAATAAATCACCAAGGCAAACGACCTCAGAACGCAACTCCTACAACAAGAAAACTAGATAACAAGCCAGCACCTGCTCAATATGAGAAACTTTCCTCCTTTCAAACAATACAAACAACCATCCTTACCTAACCCATCCTGGTTTACCAAAAATAATTCTGCATCACCCGAAACTTCCCCATAATCAACACTATTCTATCAACCCTCCTAAATCTCATCCAGCCCTACAATTCAAATCAAACAATTCATATTATCAAATCTCCTTCCTTCCCTTTTCAATGGACAACAAAACTAAAACTCTCTCTCAATTAAAACTCCTTAACTGGAATGCCAATCTTACAAAACAAATAACCTTATTTAAGTCATTCCTTGTGAGACATTCCATTGACATAGCGTGCGTTTCAGAAACTCATCTAACTAATTTAGACAAACTCAAAATTTCTGGATATCTGATCTACCGAGCTGACAGAGAGGCTACATTTGCATCTGGCGGAGTAGCCATAATCATAAAACGCAATATAATTCATCATGAATGCCAAAAATTAATACCACTAACCTCGAGACTATCGGAGCCAAAATCAAACTTAACAATGGTACTAATATAACCGTAGTATGTGTTTATAAACAACCAAAGAAACAACTTCTTGAAAAGACATCTCCATCATATTCAATACCAGTGAACCCACATTCCTTATAGGAGACTTGAACGCCAAAAATACGATATGGGGATGTAGAACAACAAACCCAGCTGGAAATAAACTTTATGACTTAGCATCTACACACGCTTTCCAAATAGAAGCCCCAGATGGACCTACATACTACCCATATAGAAGCGACCATGAACCAGACATATTGGACATCGTCACCCACAAAAACTTCAACAAACAAATCTTTCAAGAAGCGCTCTCGAACTCGATTCAGACCACATACCCGTTATAATCTCGTTTATACTATCGCCTGCTAAACACATTCCAGAGCCGAGATTAATAAATGGTCCAGTAAACTGGGACATCTTTAGTGCTACACTCGATCAACAGCTTAAGTATCCCAACGATCTTCAATTCTCAAACCAAATCGATGAAACGATCACACACATAACGAAACCATCTCCGACAGTGTAAACGCGGCGACCATAGCTACCCATAAACACAAAGTAAATATCGATCACTATTCACCCAAACATATAGTGAGCCTAATTAAACAAAAAAGCACTCTGCGAAGAGAGTGGCAGAGAACAAGGAATCCCTCAACCAAAAACATGGTGAACAATCTATCACATCGTATTAAAAGGAACTTGACACCTACCGAATCGAGACATATCAAAGACATATCAGCAACCTTGAACCAAGCGACCCGGGCTTGTGGAACACAACCAAACGCATTCTGCGCCAACCAAACGAGATACCTCCAATCTCTTCAGGAACACAAATATACAACTCGGATGAAGAAAAATGTGAAGCCTTCGCAAACTATTTAGACCAAACATTCACTTCTGCAAATCACGCAGACCCAGTATTTAAAAATATAGTGATAAATTATATAGAAACACATCAACCAATTGCTGAAGCTAACTTTAAACCAACGTCACCTAGGGAACTTGCGTCTATAATTAAAACTCTCCCGATAAATAAATCACCTGGATGCGACAAAATACCAAATATAATACTGAAGAAGCTGTCTAAAAAAGCGCTAGCATACCTAGCAAGTACTTTTAATGCCTGCCTAAGAATAGGATACTTTCCGAATGTATGGAAACATGCAATTATTCTAATGTTTCCCAAACCAGGCAAAAATAAGAAAGAAATCACCAGCTATCGACCAATCAGTTTATTAACAACAACCTCGAAGCTCTTCGAGAAGATCATTTATCTCCGACTCAACGAGAAAATCACAAAACTGAGTATTCTTCCCACTTTTCAATTTGGATTTAAAGAAGGCCACTCCACCTGCCACCAACTTCAGCGTATGACCGAGACCATTGAACGAGGTTTTGAAAGCAAACAATACGTTACCACCCTGTTTTTAGATATAGCACAAGCTTTCGACCGCGTTTGGACAGAAGGCTTAAAATACAAAATAACACATCTACAATTACCCGAGTATATCAAGTCTGTATTATTTTCGTTCCTTGAAGATCGCACATTTGCGGTCAAAATACACACTAGCTTATCGGCTACCAGAACTATACACGCAGGGTCCTGCAAGGCAGTATACTGGGTCCCATTCTATTCAACATCTACATGTACGATATTCCAGTTCCCAGCACAAACCTTGCAATGTTCGCGGACGACACGGTCGTGTTAACTATGAATGAACATTTAGAACAAGCTATTGCTGAACTTCAAGTTGCCACCAATATTCTAAGCAGATGGTTCAAACAGTGGAATTTATCAATTAATTATTCTAAATGTGTCACTAAAATATTCTCTCTTCGAAAAATCAAAAATCCATCTCTTATTTTAATTAACGACCATCCCATCCAGTGGAATGCTAATGATGAGCCCGTAAAATATCTTGGTATCTACCTAGACACTCGACTTACATGGAAATACCACATACTAAAAAAATTGAACGAGGGACACACACGACTAATCCAACTTTATCCACTCATCAATAGGAATTCTTCTATGAGAATCGACTGTATGACTCTTCTCTATAAATCATTAATACGTCCTTTAGTTCTTTACGGATGTGTGGTATGGGCTAACACCTCAAAAACCAATTTAAATCGAATCCAAGTCCTACAAAATCAAATCCTTCGAATGTCAGTCAACGCTCCCTGGTTTATTACAAATCAGCAGCTCCACCATGAACTAGCTCTACCCAAAATTCAAGAACACATCGCGAAGTTGACCAAAACTTGCTGAAATTTCCTATTTCTTTCTTTATCGTTGGTATTTGAAGATCACCTCGAATAACAGCATTTGGTACGTACCACGGTGAATCCACAATTATACGAAGAACATTGAATTGAAAGCGTTCGAGAATTTCTATGTTAGAATTGGAAGCAGTGCCCCAGAGTTAGATTCCATAAGACCAGATCGGCTTAATTATGGCTTTACAGACAAGGAGTTTGTTGTTGATGGTAAGTTTTTAGTTACGCCCAAGTAACCAGTACATTTTGAGAGTCAGGCCTAATTGTTTCCTCTTTGTGAATAGGTGCTACGCCCGGTGAATCTGCTATCTAGATGTAACCCAAGGTATTACACTTCTTCATGCTGTGTCAGTTGTGTGCGATTTAGGTAAACAGGAGAGAAAGTTTCTTGTCATGCGGTAAACGTTATGTACTGATTTGATCTCATTGACTTTTATTCTCTATCTTTTTAACCGTGAGTGTATTGAACTTAGAGTGGTTTGCAAAGTTTGTGTGTCGGTATCAGGATTATTATCGGCAGCTAAGACAGCGGTATCATTCGCAAACGTTGCTGTTAGGGCTTCTGGTACAGTTGGAATGTCGGCCGTGTATAATAGGTTTTCTTGATAATAATAATAGTTCCCCGTAATAGGCCTCGAAGGCCCTTTGGGGTCGTAACAGGATAGATCTGTTACAGTCTAGAGCCTACGGTACACACAATGGTAGTAGCGTGGCCAGCGCTACGTACCGACCGCCTATTATTACCCCAGAGTTTGACCTCCAGGTACTCATTTATTGCAGCCTGAGTAGAGCTGGGCCGTAAAAATGCCAGCGATCGAATTGGCGAGAGCGGGATTCGAACCCGCAACTCTTGGTTTCGTAGTCTAGCGATCTATCCACCAAACTACCACGGCACTTAGGTTTTCTTGATTTTAGAGTTAAAACACCTTCCACTGGTTTTGAAAGTACCCAATGCGTAAAACAGCATTAAATAATTGCGTGAGATATTTTATTCTCTTGTGAGCCAATTGTTTAAAGATTTGGCCAGTAATCAGGTCATACCCAAATGCATTCTTGGAGTATAGAGTTTTGATGACACTTTGGACTTCGGCAATTTTGATGCGTGGGACTGGAGGCTCAAGTTGGTAGGGTGTCTTAAGTAGCGGTATGAGTTCTTCTTCTTCTTCAGGTTTGTAGTTGAAACATCTCTGAAACATGCTCTGCAAAGGCTCTTGCTTTTTCTTCATTGTTCCTAGCCCATGTTCCTTAGCGTGCCCTAATTGGTGGTGAAGCTTTTATAACATGTTTAATTTTTTTAGGTGCTCTTCACAGCGAATAGTAAGTATTTTCAGAAGGTGTGAGTTTACTCAGAAAGGTTTAAATGCGTTCATTTTTGTTGTTGTTGAGGAGGTCTTTTTTAGTTGCTGGGTTGATGCATTACATAATCTTTTACTTTCAGGCAGTCTTCGCCATTGTTTTCTAAGCATTCTCTTTTCCAGAATTTTTGGTTGGATTGCTGGAGGGCAATTGATGGCTAGATTCCAACCCGCTTCTTGCACTGTGCTATTGAAAAGTTTGACAGCTGTTTCAATATTTTCTTCCGTTTTTAAAAGAACGCTCAATGTTAAGTTTTCGTCAATGATTTGTCTAAATTAGTCTCAGGTTGTTCGTTTATTACATATGCTCGGTTGTTTAATTGTACTCAGTACTTTTGCGGATAAGGTGATTGAAATTGGAGAGTTGTCAGAAGATAGATCAAAACATGATTTTATTGTAGTGAAACCGCGAGGGATGCCTTTTGTAATACATAAATCCGCCAAATTGGGTATTTTGTCTGTATTTGTTGCCAGTACGTGGGTTCTCCAGTGGACAGATATTTCAAGGGTTTTCTCCAAAGTTTTAAGTAGTTCACGGCCTTTAGGTTTAATAAGTCTAGAGCCCTAATCGGTGTGTTTAACGTTGCAATCTCCGCCAGCAATAAATAGTCGCCTTAAAGTGCTAAAGAAACTTTCATAATGTTCCTGTATTACTCTGTGCTTAGGAGGGAAATAAACAGCCGATATAAATAGAAAACCTGAGGGTCCTCTATAGCTACATTTGTGGCTTGAAGAAAATCTTTGCTATAATTATTAGTTGATTTTTGATGGATTTTTGTATTATTACAGCTGATCCGCCTTTTGCGGTGCCATTTGGATGATTAGTGGAGTAAATTGAATAGTTGGGAATTTTAAGGTGACTTCGCTCGATAAAACGGGTTTTAGAAATGAGCATAATATCAATGTTGTGGTTGTGAATGAATACTTTTAGTTCTTCTGCATGTTAAAAGCGATTTGTAAATAGTCCTTTAGTTGAGTTTAGTCAGCACGGTAGATAGAAGCTTTAACATGGTGCTTATTTGCTCAAATAAGCCCTTTATCATATTTTTTAGTTCTAACAAGTCGTTGGGTTGCTGGGGAACATGAATTTGGTTTGCTATAGTGTTGTTAGTAGCATGAGATTGTTGGTTTTGTGTTTTGGTTATTGATGAATATGAAAGTCCTGGTTGAGTTTGTTGATAATTTTTTATTTGTGCAGGAGGGGTGTAGAATTTCGATCGAAGTGGTGAAAATTGCTTTTTCTAAAGTTCCTTGTAGATCGTGCATTCTTTGTAATTTGCAGGATGGTTTCCTCCACATGAAACGCATAGGACTTCGCGGGATTTTGTTTTTCGTGAGCATTCATCAGTAGTGTGCTTTCCTGCGCATTTGACGCATCGTGGTTTTAGATTACAAAAATTTTTGTGCGCCCATATCTTTGGCATCAAGTACATTGAACAACTTCTCGTTTGTACTTTGGTGGTTCAAATTTAATTTTGCATTGTTGAGGGCACTCCAAATTATTATATATATATATATATATATATATATATATATATATATATATATATTATTAGTGTCGGGTTTCAGTACAACGAAGAACATTGGCAGTGGTATTTTGGTTTTGTACTGTCTAATGTTCCATACATTTTTAGCTGTGTGACCTAAGTTTTCAATCTCTTTAGTAATTTTATCGGTATTAATAGAATAATGCAAGTATTTTAAAACCATCTTTTTTTATTTTTTCCTTCAGCTTGTAGGTGTGAAATTCAGGTTTTTTTAATCAGGGCTTTTGTAATTTTTCCATAATATTTGGCTGTTTTGAGTTGCACTTTTACCTAGTCATTTTCGAGGGCTTTAACGTCGTATTGTTGTTTAGCTATGGATTCTAGTAGCTGCACTACAGATCCCATAACCTTGACTCCACTTATAAAGATTGGTGGAGGCTTTGGAGTTACTTCATGGTTGTTATCTTGTATTTGGTCATTTTTGTTTCATTCTGTTAGGATTAAATATCGGTCAGATGGATTTAGCCAGCAATTATATTTCTTTTGTTGTTCGGATTTATGTTCCGTTTCATTTTGAGTATTTCTGCCTCGTTTATATGCGACTGTTTTTCAGTTATTTGTGTTTAATTGTAGGGGAATTACGGGGGGTTGTTGGTGTAATGGGTTTGTTAGTGAAGTTGAGAATAAACTAATTGTCGTGGTTGTAACAAATAGTTACCTGGCATTTGTTACCACTGAGTGCTGTAAGTCTGTCTTTGGTTAGGCTATTGTTGAACCATTTTGGGTGTCATATATGGGGGTTGCATCTCTTCTGGTAGAAGTGGAAAAGCCGTGAAGACATTATATAATTTTAATGTGTATAGTTTAAATTTCAATTTATGAAACTCGAAATGAATTAATAATAAATAAATGTGTTTAAATACACACGCACTATCGCGGGTCACTTGATAGAGTATCGCGAAGCGCAGAGCATATGCTGCACGTCTTTCCTTTTTGAAATTCAAATAAGCACTTTAAATCGGGGTTTGGCGTTTAATTCGTGCTTTGCAGAAATTATTAATTAAATGAGTGAAAAAGCAAAAGTTTGGTAATTTCTTACTATCAAACAACAGCCTTAAAAAGTAAACTGACTTGATAAAAATATAGCCTATGCCAATAGTACTTTATCAAAAAATTTTAGATACCTCATGTGCATTGTAAGTGCCAGAAAACCAAAAACGTAAAAATTGGTATATTTGGAAATTTTGTCTACAAAACTATGGCAGCTTTTGGTTTTTAATAGCCCTTGGTCTCATATATTCACCATAAAAATCTCATATATGCATACTTCCTTTAGCGTGTACAAAAATTTTTGAAAATTAAATATTTTAATAATTGAAAATTTTGTAAAATTCGTTAAAATTACTCCCCTAGCCCAATTGATAGTTGGTGATCATGGTGTGTTACACAAATATGTTGACAATAATTATCTGACTAATAAAAAAGACAATAAAAGAAATCTACTTAATAACCAGGATCTATGTAAGAAAAATGTAAAATTCAATAAAATTGCGACAACAGAAGTTGTCAGGCAGAGAACAGGACTAAACTCATTACTATTTAATACTATTTGACGACATTATGTAAGAGCTGTACTGGAAAATTAAAAAACTGACTGTATGGTAAAATTATCTGAAAGCGATAGAAGTCAGTAAATATGTCTTTGCATGTTACATTGCGATATTTGTGGAACCAAAGAAGCACTACAAAACAACTTAGAGGTCTGACACAAAAAACTCAAATCAAGAAACAAAAGTGTAAACACAGATAAGACAAAGATAATAGTAATTTCTAAAGACCAAGAACAAACTTCAATAAGATTAGACAAGTGTTTTAACAAGTCGATTATTTTTATTACCTTAGTTCAATTATTGGGGAAAGAGAGAAGTATCAATCAGATATAAATAATGAGATATATAAAGCAGTATTTATGAACAAGAAATCTCCAAAAAGTCTAAACTAAGAGTCCATTAAGTGATTTACACATTTATTTTAAGCTATGGTTGCAAATCGTGGGTAAAAAGAGACTACAAGCAGCAGAATAAAATTCCTCAAGAGAATAAGAGGGTACACCAAATTAAATAAAATTAGTAATAATTACATCAGAGGAATTCAAAATAGGAAAAAACAAATTAATATGGTGTGGGGACATATAATTCGAATGGATCTTAATAGGCAAGTCAAAGAAGTATGGCAAACAAACCCAATAGGTAAGAAGCCCTTGAGAAAGCCTTAAATAACACAGAATAAAAACATAAGAAGAATATTACAAAAGAAACACGTCACATAGACACAAGCGAGGGATAGGAAATAATGGAAGAACTTTATTATCTCTACATGTACGCCATTGATTGGTGTTATAACCACCTTTATTTGATAATAACAAGATAAAATTCCTCGTAGAGGAAAATGCTTTTGTAAACCAGGAGGTTATATAAAAAAAAAAGAACTTTGTATGTTTGTATTTTTATTATTGTTTAATAAATTAAAAAAATAATTTTGATTTATATTTGATTTACTCATATATGCTGACACATGTTTGTTTCTTTCCTATTAGAAATAATTTCCTAAAGCTGACATTTAACTTGTAATCATACAAATTTATTCAAATTCTTCCTATTGCCAACATTCTATTATATTAAATTTACATACAAATATAAAAACAAACACTTCTGATAACTTCAAATAATTTCGCGTTTTGTAACATATATTGTCGTTGCACAAATTAGCAATTTTGTTAGGGTTTCCCGGCGAAAGCACGTGTGCTATAACTTTGACAAACATGACCTTCAGAACAGAATTAGATGTCGACAAAGTTCCTGAATTTAAACGACGTCACTGGATTTTCATATGATTAATACGACAAAAAAGACTCTATGTTTAACCTTTGAAATGTGAATATTATTTAACCATTTATTGGTAATGAGAGTACGCATGCCACTGACCAAAATTCGATCAATGCAGTCAAGTTGGATTTTATTTTCTCATATCACCATTTGTGTATAGTTCACGGTAAACAAATTTAAATAATTAATCACCCTCAAATGCATCATTCTAAATTACTAGAAGTGCATAATGCGTTGACTGTAGCAATTAAAAGTTTGTATGTATAAAGGAATTGGAGATCTAGTATAAATAAATTAGAAATGATCAGCAATTTAGGAGTCAAAAGATGAATTACATATAATTTTTTAATTACTATATATATAAAATTTTCAAAATTATAAAGATGTACCGCAATTAACAATAATCGTTATTACATTTGCTAGACAAACTAATTTGTGTAAACTGCGAAAGTTGAAAAGTTCTGTACATAGTCTATGTATAAAAATAGAATGTTGATTACTTTACGAAATTTACGACTTTAACGTCTAATCTCAGTTATCTAGCATTTGAGAAGCGCTGACAACAACGAAAGTCGTAGTTTGTTGGGAATAACGGAGCATCGAAGATAACATTTGTCGCCTAGAGTGAAGAAAAGAATTGATTGCTGAGGTTCTATTTTGCCTCGATTTGCGCTCTTGAGGTCAACATTCTGTGCAGAATCACATAGTTGGTGTTCTTCTTCTACAATAGTTTTTTCGAATATTTTGATGCTTCCTAAAAGTCGGAACACTATACCGTGACATAAGTTGCCGAGTAATGTCGGTAACAACTACAACGGTAGTTGCTCCACAAGTTTCCTCAATCGACAGGACACTTATCGGCTAATAATCTCTGAGTTCCCCAGATTGGAGAGCATTTGTAAGAGTTTGAGTGCTGAAAGCTGAGAACTGCATTGGCGATGGCGATGACGCAGATGATCGTTTTCGTGCTCAGCTTAAAGGCCTGTTTGAGCTGAAGGACTTTCTCGTAATTTTTTTTATTCAATTTTTGCGGTGCTCTTGCTTCTGAAGATAGCCCATGAAGTAGTCAAAATGATCACAGTCGCTATTGTCGCAGCTGAGGTTACACTGACGTTTGCTCTTTATGAATAGGCAGTGGCGGAAAACAACGGTTGCATAGGACCTTAATTAATCTCCAGAAGCTGTTGTCGACCGTGTGGAGGGCTTCTAGCTTGCTTCTTCAGACGGAGGTCTTGCGGTATTCCTACTGATCCAAAGCGTCTAGGAATCACTGTTTGCGCCATTGTGGTCGATTTTCTCTCTCGTCCGTTTATTTCAACTCCGGAGATAAGAAGTCTTCCATGTTCAACGTGGCTAGGATTGGTGGCAAAGAGGATAGATTTCTGATTGGAGATGGTAAGGTGGTGTACCGTCTCCTACAGGTTTTCGTCAAAGCGAATGGTGGACGACGAAAACTTGCCGCGAGGTTGTTAAGTGGAAGAAAACGTCATGGACTCTATCGGAGATTTCCAAAGTAAAAAGAACCGAGTTATAGTCCTGTGCCACATTTTAAAAATTTCAACAACATCTGGGTAGATTTAAGGGTCTTACCACCATCGCGAGATACAGAATTCTGCTAAACCATTTTACGTCATCGAAATTGGCATTTAGGTCTTCAGAGGAGAAAATTCTTGTATGATGGAAAGTTATAAGTGAGATTAGCTTAATAACTCCATGGTTCCTCGTCTGAAGTCAGATGATGGTGACCTGGGACTAGGTAATGCTTCGGGAATGACTTAATAAACACGGTTGTTTTACCTTTTCCGGCTAGGTGTTGGTCGATACGGTGGCATATATAATTTGAGAGTCGAACTGCATCTTTGTCCTTGAAACCAAAATAATGCTCAAATTACCTGCAGGCAAGCTTTAGAAGCATGGCGGCGATAGGAGTCGGTAATTCTTGTGAAGGAGTTCGTGGATTGGCAATGTTCCGCGCATAGAAATAACCCAGTAGGGTTAGAACGCTAGGTGTTGGACGTATTAAATGCGCGGGACAAGGTGCTACTGTGTCGGAGTTGCCTCAAAGAATTACTCTAAATGGGTATTCCGAAAGGAAACGATATATATTGTAGGGTTTCTGCTTAGCCTCTATTGCACGAGGGATACCCCTGTGGTTTCTCATTGTGCAGAAGTTGATACAAATAGATTGCTTCATACTTTTAAGAAGTTAAGTTTCTGCAATATGCTTTATCAGTTGGTTTTAATATCGGGTGTCTTTCAAAACAGTCGAAGACACCCTGGCAAAGAATTGTTGGTATTAACAAAAATAAAGCTAATGTATCTTATTGTAAGATTTCTTTAAATCCAAGCGTCGGTGTCTTATAATGCAAAACTTGACAATTATGTCACCAGAGGGTAGCTCATTGTAGTCTACACTAGCATCAGAAGTACTGATTTTGCGACTGGCACTTCCTCTTACATTTGGTCTCCCAGGCACTTCCAGAACATCTTGTCGTCACTGACCGTCGAGGGTAGTCTTTCCAGAGACGAACTAGTTGTTACCACATTGGAGGTGGCTTTCTGAGTAGCAGGATTTGATTTTGGTTTTTTATCTGAGGCAGGCTAGACAACATCATCTACATGGTGCAACGCCGTCGGTTATACATAAATGAGAAAAGGAGTGAGGTCGAGAAAGTGTTTTGAAAGAGGGAGACGGTAGGGAGGAAGGGGAGACGAAGAAGGAGGAGAAAATTCTTTTATTTTATTCACCTTTTCTTAGCCATTTCTAGAAGAGTAAATGCTAAGATTTATGCTGTCGAAATCTTAAAACATCTTACTGGCTATCTCAAAATTATACTCAATATTATAGACGCTATCTTAGAGTTATATGAATAGTCTGTTAAAAATATAAAGTTTTATTTAACAAATTAAGAATTAATTGTGCCTATACCTAATTTCGTAAGCAATTCTATTCATCAAGATATCTATTGAAAAACCTTTTGGATAATAGTTTGGTTTTTCCGTGCAAAATTAACATGCATCAAGAGATCGCTTTCTGATTTTAATGAGATAACTTTTGATTAACAATATTACATTCATTTTCAGTAATTGATTATTTTGGTGACTTCATAAGTCAATAAATTAGTAACTCATTATCATTGTGTTTTGTCTTATCTTGTTTAATAGGGGTAATGCTTTTAAAAAACATAAAATGTAATTCTAAACATTCAAAGTGTTTTTAATAGTATGAAAAATGTTTGTGAATAGAATAAAATAATATTCCTAGTTATTATCTCTTTGATTAGAGCTGCACATTATTCAACAGTGCACGATTGGTTTTTCCATTTTTGATTCATCGCCTTATAGAAATACAAGTGTTATATGTTGTGGGATTGAAATGGAATTTATTTGAAAACAATGGTGTCATTAAATATTTCATAATATATACCCTGATGCTTATTGAAATTGCAGCACCATTGCAACAACGATCCACCATTTAAGGTATCAATTGTCTATCTACTTTGTTGACATCGATTACTTGAAATGGGTCTAATTGCATGACTACTACGGAAAGGCGTACTTAGACAGAGCGGTATAGGCGTGAATAACTGTACCACAAGCCCTGCTCTAAGCTATCTGCATCCAAATATACAAATTACTATTTAGGGAAAGCGATAAAAATCAAAATTGTCATTGACAACATAATTCTCAAATAAAACTTGAAAACGAGATAGCAAAGTACTCGATTAAATTTATAGAAGAGTTAATCGGCATGTTATTCACTTCATATTTATTTTTTTTATTATTAATTTAACCAGCGTATTTACAATCTACTCCTAATTTGAGTATTAACTAAAATTATATAACAATACAATGTCGTGCGGGGAGCTCTAGCCAGTGCCAGTTCCCTAATGATTACATCAGTTTTGATTAGGTTGTGCGAGGTCCAGCGGCCATTGTCATTTGAGCCTTCTTGCGATGTCCGGTTGATTGGAGAGTTGTTCAATGAGTTGGTTAGGGTGTCCTGCCAAGTTACTGCTATAGTTAGTTGAGAGCCTTTTGATTTCACTATCTACCTAGGGAACTCCTAGGTCGTTATGAAGGGTGTCGTTCTTTATGTACCATGGTGCATTGGCCAGCATACGGAGGGTTTTGGACTGGAATCTTTGAAGGATTTTAGTGTGTGTCGCTTTGGCGCATCCCCAGAGTTGAATCTCGTAGGACCATATGGGCTTCAGGATGACTTTATACAGCAAAACCTTGTTTGATAGAGAGAGTTGGAAATTTTTTCCAAGTAACCATGCCATTTGTTTGATTTTGAGATCTGATTGCTTCCTTTTGGCTTTGATATGCGAGCTCCAATTGAGTTTTTGGTCGAGGTGCAAGCCGAGGTATTTTACTTCCCTATGGATTGGAATTGAGGTGTTATTTATGCTGGTTTGAGCGCATTCGATACGTCTTATAGTGAAGGTTATTTGAGCCGATTTATCAGTATTGACTGTAATTCTCCACTTATGGAACCAGGCTTGCAGTGAGTCTAGATGTTGTTGAAGATGTTCCACAGCAAGTTCAGGAGATTGGTTGACTGAAAGGATGGCCGTGTCGTCAGCAAATGTCGCAAGTATAGTGTTGTCTGTGGTTGGTGCATCTGATGTATAAATTAGATATAGCAGTGGTCCCAAGACGCTGCCCTGCGGGACTCCGGACTTGATTGGATGGATATCTGAGACTGCACTGTTCATTTTGACTTGGTAGGTTCGGTCTGTGAGGTATGACTTGAGTAGTACGTATAGCTGACTGGGGAGGCGTAATTTGAGTTTGTATAACAAGCCAGTATGCCACACTTTGTCGAACGCTTGCTTAATGTCTAGGGACACCGCTGGGCATACATTCTTCTTCTCCATGCTTTCCATTATATGAGTGATGATTCGGTGGCTTTGGTGAATGGTGGAATGGCTTTCACGGAATCCAAACTGGTACAGTGGGATAAGCTGGTCTAGGTCTACACATTTCTTAATGCGCTTGGGTAGTAGCCGTTCAAGAAGTTTGGAAAGGAGAGGCAGGAGACTTATTGGTCTGTAGGATTGTGCTTGGGTGGGCGGTTTGCCAGGTTTCGCAATCATTATTATCTGGACATGTTTCCATAACATAGGGAAGTAGCAGAGTTGTAGTATTCTATTAAATATTGTGGTAATTAGTACAATCGCTTTTCTGGGAAGGTTTTTAAGTACTTCTCCAACCATTAGGTCATATCCTGGTGCTTTACGCACGTTTGTTAGTTGTATTTGTTGAGAAACTTCTACTGGCGTAAAGGGCTTGATTGGCGGTGACAATTGGCACGCAGTATCAATGAAGGATTCAATTTCTTTATCGTCAACGTGACCTTGTACTTGTGGTGTTGTAAATACGTTAGCAAGGTGTTTCGCAAATGAATTGGCTTTATCAGTATCAGATCTGGCTCAGGTATCGTCGGGGTTTTTGATAGGAGGGATAGTTGCTATTGGCCGCTTGAATTTCTTTGTTGCCTTCCATAAAGAGTTGTCATCAGGAGAGATGGGTGATGTATTGACTGAATGTTTCATTGCGAGCTTCCGCTAGCGCCTTTTGCAGTTGATGCGTTAGTCTATTATAGTGGGTTTTGTCTCGTCTATCTTTGGTTCTCTGCCATTTTTTCCGTGCCCTTCGTTTCTCAGAAATGAGGTTCCGTACGTTCAGAGGAATGTTGTCTGTTTCAGGTGATGGTTTTGGAAGGGGTGGCTTGCCATGCAGCTTCTTGTATAACGGTAGTTAAGTACTGGGTTGCCTCATCAATGTCTTGAGCGTTTTTATTCTGATCTCGAGTTTAATTTCATTTTCTAGGTAGTTCCTAAAATATTCCCAGTCGGTATGCTTGTTGCATAATTTTAAAGGAGGGTCTTTCTTAATGACAGTCGTGCTGATACTTATAATGATTGGCGTATGGTCAGAGGATAGATCGAAGTTGGATTCCGTTTGTTGATAAGTATTCGCTATGCCATTGGTAACTGCATGATCAAGTAAGTCTGGCAGTTTATGTGGGTCACTGGGCCAGTATGTTGGTTCACCAGTTGATAGGTAGTTGTAGTTGTTTCGTTGGATTGCAGCTAGCAGTCTCCGTCCTTTCGGGGTGGCAATCCTTGAGCCCCAAGCAGTATGCTTGGAGTTCCAATCACCCGTTGCAATAAATTTTGGCCCCAGGGTTAGTAGGAATTCCTGGTGTTCTTCAATTGTGATGGGGTGACGTGGTGGGCTGTAGATGGACGCAATGACCAGTGGGTACGGGAGAACTTCTATTTTAATTTTTGCACTTTGTATTTTGTTAGTTATAAAAGGCTCCATCTCGTAGTGGGAAATTGTGTTTTTGACAATTATAGCTGATCCAGCGTGAGCTGTGCCGTCTGGATGATTGGCAAGGTAAGTAGTATATTGCGGGATTTTAACTATTGTTCTTTCTGTTGCATGGGTTTCAGAAATTAATAGGATATCGATTTGTTGCATTTGTAGGAAGGTAATTATTTCCGGGATGTGTCGGGTAATGCCATTGGCATTCCAGGTACCAATACGTAGGTAATTAGCCATTTTATGCTATTTTGTTAATTACTGTGGAGAGCATGTTGAGCACCATGCTGTTCTGGCTTATAAGTTGCGCAACATTGCTTTAAATTCTGCAAGGAAGTTGGAAAGTAGATCATTAATGTTGTTTTGTCCTGTAACTGCTTGTTGATACGTTAGTGTGTTTTGAGGAGTATATGTGCTAGCTGCGTTGTTTGCGTTGCCGGTCCTATTTCTAAGGGGTGGGAAGTTCAGGTTATTCATGGTGGGGGGCACCTGGTGGGTGTGACGTGGGTTATTTGTTACTGCTCTATATGTTGTATTTCTAGATCTCTGGAGATTTTTATATACAGTACACCCTTTATAGTTGGCCGGGTGGCTTCCTTGGCATAGAGCGCATTTTGCTGGAGTGTCTGGAGATTTCTTGCATACTGAAGTGCTATGTGTTTCACCGCATTTAACACAATTATATGGTCTATTGCAGTACGTTTTAGTATGGCCATAATTCTGACAGCGCATACATTGCGGTATAGTATTTTTAGTTCTGGGCGGTTCAATGATAACTTTTATGTTACTTAGATACTCTACATCAAATATCTTTTTATTATTCTCGTTTGGCTCCAAATCTACCATAAATAGCGGCAGTGGCAGTTTAGTTGTTCTGTGTCTTATATTTATGATGTTACGTACTTTATGTCCCAGAGCTGCTAGCTCTTCCGTTATTAGTTTAGTTGGTATAGTGTGGTGAAGGTTGCGAATAACAATTTTGTATGCCCTTTCTTCCTTAATTTGATAAGTATGGTGCACTATATTCTCGTTTCTAAGGTGTGTCGTAAGTTTCCGATAAGCATCTATAGTTCGGGCATTGACTTTGACCACATTGTTGGCCAGCGCTACTGTATAGTATTGCTCTTTCTCGATAACTTTCGTGAATTCGTTAATCATCTGGTCATAATTATTAACTCCATAAATATGTATCGGTGGAGGTTTGGGGATTTTTGGGGGTGAGTTACTGGAAATTGTTTCAGGGTTGTTATCACTTCTTATTTGCGAGAGTATATCAAATTTGTTAGAAGTCAAGGTTTGACTAGCTTGTTGTGAGTTAAGTGTTGTCTGTGAATTTGTTCTCCTTTTCTTAGGAGTCGTTTGCCAGCTGTGTTTTGGTGTTGGGTTATTCTGATCGTCATAATTAGGGCAGTCGGTTAAACTTGCATCGTCTTGTTCGTCAGTATTGCCGGTATTTTCAGAATTATATGTTTGTTGGTTTGTAATCGTTTGCATCTCCTGGGGGAATGTATTTGTGTGCGGATTTATTGTGTGGGAGGGGGGCGGCAGTAAGGTTTGATTTTGAGGTGCGTTTACAAATTGCGGGGTTGTTTGAAGTCTGTATAGGTCTTGCTGTTGTACATGCGGAAAATTTTGCATGTTGGGAAAGTTAAATGTGTAGCCATAATTTTCTCGAGGGGTTTGAGCATTGAATGTTGTACCGTGTGGACCGGGAGGACCGGGACCGCACCCGTTTCCAATAATTGGAAACATGAGTTAACAGCTTACGTATATTAGAATATGTATGTTTATACGTACAGTTTAATGGATTGCAATAATATGCGACTAAACGTTGATTGACGTTTAAAAAAGTACACGAGTTTTTGAAATTAAATTAATAAATATATAAATTTGCCTGACCTTAAGCAAGGCTACGGCTGCACTTCCTATTTATAAGTTTCATTTCTGCAAAAAGTCAAAAAGTAATAGAGAAATATATACCTTAATAGTAAAAAAAAACACCAGTGTAGTACCAAACTACATGCAAAAGATTAAAACAACTTCGAGAAAACATAGTTTGAGCCACAAGTGTAACTTTTAATGCATTTCTAAGATTAAATTGCTCTCTAACCTTCTGGAAATTATAATAATAGTAGGTTCTGACAAAGAATCTATAAGAACAGTGTCATACAAAACAATTATTCTCTTATAAATACTGAAGAAATACCAACTAATCCGTAAACATCAATTTAGTTTTAGGAAACGGCATAAAATGAGACACAAGTGCACCGTGTGGTGTGCTAAATAAATCTGATATTGAAGAAGGATATACTCTTCAGCCTTGTTTTAAGCATTAGATAGGTTTGGCACGTTAGAAACCTTTGGGCATATTTTAGTATTATCAATTAGAACAGCCATTAGCAGTGGTAAGTAGAATACATCTTAACTAAAATGTGATCTGTAAAAATACAAATCAGTAGATAATCTGTCTGCATGATACATTTTGATATAAAAAGTTAGTACCATATATCATAAATTTTTAAATTGTAGCAGATATAAGTAATAAAAAAGTTAAAATGTTACAAAATAGTTGTATAACTTGTCGATTTTTCTCTTACATTGTGCAAACAAATAATTGTTACAACAGGAATTTCCCAGAAATCGTAAAATTCTTTAAGTAGCGTGGTAAAGTACAATGCGGTCATTTACATATTTCCCAAGAAAAACGCCGGCTATAAATCGCATTGAAGATGGTTAGTAATAAACAAATGACCACAAAGAAACATTGCATGCAGCGGTTTATGAATTAAGAGAAGCAGCAAAAATAATTATTGTATAATAAGCCATTATGGAAAATGTTTATTTTTTAAATTTCTATTGTAGTTTAAAGAGTAATTAGTTATTATAATAATTTAATATAGCTGCTGAGTTACACTTGGTTGTATCAGGTAATATCCAAACGTTCAGAAAATTAATTTAGATAATAATAATTACTTGGACAAAGTGCTAGGTTCAGTTTTTGTGCAATTATAGATGTTTCAAATGATTCTAATGACGCAAGAATACATCTAGACATCTATTGCTGTTAACAGTTCAAAATCTGCTAAGAATTTGTTGCATTCCTTTGTGAAATTAAAAGATGTTATTAAAAACAGAAATAAATAGTAGAGTTTAAAAATTGTCGAGTTACGTATAAGAGAGTAGTAGTTTATTAATCACTGTGCGCTAGCATGTTGTATATAAGCGTCTGCTGACTTTACAGGCTTATCTATTTTCTGTACTTGCAATTAACCTTAACCGCTTTTATAATTATTTTGGAAGTTATGTATGGCAAAGGTCATTTTTAAAGCACTTCTAACTATTTTTAAATGTTTACATAAGTAACATAGCCATTAAAGTTAATCTTTTAGTCTAAGGCTATCGCTGTAGAGATAATACTTTTTGTCAGTGGTTAGTCATATCTAGGGATACGAGCTGATCGGTGTAATTAATTCTCAAAGGGATACCAGTTCTCACTTATACTCTATGTGCCACATCTAGGAAACTGCGTTGACCTGCAGGCCAAACTAAAAGAAAGTAGCTAGATATAGTGATATGATGGAGGGCAGCAGTAGCCATCAGTACCTAGGAAAAGTGATTTATTATGAGATTTTCACAAGAATTACTGTAGCAGTTTTAATTATTGCGACACTACGGTGCGAAAAGCAATGGAAAAGTATGGCACAATTATTTCCCCAGGACGATCATAATAGCTGAAAAACAAATATAAGCAACTGTTGGTCTGAGGCATCCTTTTAGTGGAAAGACTGTGGTAAAAAACCAGCCGCTAGCCAATATGAGCAGTTTCAACATTCATAATAGGACAGTAGAGAGCACGACAGCCGCGACGTAAAGGCCTCGGCCTGTCAGACTAACGCGCGGCGGGCCCTGGGTTCGACTCCCAGGTCAAAAATAACGGCAAACATCGAGTGCTCGGCCATCATACAAACACTTGGCGTCGTAAAGTACATTCTCCTTCTTCTAACGGGTCAGACTAGCCACCTGCCCGGGGCACGCCCAACATGGCTCATAGTACTTGGTGTGGCGGCCTTTTCGCCCTTGAACCGCTTTATATCGCGGCGGCATGAGGGCCTTTGATATCTGCTGCTACGTTTTGCCATCGCACACAAAACGGCATATGGGCTTTTGCTCAGCCGACAAGTCTGGATACGCCGTCGGCGGCACCTTTTGATATGAAAGGTGCTGTCGAATGAAAATTGCCCGCAAAAGACCTACCGCCAAGCCAGGCGCGAAGCCAGGCAACATAAGCACACCGCAGCGCGGCCAGTTCGGTCGTGTCTTATTAACCCGCAATAAGCACTCCGCAGCGCGGCCAATTCGGTCGTGTCTTAACACCCCGCAAATAAGGACTCCGCAGCGTGGTCAGTTCGGTCGTGTCTTATCAACCCGCATACATACGAGATCCGCAGCGCGGCCAATTCGGTCGTGTGTTTTTAGTAGCCCGCAACATACAAGAAGACAGCGCAGCAAGGTGGCCACCGTGGAACCATCGCCGACGAAGCCGAAGCCGATTCAGGTGAGCGATTTGGCAGTACTCGTTGGTTGATATCGGTAGCCGCCCCCATCCGCTTACGCGACGGCCGTTTAAGGGACGATTTGGGCCTTATCGGTTGACGTTCCAATACGGGCCGTATTACGTATCCCACACCGCACGACGAGAGCGGCTATTTACACGCCTGCCTCTCCAGTACTACACGAAATGTGTAGTTATAAACAGGCTAACAGCCTATATAAGAGTAGAAGAAGAAGAAGATAATAGGACAGTCAAAATAACTGACTGGAACGTCCGTATCTTGTTCTAGTCAAGAACGTTATATAAGATTACTGCAGATATGGACAAAATGAAAGTAATACCTTAGTAATGACAAATTTTGATGGCCAAAAAACGAAAATGGTAGACCGAGAATGGTGTAATCACCACCATTGAAATATAGTAGCAATAATACTAAACTATACCCTTTTGGAATAAGTCATGTTAGTTCAGTTAGTGACTTCTATTTGTAAATTGAATTTAACAAAGGTTACGCTCCAACCCCGACAAAGAAAACGGCGAAACCGAGAATTTCTATATCCAGTTAAATAAAAAAAGTTAAAGTTTAAGATAAAGAGAAATGTTAGCATTATTATGAGCGATTTCAATGCTAAAATAGGCAAATTACCGGACAGGGAATTATGCACGTGGAAATCACCTCATGACAATAAAGAAATTATCACCGGAAATGAAATTAGATAGTAATAAATAAGAAATTTAGGAACAATGTGAAATCAACAGACTTCCTGAAACCGATCACAACTGGGTAGTTTTGATAATAAAACCCTTATGCTTTTTGTAGTACTAAAATTATATATTTTGGTAAGAATTTTTGAAGACTGTTTTTCTGTAATACTGTTACCAAATTTGGATAAAGATTAAGTACCAGTTGTTTATGAAATATTTTTTCAAAGTACATAACATTTCTACCGTAGCGATAAACATTTTGATAGTTATATATCTTCAATATGTTCATTCAAAACTTTCACTCGATGAAGTTTTTAGTATGCACTTTCCGGAAGCTTTCATTCAGCCGTTGAGTATCGAAGCAGGTTTAAATTAAATAGATGGTTTCTTCTCTTTATTTTACTAATAATCTCGGTTTTCTACGAATTATATGTTTATCGTAGCAGACCCTTTTTAATTTGATGTGAATCCTGTTTTAACCCGCAGCTACTATTGAGCAGTTACCGTTTAACATTTAGTAGTGTGGGTCCTCAGGACCCATATAATATAATGGTTCAAAAATACAGACATTATTTTTTAAAATATTTTGGACACAATTTATTACAACATTCACTGTAAATGGGTATTTTGCAAGCACTGCATGCTATAGCTGTTTTTAGGTCCTTGATAGTAGGACATATGGCACACCTCTTGTTTGCTTTTCGGCATAGGTTAAATAGGTACTTCTAAAGTAGGAATTTCAAAACGTCCTGCATATATTATCAAAGACATTGAATATTGCCATCGCAAAGTCTATTTGTACTAGATTGAATTATGCAATCTCTGCATAAATCAAACCGACATTATTTTCTTCAGCAAATTATACATATACGAATTAATACCTGCAATATTTAATAGCATGGAAAACTGCCATCAATTTGTACGCCTAGATGTTGCATATATGCATTTTGCATCAACATCACACTTGATTTTTGTCGTTAGCCTATATTGGTTTTTGCACTTGTGCTTGATAGGCTGTGATGCATATTGGATATCAATATGACACTTTTTCCTTTTTTGAGCACATAGGACACTATCGTTTGGGAGAAATTCAGATGGTATCCCTCTTTTATTAATTTTTATAGTTCCAACATAAGTCAGATTTTTCTTTCTCAATTCATGGAGGCGTTATGTTCCTCCTAGACCCTTAAATACAATCGGCTAATCGCAATACAACTTATTGGGTTCAAGAGATGTATGAGAAAGATTGATCTCGAAGCATAGATTCCATTTCAGAATTCAAGGAATACAGTTCTGCATTTAGTATTATGGCCTATTCATAATGTGAATAATTGTATTGTTTATAACACAATACAAATTTTCGAAACAACTTTTTTCGTCTTTGTACTATACACAACGTCAACAAGTAAAGAATGCATATCGTAGACAAGGCTACCATTGTCTAAGACCATCGTACCGTAATTAATAAACTGCTCATTCATAAATTGTCAACAGTTTCTATCAGAAATTTCATTGATATTTTTTTCATACGATTGTACAATCACATTGACTGTTATAAACACAAATTGTAAAATGCCTGGTACTGAAACTTAGAAAGTAATTACCATTATCTTTTGTCTTGCAAATACTTCGTTTAGCAGGGTTATCAGTATGTTTCCGTTCAATGAATTCAAAATTTCATTCAATGTGTCAGTTCTCCCATGTAATAAAGTTTTACTTTTTTTGTCATCCTTGTTTTTCATTAATTCACTGGTTTCGTCATTTACCCAAAATTCTTCAGACTCCAATTGCTGTAGCTGTTGGTCTGATAAATATGTTGAGCAAGACTCCATTTTTTTACTATAACCTGTATATAAGTAACTACGTAAATAAATGGGGAATATGACTTACCAAATATACAAAAATTGTAGTTATATTATCACATTTTTAATACAATTAACAAATAAAACTTGTCACGTGTTTACAATGGATAGCGTCAACGGTCTGAACTAAAAATTCTACAGAGATTATAAAATTACCTCGGGTCCTTACGACCTGAACCATCAGTAGTAACTGCGGGTGAAGCAGCACCTGTCGCAAGCTAGTCTCTGGCACCTCTATTGATATGCCATATCATTTTAGTTTGCTGTTACGAGGTGCGTTCAAGTTCTAAGAGCTCTAAAAAAATTTCCCAGCAGTAAAAGTAACTAGAAAGATGCAGTTGATTTTAAAAGATACGGGAAATATTTTCGAACTTGTAATATATATAGCAACACCACACAACATGCAAGTCGAATTACCGGTATTACAGTGGGTGTAATTTTGTGTACTTAAAATGGCAACGTTTAGTATTCAAGAACAACGTGTAATTAACCGTTTCTCCTCTTGTGTGGTGAAACACCCATCGAAATTTATCGCCAATTGAGTGAGACAGGCAGTGAAGGTGTTATAGATGTTAAAATTGTGCCTTCGTGGGTGCGAAAATGTAAAGGTCGAGAATTGTGTGATAATATACCAAACCAGCAACGGCCGGACCGAAACCATGATTATGCGAGTGGAGTTCGTTATGAGAAACCGTCGATTAGTTATGCCTTTAAACTTGGCATTTCTGTAGAATCTGTACAGTTTATTTTGCATGGTGACTTAAAAATGCGAAATGTTTCTTTAAGAAAGGTCCCACGAAGCTGCGCAGCTGGTAATATCTTAGGACATGTTGACACGCGATGCCGCCATGAATTTTCGACCATAAAAAGTAGTCTCCTTGATCGCTCATTTTCCAATACCATTAAAGAAGTGTTCCCAGCTGCCATTGAATCATGGCAACGACGTTGTGAAAAATGTCTATGTCTAAATAGAGATTAGATTTAGAAGTAACAGAAGAACACTTTTTGGATAAGTGCTTTTCAAAAAAAAATAAATAAATAAATTTGGAAACCTTAAAACGTGAACACACCCCGTAGATATTAACATATAGATATATTGTTTTTCTCACAGATATCCTGTTTAATATTCCTTAATAGGTTCATTTCAGCTGCGGAATATTCTAAAAACCATTTTTTTACTAAGTGTTTGTTGTCAGTTTGACCAATTTTGGTTTTATTTTCGGTGGTCTAATTGTGACAAAACATTTTTAACTGTCATTTTAACATTTTCCCGTAAATACTTCTGACGTTTCTTATCTTGTTAGTCTATTTTTTAAATAAAATATGGTTATTGCATAAATAACTGCTACCTTTATTTTCATTTTTCATGTGTCGCAGAAACTTACATAATATTGATGGTTGCTTCATTCTCACCAAGTTTATTTTTTGAAGAGAAGTACAAACTCCTCATTATCTAAAAACTAAATGCAGCGTATAAAAGTGTCTAAAACTGCTAATTCCACTAATTGAAAGCCACAATTTACCTACAAGCTTTCTCAAGGAATGTTATTATATACTCGTATTCTGTAAATATTAAATGCAAAGAGAGCTAGTTTTTGAGTTTTTTAAGAGAAGGGCTATTGTGATATTAGAATTAACGCTTGACCATATCTATCCTAAAACGGCATTACTGTAGTCAAAATATTGTAAATCGTTAGTTAAGAGAAACAATAAACAAGTCATACAGGTAGATGAACAATACTTCAATAATTAATTGAGGCATAAATAAATAAGGTATAGCTCATACGCGCGAACTTATGAGTACGTTGGTATATGTACATTTTCACTTTATTGTTCGGTATAATTATAGAACAGGGTATTCAATAATAAGAGTGTTATCAAAAAATAATCTGTTTCAATATAGTTACACCGAGTTTTATGTATTTATAGGATTCCTTATGTTTTATCTGTATCTAATAATTTAAATACAGACCATGTATTTATAAGTAGTGTATACGTAATTGTGTTTCTTTCTTTTGATAATAGAATTACGCTGACACAGGTCTGTTTGAAGACAAGATGCAAAAACTTGTCTGTAAGCTATATAATGCAAGCCTACTATTTACTTAATACATTTCTTTGAAAAAACTAAATATAGAATAAGAGTCTGCTGGATATGTAATGTAAAAGATCAGGTGACTGCCCACTAACCAATTTATATCGGGCTAGGAAATAAATCTGAATGACGAGTTCTAAAAATGTTTGGCGGTATGCCAAGCACCGGGGAGCCAAAACAAGCTTTATTTGGAAAAAACGAGCAGTTTTATAAATTGGAAATTTGAATAGTTTCATATTTTGAGTAACGGTAAATTTGCAACATCTGCAGTAATCTAACATGATACAAGTAGAAGACTGGTTATTAGTTTTATTATATAACTATGTTCAATGCAGATTATCTCTCTCTCTCTATTTAATGTTTTATATTTATAGTTTAAGAGTTGTTTTATGCTGAATATACGAAAACGATTTATGTAGGTGAAATATTTTGCATATTAATAATAAAAATTTCTCTTTCGTACTGGTATCAGTACAAAGCTGAAAAAACAGATAAACCACCACATTTTATCGCAGCGGCCGCCTTAAGCGTATTTGTTTCGTATGCGGGCTTGTCTTTAAATAGGTTTGTTATGAAAACGCTTTACAGAAATCGGCAAAGGTAAATAATAGGGCAAAATGTAAAGATTGATAGCTTCAAGTTTCTTCAAAAATATAATCCTGTCCTAAAAATAAAAAAGATGGTAAACCGGCAAAATGTGTGTTATGCGGTGGCGCACATCCAGCTAATTACAAAGGCTGTAAGGTCTATGTAGATATCATAAATAGAAGATTTCCGAATCAAGTCATAACAGACAACCGCAACCCACTCAAATCAAACTGCAGCCTCAATAGGCCCAGCACCAATCTAATAAAGTACACCAATCTCAACCACATCAACCTCAACAATCTAGTCATTCTCAAATACAAGAGCTTAGCAATGAGCAAAATAACATATACGTACCACAAAATCCAGACAAATCATTCAGATTATCTAAACATCATCCTACAATAAGTACACAATCAATACATTCAAACAATAACACAAGAGAACAACAAGTAGGTGACCTAACCTCCATTATTGCAGCAATGCAACAAACGATACAAGCTCAACAACAAACTATAATTGAGTTAACAAAACAAATAGCGCTTTTAAGAGAAGAACTAATTAAAAATAAAAATAAAATAGCCGTCTGGAATGCCAATGGGCTTCCAAACCGCAAACATGAACTGGAAATCTTCCTCAAGCTCCATACGATCGACATAATGTTAATCTCGGAAACCCATTTCTCACAAACAAGCCAGTTTAAAATCCAAAATTATTATATATACTCCACTGAACATCCGGACTCTGACAGACAAGCGAGGGGAGGTACGGTAATTAAACACTACGAACTTCCAAAATTCAAAAAAAACTTTCTACAAGCTACAAGTATAGTTATCGAGGACTGGCTCGGTCCTCTCGCACTTTCGGCAGTATACTGCCCCAAGTACCCTACTACCAAAGAAAGATTCATTGAGCTCTTCCGATCCTTAGGTAGCAGATTCATGGCAGGTTGGGACTGCAATGCGAAAAACGTGCTTTGGGGCCCACGCATCACTGCTCCAGGACTTGGTAGCATACTTAGTCAAGTTACGCAAGACTTACATCTTAATCACCTTTCTACTTATGAACCAACCTATTGGTCAAGCGATGTAAATAAAATTCCAGATCTCTTGGACTTTTTCGTAACTAAAGGCATCGCTCCAGGATATTTAGACATTTCTTCATGTTCCGATCTATCATCAGATCATACCCCAGTTTTAGCTACAGTCAGCGCCACTGTCATTCAAAAAGAAAAAGCACTGCAGTTATTTATTAAGAAAACAGACTGGTGCTACTTTAGATCCCTGATTCATGATAAACTAAACATGAAAATTCCGTTTAAAAATAGCGAAGACATTGAGTCAGCAGTAGCCTACCTTACCCAAGTAATTCAAGAGGCGGTCTGGGAAGCCACACCTGACGGGCCATCCAAAAAAACACAAGGATGTTGTCCTTTTGCTGTGAAAAGAAAGATTGTAGAAAAAAGAAAATTAAGGAAAACAGGGCAAAGGACCAGATATCCATCCGATAGGATGCGCTATAACAAAGTCGCAGACCAACTTAAAACGCTAATAAAGGACTTCAAAAACAAAAGCTTCCAAGAATACTTTGAAAATCTAAGTCCAAAGCAAGATTCAAATTATTCCCTATGAAAAGCGACTAAACGGATAAAACGCCAGAATGATCCAATTCCCCCCTTGCTTAAAGCAGATAACAGCTGGGCACGCACTGACTCTGAGAAAGCTGAACTACTGGCACAACATTTAGAAAAAGTCTTCCAGCCACTACCATCAGCAGTAACGCCTGAAGAAGATTCTGAAATCCGGGAATATCTAGAGGCCCCCTTTCAAATGTCGCCAATGCCAAAACTGTTCACGGTAAAAGAAGTTCGCGAAACCATCAACACAAATCTTTACCCAAATAAAGCTCCAGGCTTTGATTTAGTAACGAGGCAAATAATCAAAGAACTCCCCCGCAAAGGTTTCGTAATGTTAACCACTATTTACAACGCAATTTTGAGAATAGGTTACTTCCCGGCACAATGGAAAGTCTCCCAAGTAATTATGATTCTTAAGCCAGGGAAAACACCAAACCTAACTGATTCTTACAGACCAATCAGTCTCTTACCGATTATAAGTAAACTCCTTGAAAAACTGCTTGCCAATAGACTAACACCTATCATAGAAGAGCTAAATCTTATACCTAATCATCAGTTTGGCTTTAGATATGAGCATTCTACCATTCAGCAGGTTTATCGAGTTGTTGACTACATCAACCAATCATTCGAAGAGAAGCAATACTGCACGGCAGTGTTCTTGCATGACAGCAAAGCTTTTGATAAAGTGTGGCATGATGTCCTCCTTTATAAATTGAAACATACACTGCCTCATCCATATTTTATTATATTGAAATCCTATCTAGAGGATAGACTCTTCCAGATTAAATACGGACAACTAAGTGAACTCTATCCGGCACGTTCTGGAGTCCCACAAGGCAGTGTCTTAGGACCTATGTTATACCTGCTCTATACAGCTGATGTACCCACCAACACACAATCTCTAACAGCAACATTTGCGGATGATAAAGCCATCCTGATGAAACACAAAGATCCTGAAATAGCCGTTAAAATGCTACAAGCACATCTAAACGAAGTAGTGACATGGACCAAGCGATGGAGGATTAGACTGAACGAAACCAAATCGCTACATATCACCTTTACAAAATGCAGAGGAAATACACCGCAAATCCATATCAACAATACACCATTACCGCAGGTTGCGAAGGTAAAATATCTCGGCATGCACCTCGACAAGGGGTTAACATGGAGGGCACACATCTGGCATAAAAGAAAACAATTGGGGATCAAGTTCAGCAAACATTACTGGATGCTCGGTAGAAGATCCAACTTGTCACTTCAAAATGAACTGTTAGTTTATAAGGTTGCATTCAAACCAATATGGGCCTATGGCATAGAATTATGGGGGTCAGCAGCAAACACGAATATTCAAATCATCGAAAGATTTCAGACAAAAATGCTACGTGCAATGTGTGACGCACCCTACTTCTTAAGAAACATTGATATTTTGCGCGACTTAAAAGTGGACACAGTGAAAGAAACCATTACCAAACTCAGCGAGCGATACATAAGTAAATTGGAGTCTCACAGCAATCCTCTTGCGCTGAATTTACTCGATAACAGTTTGGACACTCAAAGACTAAGCCGAGTTAAACCACTACAACTACCTTATAGATTTACTTAGCAATCAAGATCGCAGTTCTTACTTGCCCACTGTAATAATCTAACCACATCTCCTCGGCTTCTAAGTTACTTATAGGTTTAAGTCACTGGACGTTAATCCTAACGCCTTTTTCATGTCATTTAATCACTTATGTATCAAATTTGCTTATTGTGTATATAGATCGCAAATAGTAAATAAATAAATAAAAAATATATTTATAATAGCACGATTTGTATTTATAGTACATTTATTTTTTCAAAAAAACCCAGATTTAGCACGCTATTGACACTTATTTAGATTTTGTTTTCGCCTTACCTGCACATTGAATGCGAGAATTTTGAGGAAAATAGAAAAAATAGATAAAACAGATTTTATAACCATATATTCAAGAAAAGACGGCCAATATAGTATTAGAAAAAGTCAAGACAAAATAATAAAAACTAAACAAATAATTAAAATAATTATTTACATAAGAATAAAATTAAAACCCCTATAACTTAGCAATGTTAATTAATTACTTTTTACGAAATGGTAAAGCAAGAGATAGCAAAAATCCACAAGAAAGATATGATAGTGGTGCTAGGTAATTTCAACGTACATATTAGGAAAAAAAGACCACAGTAAACATATAGAATGCATAGAAACATATAGAATCCATAATCATACTAACAATGGACAACGGTTATGCAATTTGGTGGTAACAACAAATTTGGTTATCAGCAGTTCCAAGTTTAAACATCTTGAAAGGCATAAAAAGATTTGAATATCGCTGGATCAGAGAATTGAAACACATATCTATTAATCAAAGAAGACAAACTTTGATAAGGGATGTACGTACATATCTTGGAGCGAGAAATAAAAATATTCTAAAGAAATTAAATATTGAAAAATTAAGTAGTGTAGGCATAAGGAAATATGCAACCAAGGTAGATAAATTATTAAAAAATTAGGATTTTCAACGAACTTAAAAAGTTCGTTACTGAATTCTATATGTCTGTCGGTCTGTCGGTCTGTCTGTCGCTGTCACAAAATTATGGATTTTTTTAAATTTGAAAATGGATTCTTATATGAAATTTTACGCTGATTTCGAATTCTAAATTAAAAAATTGCTATCTCGAATAAGTTTCGAGATATTCGAATTCGAATTTCGGAAAATTTTTCGAGATTACCATTTTAAATGTGATTCTTATAGGAAATTTTACGCTGAATTCGAAAATGAAGTCGAAAAAAATTGTAAGTCGAATAATTTTCGAGATATTCGATTTCGAATTTTCCCGAAATTCGAAATCGAAATAGAAAAGTCTTTTCAAGTTCGTTCTGGGATTGCTTACAGAGCAATCTCTTCGCCGGCCCTATGTTTTTATTATAGCATTTGTCAGATCAACAAAACATGACGGTTTTAAAATAACTTGACTATGATTATTATATACATACATTACCTGTGTTCTGAATTAGAGTTAACAAGTTAAAGTCTTATGGAAGCTAAGAATAGTGGCCTCTGAATGTTTAAATTAGTGATCTTAGTTAATTTTCTTCGTCTGAAATGTCTTGGAAAAACTCTCTTGAGTCTTTGGTGGATATTACGCTGGTCAAAATTGGAGTGTATCGCACCTTCGCATTTGTCGATATTTGAAAAGAAGTTCCTGATGCTCGTAATAATAGAGTTTTGGATTGGTGAGACATCTAGCTCATGGTGTAGCTGTGTGTTGCGGACGAACAATGGGGCATTCACTGCATTTTGCAGGATTCTGTTTTGTAATTTTTAGAGTTTTAAAGTGTTTGTTTTGGTTGTATTGCTCCAGACTGATTTGTATAGGAGGATAGTACATTCAGGTCGGAGCAGGGTTTTGCGATTGACAACAGGATAGAGCTGTTGTAGTCTATTGTGGCATTGTGTTAGCTTTTGGTTGATATGGTAACTCCAATTTAGACTTGCGTCTGGGTGCACTCTGAGATATTTGATTGCAGAGTATCTAAAGTTCCAGGGTATCACCGTTCCATTGATGTTAAAAGAGGTCGGGTTGGCGATTCTCTTTGGAGTAAAGATTTTAAATTGGAATTTAGAGGGGTTGATTTAAATATTCCAATCTTTGAGTCATGTGCTAAATTTATTCGTTGTATTTTGCAATTGATCAATAGCTGTTTCCAGGTTTGTATTTTGTGTTACAATATCTGTGTCGTTGGTAAACGTTGTTATTGTCGTGAGAATTTTTGGAATTTCGGAGATGTATATATTAAACAGAAGTGGGCCTAAGATGCCACCTTGGAAAATTCCCGTTTGTATGTCTGTTGTTTCTGAGATTATCAAAGGCCTAGGCGACATCTAAGAAAACTGTGGTGGTGTAGCTTTTGTTTTCAAATTTTATTTCAATGCGTTCGCTGATTTGTTGTAGTTGGTGATAGGCCGAGTGTCCTTTTCTACATCCAGCATGGAAGAATGTGAAGTGCACTGATGACTTTGGTTAGACGTGTGCACATGACTTTTTCAAAAAACTTAGAGAAGATGGTTAATAAGCTTGTTATATGTTCTTTACAAACCGGTCAACGGACTCATAAAATACGAGTGCGGAAGAACCATCAGCGGGAAGATTGGTCTCGTGAATCCCGTAGAAGATAGCCAATCTAAGGGAAGAAAACCCTGATAATAAATTATCTGGTCCTCCAGGTTAGGGGTCATGCACCCCATTACTTGTCAAAATCTTAAAACAAAGTAGAATGAAAAATTCGTTTAAAACAAACAATCTCCGGGTGGGAATCCACACTTCCGATTACGGAAGGAGCCCCGTAGGATACGGAGGGGAAAATTCTACGTTTGTGAAGAGTAATGCCAAAAAGTTCAATATTAAGAAATCAGATGGAAGCCGAATACAACGAAAGAATTTGACAATGAATATAGGAACTTGGAATATACAAGGACTAGCAACAAAGACACAAGAAGTATTTGCCGAGATAGAAGAAATGGGAATAGACGTAATTTCTCTGACAGAAACAAAAAAGAAAGGAACGGGAATAGGAAATAGGACAATACTTACACATGTGGAGTGGAGTCCCAAAAACGAAAGAGGAAAAAGGGAGTTTCTATGGCTATTAAGAAGAAATATGGAAAACAAATAAAAGTTGGGAAGCAGTAGACGAGAGGATTATCAAAGTTAACCTCGAGAGTTTTAGATATAGAATGACAAGTTTAGGAATATATTCACCAAATGAAGACGATAGCCCCAAGAGCAAAGACCAATTCTATAGTAAGTTAGACGATATAATAAATGAATGTGGTACGCGACGAGAAGTTTTGTTACTGGGCGATTTCAACGCGTGGGTAGGATGCAAGACGAACGATAAAGTCGTAGGACAATTTGGTGATGCCAGAAGAAACAGTAATGGAGAAAGGCTTATAGGTCTATGTGAAAGTAACAACCTAAAAATCCAAAATGGTTTTTATAAACACAAGAAAATTCATACATATACTTTTGAGGACAACGAAGAACAATCATTGACTATGTTATAACTCGACAGTATTCTACCGGTAAAATCCAGGATGTTAGAGCTTACAGAGGCCCGACATGCGGAACGAATCACTATTTGGTGAAAGCCAAAATAGTGTTTTCATCCAAAGGGCAAAACAAGGTAGTAATACCAAAACAGACAGAGAAAATACAACAAGTCAGATACAACATACAAAGTCTACAACAAAGTAGCATACAATACATATATCAAAATAGATTGGATCAAAAACTTAACGAACATCTACAAGGATCAAACACAGAGATGTATGAACATTTAAGAGCAGGCCTACAGCAAGCCGCAAAAGAAGCCTTAGGAGAAGAGGTTAGAGAAAAACCAAGAAATTATTGGATAAACGAAGACCTAATGGAGGAAATACGCTACAAAAAAGAACTATGTACAAAGTGGCTAAATACTAAAGAAGATGAAGATAGAGATGCCTATAAGATCCAACAAACTAGAGTAAGACAATTGATAAAAACTACAAAACAACAAACGTGGGAAAAAAGTGTAGCGAGATAGAAAGGTACATAGGAAGAAGGACGACAGAGGTATGGAAATTCATAAGGAATGTAAAAGCTCCACATCGAGAAAAAACAATAATACAAAATATTCCTGCCGAAGAATGGAAACAATACTATTTATAGCTACTCACCAAGAAAAGACCTATATTCCAAGAAACTACGATGACAGAAGGAAGAACGATAGATATTAACTACATAGAAATACAAGAAGAATAAGTAATTAAAGCAATTAAAGAAATGAGAAATGGAAAGGGTCCCGGTCCAGGAGGAATCCCCGTTGAGTTGGTAAAAAATGGAACACCGAAATTGTATAGGATGATAACAAAACTTATGAATAAATGCATAAATGAGGGAAATATACTAAATGAATGGAAAACAGGATATATATCTCCAATACACAAGAAAGGGAGAAGAGACATCTGCGACAACTACCGAGGAATAGCAGTTACAAGTACTTTTAGCAAAATATGTGGACGAATTATTTGAGACTTAATTGAACAACAATATCAAGCCGAAGAAGCGGAAGAACAAAGCGGATTTAGGGCAGGCAGATCATGTTTGGATAACCTGTTCTGTCTAACACAAATTGTGCAGAAAAAACTAGCAACCGGCAGAGAACTGCATTTAGTATTTCTCGACATATCAGAAGCTTATGATAACGTATCCCTGAAAAAACTATGGGACGTAATGGAGAGCAGCAACATCAACAGTACATTAGTCAGGGCTGTGAAGAACCTATATGACAATCAAACAGCGAGAGTAAAGGTAGGAGCAGAACTGACAACAGAATTTAAAGTTACGAAAGGTCTAAGGTTGCTGTATCTCACCGACGTTATTCAAGATATATATAGAAAAAGCACTCGAACAATGGAAAAGGAAAAGTATGGGAATGGGGATACCACTGGACGAGGACACTACATTATATACGTTGCAATTTGCCGACGACCAAATTATTATTATGGCACAAGAAATAGAAGACATTGAATACATGACAAGGAAAGCTATAGAGGAATATGATAAATGGGGGCTTAAAATTAATGTAAATAAATCAGCATATCTTAGTATAGGATATGAACAAGACGCTTTAACCTTAGAAACAGGCGAAACTATACCGTCATGTGAAGAATACAAATATTTGGGAGCAACAGTAGGAAAACAAGAATTATATAACACAGAGGTAAAAGAGAGAATAAAACAAGGCCCGAAAGTTATAGGTGCGCTAAATGGTATACTTTGGGATGCAAATATAAGCAAAAAGAATAAAAATAAATATACTCCGCTGTGGTACAAAGTGTGGCACTATATGGAGCCGAAATCTGGCAACTCTCGGAACAACATAAAAATCAACTGAAAGTAATAGAAATGGACTATTGGAGAAGATCAGCGAGAATATCCCGAAGAGATAGAGTCAGAAATACAAGAATACGTGAAATAATGGATACAGAAAGGGACATCTTGGAAGAAATTGAAAAAAGGCAACTCTTGTGGTACGGACATGTCGAAAGAATGGGTAACAACAGGCTCCCGAAAAAAACAATGCAGTGGCAACCAAGAGAAAGAAGAAAGAGGGGACGGCCAAGAAGAGGTTGGAATGAGGAAGTAGGAAGCCTGAAGCAAAAGTGGGATAGCCAGAAAGGCGCTTGGATGAACAGAAAAGAATGGAAAAAAATATTGAACTCCGGAAGACCCAGATAGAGGTTAAAATACGGAAAGAAGAAGAAGATATGTTCTTTATTCTTCCCAGGTTGGGCAAACATGAGTGTAATTGTGTGCTTCCAGATTTGAGGAAGTAGTATATTTGCAAGCATGCATTTATCAGGTTTGCTAAGTATGAGAAGCATTTTCTAGTTAGGTGTTGGAGAATCAGGTTAAGTATTAGGTCGTAGCCGAGCGATGTACGTTTCCCATAACAATGGAGTAATATCACTGTTTAAGGCTAAATATTTGCTTTTCATTGTCGTCATCTTCGGCTGTACATATCGGTAGTGGTCATTTGTCTTTGGTTAACAAACAAGTTATATTAATAACAGGTAAGGCTTTAAGAGCTTTACTATTTTTTTTTTTGGTTAAGGACAACGGTACATGCAAAAGCAAGGGTTTTTGAGATTACGTAAAATGTAATTGAGGATTTCATTATTTTTCTAGAATCATGTAACGACGCCGTAGTTGCTTTCTTGGATTAGATTGATTTTAATGGTGCTTTAGATATGTATAGTTGTAAATGTGTTTTTAATCAGGGTTTTAATATCTGTCGCCAGCACGCTGTGATTTATTTGATTTGGTAGGTAGATCGGTGGACCTTTAATTTTATTTACGGTTGTTGTTTGTTGAAACACTTCGTTTTCGGTTTGGTGGCTTTAGCTTTTATCATCGAGGTTGTGAGATAAATTAAAAATTTATTTTGTTTTAAGAGCTCGTCAGTTGACCAGAGGTACCTTTTTACAATTTGTTGATGGGTGATGTGAAATTACCTAATTTAATTTTATCCAGTCTAGCCTTGCTTTTCTTTCATCTTCACTAGCTTTTTTGCATGTTTCGTTAAACCATCTCTTTGATGTGTTTAGTGCTACTTTCCTATTACACTTGTTCGGCTGCTTGTTGAGTTAGTTTTCTAGTATTTTTTAATTTCTATTTCCTTTACTCCTCCCACCTGAGTTTCTAGTTTAACGCAAATAGCAAAGTAAATGCAAATTTAAATTCAACATTTTATTTTTTCTTTTAAAACATTAAAATCACGAACAATAACGCAGCGACGTCTTTGTTTAAATACATTAAATAAAAATGTAAATAAATGGGCCCTACAGTTTATATAAAATGAGAAAAAGTAATCCAAATACTGTGGATTGTTTTGTTTATAAACTTCATTTTTTGGTGTATGCGGTAGACTGTCACTAACTGCAACCGATAAGCCAATATGTTGATCTGCATTAAAGTTCTTAATCCGTTTACACAGCACTGTCTCAGTCACTGTGATCTTTATTTTATTTACTTTGTTTTGGTGTATTTTTACCATACATCAAAGAGCTTGATAGAGGTCTACTTATTTGCCTTTAAAGTTTTAGTTCAGGATTTGTGTCAAATCACACCTTCCACACCGACTTCAAGTTCCTTTAAGTTTAAGATGTTATTTACGAGAGAAGCAGGAAACATTATGATCGAATCCGATCCCACAGTAACTCTCTATTAGAGCAACTTACCTATAGTGCTGACCATAGAAGGCTCGAGCGTTCTTAGCCCCTAGATCTCAAGCAAAACCATAGGGGTACCACCGCAGAGTGTTGTCCTTGTCATGCCATACAATTATGATTGTACATATTTTTTCTATATATATAATCATATAATGTCATAAAATCAGTTTATAGAATTATATTCTGATTGCTGATCAAATTAAATTTAAAAAAAACTTTAGTCATACAAAATGATCTAAACTGATATGTGACTTAGTAGCTTACACAGAAATTTAGCAGACATGGTCACTCTCTTTATCACAGCTCTTCGTTTTTTTTTCAAACAGTACTTTTGTGTATCTCACAGAAAATATATTTATGATGTCTCATTCGCTACTAAAGCCGGAACTTCTTTAACAATTTGAATAGCATTAAAGATATTGTAATCCATTTTTAATTTAAAGTGAAGTACGATTCTAGCGTGAAAAAGAAAAAATGCGTTTATAATATTATGCCTAATTGTTGCAATATGGAGTAATAATCCTATACAGAATCTCTTGTCTATTGCGCTTCTTTGGTTCTTTGTATATCAGTCTGCTCTAGAGGAGGAAGTTTTTATCGTTCGCATTTATTGGAAAACAGAATTGATAATATTTCAACAAAAAAATTGAACGTGGTCGAAGAAATTAAAAGCTATGGCTATTATATTAAATTAGCATGCAGGAGGTAGTCCACAAATATCCAAAACACCGCTTGAGAATGTGAAAGATCAAGAACTGCATCTCTTAAAATCACTGGGCCGGATTTCATACAAATTAAGGTTATCTCGGAATAATTGTCAATGTGGTGTGAAAAATAAAATAATGTAACCAAGTGAAGCCTATTGCTGATGATTTTCAACACTTTTACGGAAAAACCAAAACATTTTTGACTTCACATGGTTCACGGACGAGGTGTAGTTTCATTCATTAAAATATGTTAATTCTCATACTTAACATGGTTAGGTACTCATATTTGGGCAAGTAAAATTCCCACACAATATAATATAGATAATATTGGTGTTTGGGGCCGGACTTCTCGATTTCTTTAATATAATCATCAGCCTATAGAAAAATCCTCAATATCTTTGTAAGCCAACTGAATGACAAATAACTCCATTGGATAGTTTTGGCAGAGTAAAACAACATATCTCATATCACATGGTGGTATGATCAAAACTGAGTAATTTTTTAGCGACTCGTCATTTTAAAAAGACTATGTTTTCAACAACAAATCACAAACCATAAACACTTTAAAAGTAATTATCAATAAATATATGTACTGACAACAAATATGTTAGCAAGGAATCTCCAGAATACAGCGGTTGAAAGTTTGAATACGGAATAATTACATAATAAATATAATAAATTAAATATAAAATCAGGCGTAGCCTTATTAAAGAGAAAAGTGAAAATAATAATAACCAACGCTAATAAAGAATGATACAACTTTTGCAGCTAAGACGAACGCTCCCTACTTTACTACTAACAGAAAAGGACATCAACATCAATATTGAAAATTGTTTAACTAAAACCTTCTTCTTCTTCTTCTTCTTTGTCCATCCCTTATACCCTAAGGTGTCGGGCCCTCTATCCATTTTCGAAATATCTTCCTGTCCCTAGCGATTTGTTTAGCTTCTGCCATGCTTTTCCCCCTCCTTTCCACTTCCTTCCTGATAGTTTCCATCCATGTTTGCCTTGGCCTTCCTCTTCCTCTTTTTCCTTCTCTTCTTGCTTCTAATACCCTTCTTGGCAGCCTTTCTTCGCCCATTTGTGTCACGTGCCCAAACCACATTAGTTGTCTTTTTTGTAGTGTTTCCACTAGCGGTTCTAGGTCTAACTCCTCCCTTGTTGTAATGATCCTCACTCTGTCCCTCTTTGTTCTTCCGACTATACGTCGCAGGTACTTCATTTCCGCAGCCGTTAATTTACTTTTGCTTTTGTCTTGTAGCGGTATGCTTTCTATTCCTTATGTTAATGTAGGTAAGTATATTGTTTTATACAGGTGGAGCTTAGTCTCTTTGCTCAGCTCTTTCTTGTTGATTAATGTTGAGTTGATCTGATAGTATACTCTAGTCGCCTTGGAGATCCGGTTCCTTAATTCATCTGTTACTGCTCCGTGTTGGCTTATTATTACTCCAAGGTACTCGTAGCTCTCCACTTGTTCCAATTGCTCTCCTTCACATCTTACGTTCAGGTTTCTTTGTTCTTCATCTGTGTTCTTACTTATTCTCATTATTTTGCTTTTCTTCGCATTTATTGTCATTCCTTTTATTTTAATTTCGTTGTTCCAATTATTTATTGCTTGTTGTAGTTTCCTTTGGCTATCGGCTATGAGTAGTATATCATCTGCGAAGACGAGGCTTTGTATATTGATTGCCCCTATGTTCCAGTGTCCTAGTTTAGTGTTCAGGTTTGGGTTCCTGCTGTTCTTAACTATTTCATTCATCATGATAATGAATAGTAGTGGACTGAGGAGTCTCCTGTTTTATCTCCCTCTCCATCAAGAATTTCCCCGATTCTTGTCCTTGTATTCTTACTATTCCTTTCGTTCTTCCGTATAGTCGTTTTGTGGCTTCTACAAGTTTTCTCGGGAAGTCAATTCTTTCCATTGAATTCCACAGAGTTGCTCTTGGTACCGTGTCGAAGGCTGCTAGGGGGTCTATGAATGCCAGGTATAGCTCTTTGTTTCCTTCAAGTGTCTTTTCTATTACTGTGCGAAGCGTAAATATGTGGTCTTGAGTCTGTATGCAGCTTGTTCCTCTAATAGTTCGTCTTCTATGTGATGCCTTATCTTTTTTTCTAGTATCCTGGTGTAGATCTTTTGTACGCAGGATGCCAGGCATATTGCTAAACCCTGCAAGTGGTAATTTAAGTTGCAGATTCAGCAATTTTTATCTGAAGTTTGGACTGACCAAAAAACCGAGAAAGTTTGTGTTACGCAAATGTACTAAAATTAAATGGAATCTTGAGTAAATGTACAATGATCTGCTGATAACCAACAAAAATAGATATGCAGTCAAAATATACTAAAATTTTGTTCCATTGTTTAATGTAGGTCGCACTTTCTTTTGTACAAACAAAATTTTGCTCAACTTTAAACGATCCTTGCGCAAAAGAATACAAAGCAAAAACTTCTCTTCTATATTAATTTAGGTATTATGCGCTACAAAAAAAGTCTTTTGTAAATATTTTTCTTAAAAAATACCATCTATCTAAAATGGTTAAAAGAAGAAAATAAAATAAAGTATACGAACATTATTTTGTACACTATAAATATTCTACAGTGTTTCGTGTTAATCAGAAGATGCCGTTATAAAGCCCATATTTTACATAGTCAACAACTAGTGCACTCTCTCCACCCCAAGTTTTGCTCCAAGTATCTTGAGCCTTATAGAAATGCAATTGTGCTTTAGGCTCATCATTATCCCATGGCTTGTTCTTGTAATTGTTCTCATCAAAACACATACCACCAACTCCCACACCGATACTCAAATACATCTACAACATAACAAATCGCAATCTACAATTGCGAATTTTAATTGTAAAACTTACTTCTTTATCAAAAGGGGCCAATACAGAACCCTTTTTCCATCTTTCTACTGTATCTTTATTAAGGCTCAATTCTTTTTCTTCTAGAGCGAAGCCACCATCTGGGGGAAATATATTACCATAAACTCTATTGTCCACATATAAAGTAATGGATTCTAAAAACGTAGTAACGTTTAGATTACTAATGAAACAATAAAAACATCTTCGGTACCAGTTTTCCATTCTACTTTAAAGACATGGAAGTCATCGTTCCAATGTTTTTCAGAACGAATACTTTTGAGGCCGTAGTTTCTAGCCGCCGTTGACTGCCCCAAAATGCAGCCCCCGAACAATTGCTTGCTTAGTTCGACATTTCCGGGAAGGAAGGCTATTCTGATCAAGCCGGATTCCAATCCGGGGCCATAGCTTTCGTGTCTAGGTTTCAAAAACAGTTCTAGAACGCAATATCAGTTAATTGTTTCTGAGAGAAAGAGAAAGTAGTTAATTACCTGGGTATATCCAATCACCTTTTGGCAGCTTTGCTCTTATCTCTATAGCTCCGTACAGAAAGGAGAAATGTCCCTTAGTTGTGATTTTAGCCGATATTACAGGAGGTAGAATGGCCCACGCTACAGGCGTTTGCTGACAATCTCGCGACGTTGGGACAGCTGTGCATCTAAACAGAAAGTCAAATGTCAATTCCAAGTTGTAAATTTGGCCAACCTATAATACAATGTTTTAGAGAAAGTCATTATCTACAGTTTTATCATTTTTTCAGAGTTTTTGGGAAAGTATTATTTATCTACTGGACACACTTTTTACTTATTAGAATTTTTATAGTATCTGAGATTAGTGAGTCGATTTGTTTATATAAATGACTCTAGGATGAAATAGTGATACAAGAAATTTACTGCATCAACACGCCTGAGCAACACGCCGTGCATCCATATACCATTTTAGACGATTAATTGCATTGTATTAAATTATTCATCTATCAAGTTCTAAGGCTCACGTTTCAAGAAATTTTTATCTTACTATAATCCACGAATTTGTGACCAATCGTCTTGGACACGGAAAATTTGGAGTTTAGATTGAATATAAAAAGTATAAGCATTGCATTAAATTTTATGACCTAATACTCAGAAAAAATTAAATCGTCATGGGGAGCAAAACTTCTATTTTGTTATGATACTTGAAGGCCTGTCACATCCAGAAAACTTTCTTATCAAAACTAAATATTTTTATGGACTATATCAATCAACACGTACTCACAAAAACAATAAACGCATTTTGTTGAGCAAACCAACTGGTACGAATGAATCGAAAATACCACTCAAGCGCTTGCTAATGTCAGATGTAACAAATTTTTACCTCAACGACCTTGTCAATAGGCAAGGAAACATATCTGAACTACTTCTAGAGCCTTCTAGGTCATCGATCATTGTCTGCATAAACCCAAGTGATAGGAGAATGCCATTTGTGTGGAAAAGCGCAAAATTTGATAAGATATAGTGCTGTGAATTATGCTCACCCCCTCTTATCGTCTTCAAATATGCATTGTTAGAAGAATAGGAGGGGAAGACCACATAATAGACGTTATTTGAGTGTACTCGTCTGTTTTATGGACAAACAAAGAATATTTTGCAAGTTTTCACTCTCTCTTAATTGCACCATGAAATTGGCAAATCCAATATGAGCCTCCTGTTATGTTCCTTTTGTCGATAATATATCCATACTTGCAACTCATTTAAAATTGTAGGCTATTGTAGATACTCTTGTGACATAATATAAAAATCTGGTGTGAACATCACACGACTTTCCTTAACCTATTATTATATATTATACAGGGTCCGGAAATTGTTATTTTAAAAAAGGACGAGTCCAACACTCGAAAGCTGATTAAAATAAACAGTACAAGACAATAATTGACTAGTACTTAAAATTTTGCTACGTCACTGAAGGTAACCGTGCGAGCTCGGTCGCGCGGCCTTCCCTATTATCGCCTGAGTGCTCCCTCCTAGTAGCCAAGCGCTCCCCCCTCCCCTCCAGTCCTCCCATAGTCGGCACGGAAGCTCTTCGAGCGCGCTGTGATTGGTCCGTTTAATTAATGTTTAATCGGCTATAACTTATTTATTTGACCTCGGATCAAAAAATTTCATTGTAATTTTTTGTTCGTCTCGGTCAGATCTATCCGAAACATTTTATGAACACTCGGTATATTCCCGATCTTCAATTTTTTTTCGAGTTCCTATTTTCCAACTTTTATTTTAAATTCATGTTTATCTCGTGATAACAAATCAGTTTTACTCTCATGAATGTTTTGTATCTTCAACTGTTTAGATGCGCTACCGCTTTGCGACCAAACGGCTTGGCCGATTTTTACCAAAAGCGTCCCCTACCTACGAGTAACTTGCATACCAAATTTCAAGTCCCTAGCTCTTACGATTCTCGAGATATCCTGTTTACTGATAGACCCGACAGACACACACACACACGAACCAATGGCCCAAACCAACTTTTTTGATGTCCTGAGGTTATATTTCGTACAGAAATGTGAAATACTAGGTAGGTCAAATTTCCGCCGATTACATTACTTTCCTTATTATAGGATAAGGAAAGTAAAAATTTTTACCTTAAGTCGAGGCAAGCATTAAGGGGGTCTTCTATATTAGAAGTTCAAAAAATCAAAAAAAGACGAAGGGCTGATGTCAGCAACGAGCTATTTCAGAAATTACAATACGCAGAGTTTGCAACATACCTTAAATTTCGAAGAAACTAGAAGCCTTGGCCTTGGTTTCAAAATTGCAGTGCAGTGTTCGTGTGATTAATTCCAGACCATTACGAAATACTGCCCACGAAATCAACTATCGCGTTATATTTGTTATGAGACTTTTGGGCGTCGGATTACAAGGTTTGAGCTTATTTTTGTCGATCACGGATATTAGCAAGGGACTCAGCATAAACACTTACGAAAGAATGCCAAGAAACGGCAAAGACTGTTTTTGATGCCATGTGTTTGAGAGTTGTGGAACAAGAGAAAAATAAATTAAAAAAGAGAACGGCCCATTAATGATTTTAAAGTTTCCGGGACGGGAGTTGGAAAAAAAGGCTTTACTTCTAAATACGGCGTAACAACGTTGATTGCTTTTTACAGCGGTAAAGTACTTGATCTTGCAGTGAAAAGTAGTTTTTGCCAGTCGTGTTTAGCATGGAAAGGAAAAAACAATACAGAAGAGTTTAAGGAATGGTACGAGGCGCATGAGGACGGGTGCTCAGCAAATCACGAGGGAAGTGCAGGCAAAATGGAGGTCGACCCGATGAAAGAAATGTTCTCTGTTTCTGAAGAAAAATACGGTTTACGTTATATGAACTTTATAGGAGACGGCGATTCAAAAACGTTTAAAGCATTTTTAGATTTAAATCCATACAGAGATGATCATCCCGTAATCAAAAGCGAGTGTGTGAATCATGTCGAAAAACGTATGGGTTCTAGGCTCCGTAACATAAAAAAAGAAAAGAACCTTGGCGACAAAGGGAATGAACTTACAGCTTTATTAAAAAGATAACCAAGTATTACGGTCTCGCCATTATGAGGAACAGTAATTCTGTTGAAAAAATGCAGCGTAGTATAATGGCAATCTATTTACATATTTTCTCCGATGCCAATCCAAGGCATGAAAACTGTCCCTCAGGAGAAGGCAACTGGTGCAAGTATCGTGTCGCAGAAAGTCGTAGTCTTCAATATACGCACCCACCCCCCCTCAGTGACGATGTTGCTAAAAATATTCGAAGATTTGCTCGAAAGTTGTATTGATGGACATACGCAAAACGCAAATGAAAATTTCAATGAGACGATTTGGCGAATGGGACCAAAACATCTTCACTGCGGCCGGAAAATTATAGAAATTTCAGCTTGGATTGCTGCTGGTATTTTTAATGAAGGCTATTTATCATTTTTACGTGTTATGTCAATGATACACCTAATTATTGGACCCACTTGTCAAGACCTGGCCAATAGATTAGACACTAGCCGGACACGCAGTCAAAATCGTCGCACTAAGTCAGTTATGCCGGCTATCAGTAATTTTCAAAATAACAAATAGCGACAAATGAACTGTACGAGGAAGAAGAGGGTCTTTTGTATGGAACAGGGATAGGAGGTTAACGAAAAAGTACAGGTAAATAAACGATAATAAGCTTTTATTAACCATTTTTCTTGTACGAAAACTTTAAACGCGTTTTTCTCGAAACCATATTTTTGACACAGTGGAAAAGATACATTTTTTTTCAAAAAGCCATTATATTACTTTTTTTCAATAAATTTATGGGTTCTTTTAATTCATCTAGAAGCTATACTCTAAAAATTTACAAAAAAAAATTATTTTTATGTTTCAGATGATTCTAGGAGCTGTCACACCACCGTGCAGACGAAATTTTAAAAGCAGTTGAACATATTTGTTTATAACTTTGAATAGAAGCAACAAAATCTAATAAAAATTTTTTGTAGAAGAAAATAAACTGTTAAAATTTTAAAAAGATCCATTGTGTAGTTTTTTGCAAAAAATCATGAAGAAGTGCTTTTTTAGCCTCCTAATGTAGAAGGTCCCCTTAATTTTATGCGTTTTATTCGCCCTTTTACCTTTTTTTCCAAGTTAATTTATAGTTTTGTTTTTAGTACGTTTTTATTCTTAGTACTTTATTTTTTACATATTTTTTGCCCAATCCACTTTTTTTAATTGTTTTTTTATAATTATCATTTTACTCACAATCTTGAAGAAAACATGGGAAAAATATTATAATGTGTACTGCTATGCAACGAAATGTCGAGCTAGCAGGAGCTATTAAACTTACGTTTGAAGTTTCTATAAAATGAAGATTTTTTTCTAACTTTAGAGGATAATTATTACTACACAAATTTATAATTCTATATCTAAAATTTTAATTGTAAGGGACAGACGCTTTTGTCTGTTTACGACTTTAACAGTTAAGAAATTATAATATAATTTTTTTATTTATTTACCCCATAAATTTTTTATTCTCTTCTTAATCGGAGTTGCACCTTATTTTTTAATTTATTTTATTGGGATAAAAACTTTTACAAAAGTGTTTTTAAAATACTCAATATATTTTTGTACACTCATAAGAGTTTTACATATTTGAAACTATCGAAACTGTTTAATTTAAAAGCCGTTGTAAGATGCAATAATTTACTAACTGTTTTATAACACCGTTGCTTTACTGATTGGTACTTTATATTGCATTTTAGATTTCAATTTTAATATTATTGTAATATATTTAGATATGTGTAAGTTTAATCTGTTTGCTGTTATTAATTCATTTACCAACAGTTTTTTAACTTTTTTCAGAAGATAGTCTTTTTTAAGTGCAGGTTTTTATTAACTTTAAACTTTTTCCGTACGTCTACTATGATTTTAGTCTTTCTTAACGACAGCTTTTAAAGGTTTTATAAACATTTTTAATAGAACGTTTAAACTGTTACGTTGATCTAATCCACAAGTACTTAAAAAGATTATATAAAACTAAAAATAAATATTAAATGGACTGGTAAGGCAAAATATAACTGCTACCTATTGCATCCCTGGTTACACAGAAACTGAAAAAATAATGAAGTGAGCTTGCCTGTTATACAATAGACACTTCTTTGTAGGAACAAAGCTCTCTGTCGAAGTGATCAAGGTATAGTCCAGCAAATTGTTAAAATAAAAAGCAAAGTGAAATAGTGAAAGCACTAACTAGATTATTGAGAGAATTCAAGGACTTATTTACCAAATTTGGCAAAAAGTATCAAAAATAATTTTAGAATTCTAACTATAAAGGATTGCCTCAAAAAAATTAACAAAAAAAAGGAGTTCAGTAGATATTGCGATAAAATAGACGAAACTCTGTTGCAAATTCTAAAAGACTATGGAGGAGAAATTTATAATAAGTGCAGAATTTATGAAAAATTTAACACAAGTCTGGAGAAGGTTTTTAAAGCACAGCATTTCAGTAACTTTAAACTTTTCCTTGTATATTTACTAAGGCTTCTGTTAATTTATTGGCAATTATGTTAAGGTTGAGCTTTTCCACAGATATATAAAAAGATTAAGCTAGTGTTGTCCCGTGGTTGAGGGGCGGGCTGCGAAGCTGACAGACCCGGGTTCATTCCCCAGTGCTTTTTGATGCCTAGCGGTTGGCCTACTACGACACTGAAAATAATTGAGTACCTGCGTTCACTCACACAAGGGTAATAATGGCGGTCGTCTAAGGCACGGTGCTTATCACATCGCCCCGCATCAGACTTGGTGCGCGACGACCGAGCAGAGAAAGTGCACATATGAGAGTCTTAACTTCTCAGTTTGCAGACCGTGCTCCCACGCAGGGCGCTAGAGCCGTACCATTGTATAAAAAGATTATTACTATTTGTACTCTCTAAAATTGTATAGAATTGCAACGAGCTATCTCTTATTGAATCCCTGGTCAAACCAGCACAACAAAATACGAAGAAGTGAACTCAGTTTTATAAGCGGAGCACCTTTTTTCCAAAAAAAATCTTTTTATAAAATTGATTAAAACATAGCACAGAAAATTCTTATAATAAAAAGAAATATTAAATACTGAAAAGGCTAAAAATATTACCGAGAGAATTAATTATAAAATAAAATAAAAATTAATAATATTCTTAGAATCCTAACTAGATTTTTAACAGGCACTGCAGGCTGAACGGTTACGAGTTGTGTATATTTTGAGATAAAGGGAAATTTTCGGTACAAATTCTAACAATCTGTAGAGTGACAATTCATTGTAGCTAGAAAATTCTTGACAAGCTTAGCAGAACTCCAGAGAAGGTATATCAATAGACTTAATTGGTGTATTTTAGTACAGTGGAGAGTACATTAGTCCTTAGAATTTCGTATTACTCATTTTCGTTATACTTGTCTAACTATCTAAGTTGTTTAAACTTTCTTGTTGAATTAGTTACCTGACTTAAAAATTATATGCATTTAATATGTTAGTAACTTTAAAAAATTTAAATAAAATAATTATTGCTTAAAGACATGTTTGGTATACATATATTACATTATGTTATTTTAAACAGAAATTAATTTTTTTCGTAAACTACCATAAACCAAAGGTGTATTTTTCTTATTTTAATGTTTTAGCAGGTTGGTGCGGCCGGAAAAAGTGGACTGTATAGGTAATTTTAAAATTTGAACAAAAAGAACTTCAAAGCTAAAGCTAAAAAACACTAACTTGTGAAAACGGCGCTTTCCCGCACAAATCGGTTCCTGAGCTGTTGGTCCTGGGGGTTCCAAGAAACTTAACTTCTTCAAGCACGTTCATAAATTGATTTATAGAGCACATTATGAAACTTGTCTTTATTTCTTGAAAGTTGTAGTTTGGTGATATGATAGGAAAAGGGCACTAAACTCTTAGGTAAAAAATTTAGAAGAATGTTTTGGCGTTACTTGCTAAAAAAACTTGTTTATAATTTGAGTTTTGAATTCTAACATACCATATAAAAAACTATTTGGAATATTATAACACATCACAGTTTTTATAAATATTTTACTTTCTTTATATACTTCAGTTCTTAACAGATTTTAGATAATTTTTTCCTTTTAACCATAATAAATTCTTTCAAGTCTTAATTTAATTAAAACCTTTTAAATTTATTTTTTAAATAAATTAACAATAAGCATCGTAGACTGATGCAAACGTAAAATACTTTTAAAAGATGAACTTTTCTTGTTTCTTACGCACATCCATGTTTACAATACATTAATAATGTATATCCAACAGAAAATACAACAACTTCTGTTTTAGCACAACAAAGATTTTGATCAAAATTACGTATATTTAATACAGTTAATAAAATCTAGTCATCCAAATCGATTAAAGTCCCATACATCAATTAAGTGTTGACGTATTAAAGAAGACTATGATTTAATTAGTAATATTCCCTTGTTATCAGTGTAGTCGGCCATTGTCATTGTATTTTTAGATAAAAATTTACCACTTAACAAAAATAAGGAAATATTCGTAAAATATATAACAGTTATATAAAAAAATCTAAGGGAGTACAAATAAGTCTCCGGTTTTTTATCAAAAATTGGGCATTTATTGTGAAAGAACGAAACTTTATGTTTTATTCAAAGTATTGTCCATCGCTAGCTACTACTTTTTCCCATTTTTCTGGCAGCATACGGATAGGGCGTCAAAAGAACACTTCATCTTTTAAGGCTATCCACAAATCGGCCCAATTATTGGTATCTTCATATGATGTAAAGTGGTGCTCGAACAGGCCATGTGCCATCGATCGGAAGTAATAGTCGGAAAGGGAAATGTCTGGTAAATACGGCGGGTTAGGTAGGACTTCCCAATTGAGTGTTTCCAAGTAGATTTTGACCGGCGCCGCGACATGTAGTCGAGCACTATCATACAGGAAAATAAGTTTGTCGTGTCTGGAGTATTAGTGGGCGCATTTTTCCTTGAGTGCTCGGCTCAATCTCATCAAATGTGTTTGGTAGATAGCCCCAGTAATATTTTCATTCGGTTTGAGCCACTCATAATACACGACACCAAGCTGATTCCTCCAAATACACAACATAAGTTTTTTCCATAAATATTCGGCTTGGCTGTCGATGTTGAAGCATGGCCTCGTGGTCCCAATGATTTCCTCTTCTTTGGGCTATCGCAGTGGATCCATTTTTCATCACCAGTGACTATACGATGCAAAAAAGCCTTTCGTTTATGCTTGGCAAGCAGCATTTCACATGTACAAAATCGGCGTTCAACGTTTCTCGGCTTCAGTTCATATAGAACCCAATTTCCTTGCTTTTTACTAATTCTCAACGATTTTAAATGATAAAATTGCTTGTTGAGTCACTCCTAATGTAAGTGCAAGTTTGTCTCGCGTTTGGCAGAAATTTTCCTCCAGTAATACTTCCAATTCCGCGTCTTTGTACACTTTCGGCCTTTCCGTTACGTTCTTTGTCTTCGACGTCAAACTCACCGTTCTTAAACTTATGAATCCAATCACAACAACTTCTTCACTTACAGCAGCCTCACCATATGCTTCCACAAGCAATCGATGCGCCTCAGCTGCAGATTTCTTCAAATTAAAAAATAAAATCAAAAGTGCCCGCAAGCGACGCTTATTCGGTTCAAAACTCGACATTTTCGCACGAAAAAAATTTTGTGATGCTGATACAAAATCGGTTATGGTGCTGCCAGATGTCCAACCTTACGATATGACGTTTTACATCTGACTTACTGGTGGGGACACATTTGTGAAACAGCGGAGACTTATTTGTACTCTTTTTAGTTCGGTGAAATGGTTTATTGTTTATAATTCAAGAAACGATGGCAATTGATAGAAATATGAACCTATTTCTAAAAACAATTGGCGTTCACTAAGGTCTTTTAGGAATGAAAAATAGTACGATACTCTAAATGAGCAAACCGTGCCGATTTCTGGATCTTTCGACATATTCCGGGATTCAATCTTCCAAAGAAAACCATGACTCATAGAAAATACTGGTTTTTGCATGTTCTACATTTTCATTTAACGAAAGATTAACAAAACCTTATTTTGTTAGAAAGTGCAATGGGCTGGTAAAAGGTTTTTTTTATTTAGACGAGTTATGTAAGTAATGACGTAGAATAATTAATGATTTCCAAATAATATTATCCATCCCCTCAAATATCAAGGCTTTGAGGATATTTTTTTCAATAACTTTACGTATGACTTTATTGGTGGGATAGAAAATAAGTGAAAATGTTTTTAAAATGGAAAAATTAATTTTATATCTGCTTTTTATTATATTTGACAAACGCCGAAGAATTAGTGCCTTTTCTTGCAGCTAAATAATGTTTGTATTTATAAGCGCCTTGATAGTTGTTTGTTTATTTGGCCTATGCAGGTTCTGCCACAGTCACCACAAGAGATTCCGTAAACTCCTTATGGAAGTAGCGGTCATCAGCTGAGCGGATGAAGTCAGTTATTTTATTGTTAGTCGTGAAAGTCGTTTGTTTAGTATGCGTCCTATTGTCATTAATACCTCTAATGTAAAGAAATAACGTTTTTATTTGATCTGAAGGTCGTAAAATTTAAAATTTATATTTCTGTTAATATTTGGAACGTTATCGGTCAAGAATTTTTTGGAATATTGGTTTAGTGTTTGAGTTTTGGTGATGTAAAGATTTTGTAAAGTAGCTTTGAGCAGGATGGTGGTGAGATTACCGTTTAAATAATTTCCGTTTGACCGAAACTGTCGTTAAAAGGGTGTTTTTGTTATTATGGTATTTAAAAAAGGGAATGGATTGTATTGTTTGAATTTTATTGTAAACTTAATTTTGGTGTAAAGTTTATTTAGATAGAAAATATTAGATTTTAAGGAAAGGGAAGCGAGGGTTTTATTTCAAAATCAGTCATAAACAGATAAAAACCCATAGGAGCATTTTTTATTTCTGATAGGCACTGACAGTTGATTATTTAATAGATGTTGTCTTCCAGATTGTAATTAGTTTTTATGGGTTGCAAAGTCTTAATAATAGTAATATTACTAAACAAGAAGACAACATTAAAACCGGCCGTGCCCTCTTATAATTTTTAGAATTATTTTGAGGCTTGTTCTATAAGGGCTTAAAGGATTTAACTAGCTAGTTGGTTAAGTTGTGTATAGGAAAACCAAAGTCACTGACAATAGATCGTACGAAAGTTTTATAAATTTTTAAAATTAAAAAGAGCTTAATGTTTACAGTTATGGTGACTACAAATAACCCTACACAGGTCAAATATATTCAAATATACCTTAGCTGTACGAAAGGACGATAATTCTTAGGCATTTGCCAAGTATAATAAGAAAACCGGCACAAATTAATTTTCTAAATTTAAAAACACTCGCGCTAACCAGCAGAATCGTTCATGTGGGTATTGAAATATAAAGACCCCAAAGCCTCAATGCTGGAAACTATGGTCAATTTTAATTTTCCTTACTTGGAAACTGCTGATCGACTTCATCAGTTACATAACTCGTCCAAACAACCAAATTTTCCGCACTTCAGTGTGTTTACCGTCAAAGCATGTTCCCGCCTAACTTTTATTTGGAATTCAATAAATAACAAAGTAAGACACTTGAAACTCCTGTCATTTGCAATGATTCATAATTTTCATTGTATAATAGACAGATTGAGAGCTGTTTGTAGTGTCCGAAGTAGAAGCCTAAACATCAAAAGCTTTCCAAAACATCGATGCGATTCAACCCGTCAACTTATTGAATTTAGTATGTAACTTTATTATTAAAACAGATTAAAATGAAGTACAAGGACATTTTACTTAATTCTGTTGTGTAGACTACTTCAATTATTATTTTAAAATTATTCTTCATGACTTGGAATTTATTATTGTTTTTGCTTTATTTACAAAATTAGTGGTGATTATTAACTTGTCTTTGAAATTTACATATTTTTGCATACAAATCTTCAAATATAAAAAAAACATAAATTGTTTATTAAAGGAATAGAGGCGTAGTCATAGAAGATTTATTTAATTTACAGATGTTAAATTTTTAATAAATAATATCTTAATATCCTACCGTATTAGTTAAAACACATCTTTTCTCTTCATCATCCCTCCTGTAAGTTCCTGAGGAACTATACGGCACCTATACAGGCGTTTCAAGACAAACAAAAATAAATTAGTTTAAGATTGTCAGTCTTGCAGTAATACACAATTTCACTTTCACATTAGTATGAATTGACATTAACTTAAACTTCAAATTAACAAATTTAACAAGTTACGAACATAACAAATTTTGTATGGTTCGGTTAGATTTTTTGATTAAAGGTTATTAATCTTTTACCACTACTCCCGTGTTCACACGCATAAATATTCTACCAAGGTTTTCAGATGTTCTTATTTTGGCTGTTTGTTTTACTTGTTCCATTCTTTCACTAAATTTCTCTTCCATGTCAGGTTAGGTCTAGCCTGCTTCCTTCTCTCTTTGACGGTGTACTCAAGAGCTTGCCTTGTTATGTCCAAGATTGGTTTTCTTAAGGTGTATTCGATCCAGTTCCATCGGCGTCTCTTTATACTTATGTGGATGGGTTCTCAATCAGAAATGTTCTATAATTTTGTGTTTGATATTACAGTTGGCCAGTATATTTTCAGTATTTTTCTTAAACACTTATTGATGAAAGTTCGAATTTCCTTGGTTTGGTGCTTATTTAGTGCCCATGATGCAGATCCGTATAAGAGTACGCTAATTATACTTGTATCGAAGATTCGGATCTTGGTATTTCTTGATCATTTATTTGCTGTCCATATTCTTTTAACATTTTAAATGAGGTATGTGCTTTACCACTTCTCAATTTCACGTCTGCTTGACACCCCCTTCCTCCAATGCACTTCCAAAATAGTTAAAACTTTGGACATTTTGCACTCCATTTAGTACTAGTTGTCTGATATCTTTATCGGCTGTAGTATTTGTCTTTTAATATTTATGTTTCGTCCGGTTTTTAACAGCATTTTGCTTTAGTAAATTTAGTTTATTTTACAGGTGTTCAGTTTTCTCGTTATAAGGCAGACAACATCAGCGTATTCAAAATCTTCCAGTTTTTTGTCGAATCTTCATGTTCAGGCCTCTTCGACTATCCACTGATTTAACCATTATATAGTCTACTACTAATAGGAATAGGAGGGAGGGACAGTATACATCTTTATCTAATCCCAGTTTTAATTGCTATACTCTATGATATCAGCCCGTTGTGCATTATAGATGCACGATAATTTTTATACAGCATTTTAATTATTTTGATATATTTGTCAGGTATTCCTTATTCTTTTAGGATCCCCCACATCATGGGTTTATCTATTTTATCTAAGGCTTTGGTAAACTCGACAAAAGCTAAGAATATGTCCCTTTGCCATTCATTACTTTCATCAATTGTGATTCTTAATGTAATTATATGGTCTACTCATGCTTTGAGAGGTCTGAAACCTGCTTGATTATCCCTCAGCTTAGCCAGTGTCTCTTTTTTATTCTTTGTAGTATAATTCTTGACAGGACTTTGCTCGTTGTGTTAAAAATGGTTAGGACTCTCAATTACCACAATTAGTTATATCCCCTTTCTTGGAATTTTAATAATTAGACAATCATTCATCGAGGATTTCTTCCTCCCCCCACATTTGGTTTATCAGTTGATTTAAAATTTTGACATTTGTTTGCGATCCGGATTTTAGTGGTTTTCCTGGTATGTCATCAAGACCCGTGGCTTTATTCGATTTCAGTAGTTTTAATGCTTGTTCAATCTCTTCTTTGGATATCGATTTGTGTTTATGTTAAGTTCTTCTCTTCCAATACTCTCGTTTACCATGTTGATATTATCTCTGTTTATTTCTTCTTTAGTATAAATTTCTTTAAAATGTTCTATCCGTCTGTTAATAATGTCTTCTTGCGCTTTAAGTACTATTTTATTTTTGTTTTAATATTGTACGATTTTATCGTTCTACGTTTTGCCATTTTTCTTGTTATGTTGTATTCCTTCTTCATGTCATATTTTTTTGCTGCTGTCTCTGCTTCTGTTAGTAATTCTTTTTGCTGTTTCTTTTTATTATTTTTTGCACTTTTATTTGTTTATTAATATTCCAGTAGTTTTGTTCTAATTCAGCTTTTTTCCTACTAGCCTTTTCTGTTTTATTTTGTTTCTTTCTTCAATTAGTTTCTTTGTTTCTAAATTAATCCACGGCTTATCATTTCTTTTCTTTGTTTGTATTGTTTCTTTGGCTATATTGCTTAATATATCTTTATATCTTCTCCATATTTTTAATGTTTAAGTTTTCAAAACCTAAGTTTTGATTCAAATTTTTTTCCAGTTTCTTATCGTAAGCTTCTGCTACCTTTTGTCTTTCAATAACTGTATATTATATTTTACTCTTTTCTGCTTAGTTTGATAATTTGCTTTAACTTTAATTTTAATTTTTGCTCTCACCAAAAAGTGCATCGCTTTTACATCCAATAGAGAATTTTTAAATCTTTTATCAACTATTATGTGATCTATCTAATTGTTTGTAGCTTCTTATAGAATTTCTTTCTTTCTGTAGTCTGATCAGTGGTTTGATTGGCGATGATGTTATTGAGATATCTAGAAACAATTTAGCTTTAAATCTATTTTGCCTAATCCTTCTTTTCGAACCATCTGCCTCCTCATTAATAACGTTCAATTTTGCTTCTGCTTATCATAAATTATGACCCGTTCTGTGGTTATCTCGTTTATCATTGTTTCTACCGTTTTCTATAGAATCTCACTTCACATCTCTAGGATCTTAATGGTTTGTATTGGCGCATAATTTGATGTATTGAGATTCTAACGTTCCAGCTAAACCGCATGAGGATTGTTATTTCGAAGCCTCTATTAATAATTTAACGTATTTATTCATCACCTGCTTATCATAAAGGTGACGCCCTTGTGTGGGTTATCTCATATATTCATTATTTTCTGACCGTTGTTCTATCGATCTCACTTCACATTAGCTTCTTATGGAAGCGGTAATGTTTCTGTTATAATTTGGTAGTTTATCTCTTAGCATTGTTCTAACGTTCCATGCGTTTTCCATGAGTGATTTTGATTTAGTATTTACTAACCCTTTTGTATGTTATTCACATTCACTTCGTTATTCATTATCCGGAATTGTGGAAGCCCATACTATTCATTATTTCTGACCTTGTTGAGTCATATGTTCTTATGGTTACGTATGTTGTTGTCATTTTCAGCATCCAAGTTTTTCTCTTAGTGTTTCTTCCTGCGTTTTCCTGGTGATTTTTGACTTAGTATTCTACCCTTTTGTATGTACCGCATTCCTTCTTGTTGATTGCCCGGAATTGTGGAAGAACTCTCAATCTCCTTTGAGTCTATGCTCTTGTTACTATTTGTTTCATTTTCAGCATCCAATTTTTGCCCTTTACTCAAGTCTTGTATTCCTACTGACTTTAATTGTTTGAGGGAGTAACACTCTCCGTTTACTATTAAGTTGTTGTTCCGGATCGTTACCAGGATACCTGTTGATTTTATTCTTCTGATCTCGTTTATCTCTTGTTCTATTTCTATTTTTCGTTTAGTTGCATATCACTTTTCCCTCTTGATCAATTGCACCATCCGTTATTATTCTTTTTTTAATTCTCTTTTCATTTTTTTCTTTTGTTTGCTATGTTGCAATTATTTTTTTCTTGGGGCGACGATTTTCATTTGCTAATTGTATATTTTCCTGTTTGATGATTAATAGCACTTTTTGATAAGTCCATCTTTTTTTCTATCCTTTCGCTTCTATCATTTTTTTAGATTTATATTAATCTCTTGTAATAGCCTTTTTATTTTTTTTTTTGTAATTTTATGTTAAAGACGTTACCTGGGGGTACCGTAGTTTAGCTTACTTGACTTTACTCGCCTGCTTAATTTGCCTCGTAACACCGTACTTTTCGCTTATCACTTTATCTCTTTTGGATTTTTATGTTCTCTAAATTGCTTTATTTATAAAATTAAGCCATTTTAACGCGTTAATTTATCGACACTTGATTTTGTAGTTATTTACTTAAATCAGTTTAACCTGTTCCTTTTATTGTTTGTTTATTTGATATTTAAATTTTTAATTATTTTACTCACTTATTTAAAGGCACACCTAATCAACTATGAGAATTCAGACAAAGTTTTTTATTTTTTTTAATAATTAATAATTAATGGAACATGAACCACAACCGGTTCTATCAATTTTATTCAAGTTTTGGTATAAGTTCAAACCACAGTTTAAACTTTATTTCTTTATTAATCAAGCCTCAAACATTCTGCGTTTATGTAAAAATATTAACGTATAACGTAACTGATTTCTCGTATAAACTGGTTATAAAATTTATCTTTCCTGCATAAAAACCATACAGACTTTTTCAGTTATTTTTTAAAATTGTGTTTTTATACGTTTCTTTGTTGTAAAAAAATACTAACTTTATGAAGTTAATTAAAACACTTAAAGTAACAAATAAGAAAATGTAGTAAAGCAGAAGATCAACAGTAAAGGAATTAAGCAAATTAGGAATAAGAAAAGATAATTATTTAAAATCAGTAGTAAGAAATACAAACCAAAGAAAAGCATAGACAATCGTTTCTATTTGAATTTTGAAGTATAAATATTTGTTATTATTGCGCAAGTGTGTATTGATCTCGGGTCAACTGCACCGATTATTTATTGTTTTAATGTTCTAATTACAAGTTCAAATTTATTCAAGATCAATAGAATATTATGTTTCCTATTTAAATGAATAATTTAAATGCAACTAATAATTATGCAACAAACTTGGTTTAAAATTAGCCTCAAATGCAGTATTAACAATAATTTTCAACATAGGCTAATCAGCAATCCCTACCAAACGCCTTTAACCAAGTTAATACGTTTAATCAATCATTTACTAAGAAAAAACTGAAGCCATTTGCCACAAATGGTAAGTTGTGAAGAAAAGGACTAGATCAACTAAAAAAATGCAACTTAAATTAACCAAACATCCCAATACAAAAATGTGTATGCATCCTTAACGAATATTGATAATGGGAACCTAAACCAAAATCACTCTGGAGGTAACGAAACTTCATTAAGATTTCCAAAATCTCCTCTGACACACACACATATATATATATATCAGTCATAAAATTAGTAAAAATCCACTCTTACTATTTTTTGTTGATTTAAAACCTAGGACAATCAATAAAGAGATATACCAAATTAAATTTTTCTGCAACTTTAAAGTAAGTGTTAAAGAGTTACATAAAAAGGAACAAAATACCAAAGTGATCACTCGAAAATTTACTACACCAGACTCTACACGTACGTAAAATGCGGAAGTGCACATGACTCAATAATCTGTAAAGAAACCCGAAGTACACTAGCCAAATGTAAATTATATGATGGTTCTCATCCTACCACCTATAAGAGCTGCTCAACATACAATAATTTGCTGAATGCGAGAAAGAAGCAAACGATAAAACTATTCCAATTAGAGGGTCACTTTAACCATGACCAACGCTCCTAACATTTTCCAAACTTCAATAATATCCCAGTCGAACCTAATAACCCGACTTAAACTTAAACTCTACATGCACACATTAATGAACAGCAAATCAACTTGGGGGAACAGTTAGCCATCTTTCTAACAGAATTTAAGAACATGTTTTCCCAATTAATGAAGCAAAACAATACTATGCTTAATTTACCAACTGTTATTAGCAAATTATCTTCATAATGGATCACGCATTATGTCTTATGGTATGGAATGCCGATAGTTTGTTGAACCATGAACTTGAACTAATTGGTTTTCGTAATTTAATCTGCGGTTGGCATCAGGAATTTCATTCAACATCATAAAATAAAAAAATACCAAACCCAATATTAACAAGACACAAATGTCAAAGTTAACGTTTTGTCCTGGTTTATTGTTATTTCTGTTATCTATTGCTATCCGAGGCATTCCATTCTACTGATCAATATATTACTTTCTTTCTGTAATTAGGTAGCAGGTTTATTGGGGGCTAAGACTGAAATTCTAAGCATAGTCATTGAGGGCCCAGAATTACCTTAATAAAAGATCAAAATTTCTTTAATGCACTTATGTGCAGAAATTACAAATACCATTCTGCTGGTGAGCGTCAGATAGCCAATAGTTGTGGCTATCTGACGCGAATTATTTTGACAATGCTTAGAAGACAGTATGATGTTACTTAACAATCCTTATCTACAAGACACCTAATAACCTAGCCTCAGCTATTTCTAATACTAATACTGAAGAATTCCTAGATATCCCGTGTCAGATGTCATTACCTATTATTCCTATTTCACGAGCTGAAGAACTATGTCAACTGGATCAATATACAGAGTCAGATAACAAGAAAATACTAAATATGCTGTCTGGAAATGTTATTGTGCTGTTAACAATTATTTATAGTCGCATGCTTAGTGTCTCCTATTATCCAATTCTCTCAAAATATACAAAAGAAAAAAATCATAATAAACAAAAAATGCAAAGAATGGTAAATGTAGCTTATTAACTTTTATCTGCTTAATTTTTTTGTTGATAATATTAAACAATTCATATTCAACTAAATAAAACACAAATCTTGATTAAAATAGTTTAAAAAATAATGTTAATACAACTTAGAAACTGATAGACGAAAAATATAAAAGAAAATAAAAATATACTGAATAAGAAGAAGGTACCGAGAAGAGTAGAAGCCAACTTATCGTTTGGATTACAATATACCAACGATAATAATTTCCAAGGGGTATCGCTAATCTTAATTCTGCAAGGAAGGGGTAAAAACATTACTGCAAATTGATGTACGAGTACATAGTCTCGAAAACAATTGCCAGAGATTTTAGCAGCACTTTTTTCGCTACTAACAAATCATGCTTCCGATCTTTCCTAATGTTTATCAAATTTAATCATTATAATTTGCGTGTTTCGTCTAATAAACAACTTTGGTATGCTAACTTCAAGGTGAACTACTATAAATAAACACATGGATTGTGCATAATTTAAATAAAAATATTACTGGCGATTTTGTGCGCTTATGTTATTTTTGTGATTTTATGATATCGCTGCGATACTCACTCTTCGCCTAAATTTAGTCCGGTCGAATTAGAAACAAATCCGCGACCGTACTTATCTTCCGCCAAGCTGGGCCTGATGTAAAGTTTTTTTTTATCCACGTAGATGTTCTCGTCGTTGTTCTGGTAGATCACAAACTCGTAATCCTGTAAACGCGCAATTAATTTTTTCGTAGCTGTTCAAAATGTAATCTTACAGGGTCTGCAGCAAAGCGGACATCCTTCGCCACCTCCGCTCCACCAGTCTGGAGAATTTTTCGTGGAAAATGAGCTTGCCTTGGCAGCTGCGCTTCCCGTTCACTGTGGTGACGGTGGGGTTGCACGGGGGAGCCTCGGTTGTTGTTTTCGTGGCCCTGGTTGGTTTCGTCGCTTTTGTTGTTGCTGCTTCTGTTGTAGTGGTTGTGGTAGCAGGAGGCTGCTGAGTTATTATTACAAAAGTTGGTGCTTTACTAGTAGTAGGGAGGGCATTCACTGACAGGACATCTATTTCAAATAAATTAATTTAATGGTTACATTAAACTTTTTACCGGTACCTAGTAAGTTAATTCCTAGTAAATCTCTTTTAGAAACCACTTTCTGGTTTGCAGTAGCGTTATACTTTAGATTCTGCTTAGGGTTGTAATCGCCCTTAAAGGTCAATTTTCCACTTGGAGACTCAGTAATACCCTCAGCTCCCTTCAATACTTGCGTAGCAAAAGGATAAATGTCCTTCTCTTCTAAAACAAACCTCCACTGTTTCGTTTAATTAAAATTTGACTAATTTTCAAATACCTGCGATGGAAATTTTTGTAGCATTAGGTAGCAAAGGTTCTACCACTACTTTAGCAACGTTGTAATTAACTAGCACAGTCCAAATAATAAGGAGCATTAACCAAATCATCCTGATTGTTCTTGTAGGTGTTGGCAAAGATAACGGCTTGATGATACTAAAGTGTGCCAGGACAAACCAGTTTGCGGTCAAGTTTGCGTTCGCCGTCCTGTTGGGGTAACGTAATGTCACGGTGAAGTCTTGTAAAAAGAATGTGATCGACAGTGCACAAATTGAAGCTGGGCCGAGTGCAAACGGCCTTGATAGAGACGAATGGCGCGTAGCGCAAGAATTAGGCAAACGGCCTTGCCATCATAATTAGTGAATTAAAAAGTATTAAGTAATAAGCGACATAGCCGGAGCTGAATTAAAATTCCAGGATTTTCGCAGCTGGCTAAACCAATGTCAAGCAGCTTATAGAATAACTACTTTCTACCTAATTTTGTATTTCGTTGGCACAACTTCTACTAAAGTTATTTGCATAATTTGAACTTTCAGAAACACGAATACCGCTGAATTGCTCATTCTTGTTATAAATAAAACAGTTCCTCAATAATTAAATATATTAATGGATTTTTAAAGTAAATAAAAAAATAAAAATGCAAATAATAAGTAATACCCATCAGTCAAATAAAGAGTTAGACGACTGTAAACACAAAATGCCGCTACGAAACAGTTAGCCACTTTTTAGAGAGGTTTTACCCAACATAAAATTTTTAAAAGAGCTTGTATGAGTAATCTATAAAATAAAACGGAAAAGACAAAAACAACCCAGGTGAAACATTAGTTATGTTCGACTGCTATGATCTTGTAAGTCAACAATTAAACTGCAAATTCAGCTTGTTAGCGAATCTATAAAATTATAAAGAGAACTCATAAATTCTTTGTGTTTACCCGGTGAACGTAAATTTTTAATTATAAATGAAAAAACCAGGAGAACAATATAAAATTTATATGTTAATGACGCATATTTAATAATTAAAGATAATATTTTCATTATTAAAACACTACGAATAAAAGTATTGAAACTAATAAACAATAAGTGGAAAAGTAGTAAAATTATTAAACTTAAGATATGGAGACTAAAATACATAAAACTATTAATGAGAGCTATATACGAGATGTTATCAATTTTAAAAAATACTTATTTTATCAACTAAAAGAATGAGAAAGTAAGCCTTACTACTATTAGCAAATAGTGCTCACTATAAAAAATTGCATTTGGTTACATAGTGCTTATTGTGAATTTATATTTGCAGAATTTTGTGATTGTGTGACTTGAACAGATAACTTACATATAAATTTTTTGTAATCTAAAGATATATCGAACACCCACAAGTGGTTCAAATATTAACAAGTACCAAAAATGGCTGGTGTTTATAAAAAAACATAAAAAGAATAGTACAAAATAATCTAAGGCTATAACCTTCAGAAGTGTCTTGTGGAATTATTTAGTGAATTTCGTATAACAGAGAAAATTAAAATTTTCTCTTTTTATTACTAGCTTTGGTTAACACTTTGATTCCTTAGAAACACAAATATAATAAACATTTTCGAATATAATCCTACTAGCTACCTGTCAGGGTTCACCCAACATGGCTCATACACGAAATGTGTAGTTAGAAACAGGCTAATGGCCCATATAAGAGTAGAAGAAGAAGAATATGCATCTGTTGGTACAACAAAAAGGGGTAACAGCTGCAAAGGCAACATAATTATGCAAAATTCCTGGAAGGATGTTGTTGCTGCTACTTTGACTAAGCATGCGCAACTTTCAAATGTTTACATAAGGCTACGTGCATTATACGTATTTCTTATGGGCGGCTTATACTTACGTCCATTATGAATGGGCGCTTACAATCAAAACTTAGCTTGGCGGAAGCAAATCAAATAGCCGTATCAGACGCACTTTTATGTTTGGCAAGGAGGGGGAGCGACTCCGACGTGCGTGCACGAACGTACGGACTTCCCCGTATAAATTAAGCGCTTAGGCCGCGGCACGATAACATCAGCCGTCTTTGTTTACTTTTCGCTTAAATATATAGGCTGTCTTTGTGTATTACGCATGGACGTGTTCGTGTGAATCAAGGGCCTAGAACCACACCACTTTTTTTGTTTACTTTCTGTTCAAATATATAGATAAATGCAAATTTTGTTTCTGGAATGAATTTGTCGCTCATAAAGAGAAAGTTTAATAGCTTAAAAAACATTGAAAAGAAGTAATTGCCGTTTTACTATATTTTAAAAAGCATTGCATACACTTGCAGAAAAAATATAAAAATTGTAAGAATACGATAAACTTTACCTAATAGACCAAAATTTGTATTGTACACATAAGGGTTTATAGATATCATCCAGAATGTTCAACCACATAATACTTATTTCAACAATAACTCTAAACTCAAAAAGCATATCAAGTTCAGACAACTTTAGATCAATCAATATTAATCTATTTTTTGGCATAAAATTGATTTTTAACGAGTTCTTATTACATCGAAGGTTTACTAAATCAATAGCATATGCTGGTATGTATGTGTTTTCTTTCAGAATGTATTGCTTGGAGCCACACGTTTTCCTGAAAGCTAGTGAAATTAAGTCTATCGTTGTCACTATCGGTAGATCTTTTATAGGGGAATATGTAGATTCTTCTGACAGAGATCATGATGATCTTGATGATGCTAAAAGTATAAAAAAAAAATTTCTATAACAGTATGAATCTGTTGAGTTCGAATATACCATAAAATGATGATTGATACTCGTAGTATCTTATTTTAAAAGACCTGTTCTAGAAGGAAAGTTTTGCAAAGTAAAATTATGCAATTTGTGTATCAAAATGTGTTAATCGGTCTTTTGGTGATAATTGAGTAAATGTTGTATTATTTATTAGAGCGGTGACTTCAAGTTAATTTTGTATCTAAGTAGACCCTCTAAGCATTTAATGCTTTTACTTTTGGAATTCCATACACTTAGTGTATCATCGACATATATACTCTAGAGATTTAAGATACATATAAAAGTAAAAATGTTTGCTAAAACTTTCCTCAATTGGATGTAATTCACTACTTCTTGAACTATTTACCTAGAGTTTATCGTCTTGTTGGTTCTTGGGTTATTACGTTATGGTCAAAGTTTAAAAGCTCTTTACGTTTCGGAAGAAAATTTTATAAAAATTATGCCACTGTTCCATGCTAGATAAAACGTCAAGAGTTTTTAAACTTCGACTCGAAAACCAACAACAACATGCATCAAAACAACGACGCTGAGAGCTCTCACATTTATTTAACTAGAGTATTTAGCAATGCTTAAAGATGATGAGTGTCTGAATTGAGATCTTCATGTTGGATAAAAACAAATATGTCGTCCTCAAATAACAATATTTTATTGACAATTAGAGAAAGATTGAACATGTTGGGCGTGTATATATCTAATAATGTTGGCTCAATTTGGCATGAATTTTTTTTGTTTCCTCATTTTTCATTCTAACCCCACAAAGACTTTTTATTTATGCGTTAAAAATGAAACTCAGTGTGATAATTTGACACGATGCTTCTTTAAACCGTCTCAAAGGAAAATTTACAACATCTCCTTCATCGCGAGTACCATTTATCTGGCGCATTCTCAGTTGTTGGTTCTATAATCGCCATTCAATATCTCCAAAGAATCTTCTTAGGCAAGTCTAGAATTGTAATAACATGTAACGTGTATGTAAAAATAATTAAAAATGTTCAGGCTTTATTAATAGAAGTGGTTTTAATTGCCCCAAAGAATAATCATACTGATACCGACGTCCAATACATCATGAACAAGCTTGGACTTTTTTATTTCTACTAAAGGTGTTTCTAATTCTATTCGCAACCTTAATAAGTGCAACTTGAAACATTTTAATATTATCGCCATGGGAATCGCCATTACTTGCTCTTACTTATTTAGATTGGTAGTCTATTTATATATCATTTTCCCAGCCATTTGAACTTCGCCAAAAATCTTGAAAAAGAATATTTCTTCTAACTTTAAACCTCAAGTAATCCAACAAGCTCATGATAAACCTTAGAAGTTTTCGTGTCATATAAATTTTATATCTATTGACAATTTGCGTATCAAACTTCTCAATTTTTGTTTGGAACTTGAAATATCTTTTTTGGAGTATTAGCGATGTCCAAACACTCTCTTCCACTAATCTTCCTTGGCGTCCTTCAGCTGTTTGTTATCCAGACACTAAACTTTAGTAATTGCTAGCATTAGATTTTTTCTTTGGTAGTTCATAGAATTGCTCCTAAAACGTTGTAGTGGTGAGCTTTTCAATCTCTTATGCTCAAAATGGATTACTTACGATACTAAATATTGTAATATTATTTAATGTACGTTTAACTATCGGTTTTGATCTTAGGCTGCCCTCCCTACTCCTTACGGAGAAACATAATTTCTATCGTAATTCGTATGTCTAAACTTCAAAAGCGCTTTAATGAGTAAATTAAAGATAAGTCTCATTTTTTTGTTTGTTTTGGTTCTTTAAAAATGAAGAAATTTGAAACAAATGTTTTGTATTTTAGAGCACAAACTTCGCGATTTCTTAGCCTTTGTCGATCTTCTCCAAAATTTGCAATCTTGGTGTGATTTTCTAAAGAATTAAGTCACCCGTTCTAGAGCATTAGTGTTTCACAACTGTCATCGGTACCTTGCGATAGATCCTTTAAGTGTTCGATTTGTTTTATTAAAACAACGGTAACTTCTTACGATTAGCCTAAACAACTCTAAAAGCAAAATAGTATCTGGCCGTGTTGTATGTTTTTTACGGCGCCACATCGCTATTTATCTTATAACGGGTGACTCAGAATAGAATGCATATTTGTCTTTGAAATAGCGCGGGATATAAAAGTAGGAAAGGGGCGGGCGGCCATGTGTTAAATAGTAGAAAGCATGAAGTTTGTTAGTTGCAATAGATGAGTTTCCGGGTGAGTAACGTGGCTTTTGTGTGCACAGTTATTATAAAACCAACAGTTACATAACTGTACGTAGGCGTTTTCAAGTTAGATATGGTCTTCATAACATACAGTAAATGCCAAATGCCAATTTAATAAAGCTTTGGGTGCAAAAGTTTGAGCGTAGTGGTTCTACCGTAAATTCCAAACCTATTTGCTGCCGGCGAACAGTAAGAACGCCAGCAAACACCGATCGCGTGCGCGCTAGCGTTCGACAACATCCCCGAAGGTCGATCCGTAAACGCACGGGAGCTTGGAATTTGAATCGGTTTAGTTAGATAATTTTGCAAAAATAGTTACGTTTTCATGCCTACAATATCCAGTTAGTGCAAGCTTTGAAAGCAACGGATTCCCCGTTATGCCTCGCTTTTGCGCGTGAGATGCTTTCTCAGTTTGAAAATTTTGATGGAATTTTGTTTAGTGTTGAGGCCCATTTTCACTTGGACGGATACGTTAACCATCAAAATATGCAGTATTGGTCAGAAAACAATTTTTTGGTACAAACATCAGGAACATCTCCACAGCTCCAAAGTCACCGTTTGGGCTGCAATTTCTTCGAAGGGTATTACTGTTTTTTTTGAAGATAACCATACGCGCGCACTTACTGTCAATTCTGATAGATACTCCGCTATGATTCATAATCTCTTTAGTCCGGCTCTTCTAGTATGGGAGGGATATGGCCCTACAGCATGGTTCCAGCAAGATGGCCACTAGTCACACAGCACGCGCCGCTTTAGAGGCAATTAGAGAATTGTTTCCAAACCGGCTTATTTCGCGTAGAGATGACATTGATTGGCCACCACGAAATCCTGACCTGGCCCCACCTGATTTTTTCCTTTGGAGATATTTGAAACATCAAACTCACATAAATCCTCCGACTAATTTGCTTCAACTTAAGGCCCGTATACGAGAACGAAATTGTAGTAATTGGACAAGATGTGTACAACGTGTTTTCACGCATTTGAGGTCTCACTTGGAGGGGTACAACGCCGTGATGGCAAACGTCTTGATGATGTAATTTTTCGCACATAATTTTCACATTTCATGCTTAAATTTTATCATACTTACGTAAATATATCATAAAAGGTTACTATGTTCCATTGTTTTGAAATATGCATTCCATTCTGAGTCATCCGTTATTTGCGTCCTGTTTCTCTTTACCTTTATAGACAACTCAACTAAAATAGGTTCAGCTTTCTACTGGTACATGTATAGTTACGCAATTCTTTTACAATTTTTCGTTCAGCGGCAAGGTAATAATTATTGCGGGTTGTTTAAAAGACACTGAGAGAAACGGAATATCTTTTGAGTGAGACTATTTTTTTAGAAACTTAAAAATAAACATAGACTGCATCGAAAGGCGCAGATTTTCCTTCGTCCTCACATTGTTCAACTTAAACTATTTACTTCATTTTCCGTAAAACAATATTAGACTTCTGGTTAATATCATACTATCTAAATTGTAATTTTAAGTGTAGTAAACTAAGAATTTTAAATCATAATTACTATCCAAAAAAACATTTTTAAGAATACTTTATTTTGGTCCTTTAAACACCACAAAATGATCTTTAGAAATAATTTTTTTGAGTTTGTATATAAATATTTAATGTATTACGTCAAACATCTATTTTTTGTTGTTGAGTTTTAGTTATCCCAAATGTTATTTTTATAACCATTTTAACTCTTCCATTTGCTTGAATTGTTTGACTCATAAAAGGAATTATTCCCAAACAAGAAAAGTGTCCTTTTTTCATATCAAAAATTCTGCACAACTTTTTTACAACCACAAATATTGCTTTTAATTGACTTTCTTATTCTTAAAACACGGCGCTACTTTTTATGAGTACAGCAGCTGACAAAATTTCATTTAAAAATCATTAATTTTACAAGGTCGACATTCTTCCTCTAACAGGTCTTTAATACATATCCTTTTTTCTAAACCCCTCTTTATGTGGTATAAAAACTGCTGGATACAGTAAAAACTATAAAAAAATGACTGTCACACAGAAATTCTACTAGACTGAAACTAAATACAATAAAAAGTACAATGCAAGGTTACAAATGAAGATAGAGATAAGTAAAACCTGCACATTATGAGTCTGTTTAAAACAATTTATAGAATTTTTGTGATGCCATGTCAGTAATTTTTGGTCATTGTTTTAAGTGTTGAGATATACATATGTACCTACAGTACTTTGTAAGTCACATTATTGTTTCTTAGTTTTTAGGGATAAAAATGTTTCAGGTTATAAGGTGAAACTGTAGTAATTGGATTTGAGATTATTTAAAAGAAAATCCCATATTTTTGCTCCTTTCAGTACCAAGCGATTCATATAGGGCTGTTTTAATCACTCTATTTCTTCTTTCTCTTCTCCCATTTTACCTCACGGTGTTGGAGTTTTGAGCCATCGGTTGTAAGCGTTTCTATCCCTTGCCAGGATCTTTATTTGTTCTATGGTCTTGCCTCTTTTCCTTGCCACTTCTCTGATGTTGTCTTCCCATACTTTTCTAGGCCTTCCTCTGGGACGCTTTCCTTCATCTTTCATTGCAAACACTTTCTTGGGTACCTTGTCTCACTCATTCGTACCATATGTCCAAACCATTGAAGTTGTTTTAATTCTATGTTTTCTACTAAGGGTTCCTGATCTAGTTCGTCTCGTACACTGCGATTCCTTACACAGTCTCTTCTTGTTTTTCCAATTACCCGTCTTAGGTACTTTATTTCTGTTGCTGTTATTTTTGATCTGTGTTTATCTTGCATTACCCATGATTCGGCTCCATATGTTACGGTAGGCACGTAGATTGTTTTATATAAGTGCATTTTTGCTTTTCTACTTAATTCCTTTTTTCCTATTAAGGTATTGTTTATTTGATAGTAGACTTTGTTAGCTTTATTTATTTATTTATTTCTTCGTCAATTTTTCCATTTGCACTTATTCTTACTCCTAAGTATTCAAGTTCATCTACTTCCTGCAATTGTCTTCCTTCTATCTGTATTTGCATTTGCCTTGCTCTTTCGTTTTCTTCTCGCGATATTTTCATAATTTTACTCTTGTCCGTATTTATCTGCATCCCCTTCTCTTCCAATCTGTTCTTCCATGTTGTTACTTTCCTTTGCAGTTGTCCTTCACTTGTTGCGATCAGAATTATATCGTCGGCATATAGTAAGTCTTATGTCAGTACTTGGTATAGATTCAGGTATCCCAGGCTAGTATTTCTGATGTCTTTTTTACATTGTTCGTTTATGTAATCCATATATATCACGAAAAGTAGGGGGCTGAGACTATCCCCCTGTTTTATGCCCTTTTCCATCTTGAATTTCGTAGATGTTTGCCCGTTTAGTCTTACTGAGCCGGTACTATTGGTATTTACACTTCTTATTACTCGTTTTAATTTTGGGCTTACCTCCAGATGGTCTAGTGCTTCCCATATATATTGGCGTAGTACTTTGTCGAATGCAGATTTTAAATCTAAGCATGCCAAATATAGTGTTTTGTTTTTATCTATTCTTTTCTCTGATAGTATTCGAAGGGTAAATATGTGATCGTGGGTTTGTCTCCCCGGTGTGTATGCTGCTTGTTCATCTTGTATTTTATTTCCTATTTCTACTCTTAGTCTGCTTTCTAAAATTCTTGAGTATACTTTGAACGCTACTCCTGATAGACATATAGCTCTGTAGTTGTCACTATTTGTGGAATCTCCTTTTCTGTGTAGAGGTACAATGATATTTCTTCTCCATTCATCTGGTATATTTTCTGTGTTCCAGGCTTTCTGAAAGATTTGTTTCAGCCATTGTACTAGTACATTTTTTGCTTTCATTAGGGCCGTTCTTATTTCTTCTTCAGTTATTATATCCACTTCTTCCTGTTCGTTATTGTCTTCTGCCACTATTTGTGCATTTCTATCTCCCTTGAATTTGGACATGTAATGTTCCGCCCAGGCTTGTAGTATGTCTTCTGTTTCCGTTTGCAATTCACCAGCAGCATTTCTTATACTTCCTTTCCTTTTAGTCTTTTAATTATATTCCAAAATTGTTTCTGGTTGCTTATATAGTTGCCTTCAATTTTCCTTCCGAAACTTTCCCAGCTCTCTCGTTTGGCTTGTTTCACTGCTTCCTTCGCCTCATTTCTTTTTTGTGCATATATTACTCTATCTCCATTTGTTTTTGTTCTTGTATATTTTTTCCACGCATGCTTTTTCTCCTTAATTTTCTTTTTCACTTCCTCATTTCACCATTTAGTTCGTTTTTGGTCATTGTTTTGTCTGACTATTTTTGTTCCGCATATTTCTTTTGCTGTTGTTTGGAGTGCCGCTTTGAGTTTTTCCCATACTTCATTAAGGGTTTGTTGCTGGTTGCTATTTTCAGATTCTTTCAACTTCTCTTGGAGTCTTTCCTCGTATTCTCTTCTTATAGTTGGTTCATCCAAAAATTCTAGCTTAATTCTTTCATATTTTCTACCTCTTTCCTTTTTTGGTTTCTCTATGTTGGTATCTGCGATTACTAGTCGATGTGCTGTGCTCAACTCCGCCCCTCTGATTGCTTTCACGTCGTTTACGGCGTATCTCATATTTTTGGTGTATGTTATATAGTCTATCATGCTTCGATGTTCTAGCCCTTGCACTTCATATGTGATTTTATGAATATTTTTGTGATTGAACCACGTATTTCCTATGAGTATTTGATTTATGATACAGAAATCGAGCATGCTTTGTCCATTATCATTAATTTCACATTCCAGCCCATGCTTTCCCATTGTACCATGCCCTCTTCTTTCTTGGTTTCCTATATGGGCATTCCAATCTCCCATTACTGTAACGTGTTGGTTGTTATTCTGTAGTTTCTCTGTTTCTCTCTGTAGTTCTTCATAGAACGCGTCTTTTTCGTCTACGGTAGCGTTTTCCGTTGGTGCGTATATTTGTATAATCCCCACTTTTTCTTGTAGGTTTAGCTTCATGGTCGATATTCTTATATTTATAGCTTCCCAGCTGGTTATTTTCCTATTTAGTTCGTTACTTACTATGATTCCTACACCTTCCGTTGTTCTGTTACCTCTAGGTGTACCTGAATATCTTAGTGTATGCCCCTTGTCCATATGAGTTTCTCCACTTCCTTTCTTTTTTATTTCTGATACTCCTAGTAATTGGATTTTATACTTTTTTATTTCTTCGATTATTTCAGGTTCCTTCCCAGTTAAAGATGTTACGTTCCATATCCCTAATCTTATCCTTTTTCCTGCTTTTAGTCGTCTTGGGGTTGACCGTCCATTTCCGAGGCTCGTTGAATTACTCTGAATCATGATACCTTGTGTGGGTGATTAGCCCAACGACAAGGGTCCCGTTACCTCGGGACAACTGGTGTCAGGTTATACCCCCCGACGCTGGGTCGCCAGAGCCCCGTTTGTTTTCTAGCAGGGTGTACCGGGCATTTTATTGTGCCTCTCTTGCAGGTGGGGTTGACATTTGAGCCCTTGGATGTTGGTGGGCCCCTTACACCCCCACTCACTCTATTTAATGAATACTAAATTAAAATGTTTCAATATGGAATGTATCTGGAAGAAATTATCCTTTACAATTAAATTTTTAGCAATAACAAAAAACTGTTATTTTAGAAAAATTTGCAGCAATAGTCATTTCCGCTAAATTAAAATAACTTTTGAAATCACAAAATATCATTGCTTTCTCGTTATTAACTTTTGACAGCGGAACGCTATAGGCGAAAGTTAATGATTTTAACATGGTGTCTGTCTGTCTGGAGACACGATAACTTCCGTTATAATCATCAGATTCACTTCAAACTTAGCATACGTATAGCTTAGCTCAATACCTTCTACATTATTGAATTTCAGCCAAATCGGCCAAAGGTCAAGGGGTCAACGGTGAGGTCAAACTTTTTTCCATCACATAACATGTCATTTAATTTTTGAAATCGGTCAACGGTCACGAGATCACGACAAGGTCAACAGGATTTTTCAGGATTCGACAGGGTTTATAATACCTCATTCGAAAGAAGACGTCATAATCAACATTATTCCGCTATTAATTTCTTTAATTCAGTCAAAGGTCATGAAGTCACGACTTGGTCATCATGATTTTTCAAGATAAGAAAGGGCTTATGATATCTCAGTCAAAATTAAACGTCACAAACAACATTATTCTGCTATTATTTTTTTAAATCGGTCAATGGTCATGACATCACGTCAAGGTCAACATTTTTTCTTCATAATTTGACATAGCTTGATACTTCATTTGAAAGCAGACTCCATAAGTAACATTGGTTACGTTGCTTTCCTTTTTTCCGTTCACGATGATTCAATGACGTTTGTCTCACGTTACCCCACCCTTTTGTTTGCTATGCAAAGAAGTGGAGGAAAAAACAAAACCTGCGCAGCTCAACGCAAAGAAACAGGTTTGTGGATGTTTTGTTTACTTTCAGTACATTATTTAGCTTTAATCAAAACTGAAGCATTTCTGTTGCGCTGCACTGACGTATTTTTACTTAAAAGTCTGTAACTTACTTCTACAACATTAATTGAGAGAATTCACCTTTTTCTATTCCTGATCAATTTTAATTGTGATTACTGCATATTTTTTTATTCAAGTGTTTAATGAAAATAATTAACACCTAAAACATGTCGTCATGTTTGTTTAACTGAGTGCTAGTGAAAACAGTTAAACATAACCAAGAGACTAGTACAAGGCAACCATCACGAGTCGACTACCACTTTATCACACGTATCGCAGTTACATTGTCACTGAAAATAATTCTCCTACTGTTAGTGCGTTAAATAAATTTATAAAGGTAAGTCAATAAAATTATGGATTTAAGCGTAACTAAACACGTCGGCGTGTTTCAAAGACGATTAATTTAAAGCATGCTTTTAATATTTATACTTACATTTTCTGTTTAAAAAGGTTACAACAGTGCTACGTACCAAAAAACAAAGCCCAGCTGTAAGACAGGCAAAAAATGGTGAAGCAAGAGACAGGCTGAGACAAGATGAGGACTACCAAGCTGCAGAACGTGAAAAAAAAACCGTGTAGCAAAGCAGAATCAACGGATGGATGAAGAGTGTCGAGAGCAGGAACGAGAAGTAGATCGTGTGTTCAAGAAGAAACGAAGGGTCGACGAGGAGGTCAGAGATCATAATCGAGATATAAATATAGCCTCAATGCAGCAACGGCGGATGGATGAAGAGTTTCGAGATCAAGAACGAGAGGCCGACCGTCGAGCAGAGGTCGACAGTGCATCAAAGCAGAAGCGACGGATGGATGAGGAGTTCAGAGATCACGAGCGCGAAGTTTTGTGTACGCGTTTATGAAGGGATAATAAGCCTCCTTGCAAAAAAACTCGGAGCGAACCCATGAAACACCAGAGTTTCAACATCAGCAAGTTCTCAGAACATCATAATTTTTTGTGTACGCGTTTATGAAGGCGTAGTAAGGCTCTTCGCAAAAAATCTCGGAGCGAATCCATGAAACACCAGAGTTTTGTACATGCGTTTATTTCACCTCTCGCTGATTCGCCGTACCGCTGTCGAAAATTTCATTTATGGTTTTACACCATTATCGTTTTCATTGAAATACTAATTTAAATTTGTTTAGCTTGTGATATAAAAAAATACATAGTCAAACGGTTAATAAATAAATAGGCTTAAAAAAGCATTATTATTTATAATTTGAAGCAAAGAATTTTCAAAACTATAGTTAGGTGAAAAAATAAGATACTTAGTGATGAGCCAAACAAGTGCAAGATTTTCCGACTTACAAAAAGGTTGACAACCACATGACACAATTCAGTAACTGGAGTTGTAGAGCAAAGGAAATGCTGTTGGACTGAAGGGTTTTTCTAAACAAAATTTCTATATAAGGTTTAGCAAAACTCCTTCCCCAATCTCAAGGAAGGTTATAAATCAAAGGGTGATCCAAGGATAGGGAAAGAAATATCATTAGACGTAGTAGCCGGAAAGTTTTACCTAGAATGGTCCTTAGTAGCCAACACGTCATGGACAAACAAACAGAGAGTTTTTGATACAATTCTGTTGTAATTAGTGCTACGGGGCTACCTTCCATTAACAATTGATTTTGTTGCAGATAAAAACTTTAGAAATACTGGTTCTGTAGTAAGAAATGGAGGACTGCTAAAATGCCAAAAAACTTATTCACTTGTCTAGTCGTACTGTATGCTAAATTTTGCACCAAGATCTTTATTTTCATTCGTACAAGATAGTTGTTGTACAGGAACTGTTCAAACGTGATTGGCAAAATTCCTGAAGCGTGCCACATTACACAGTTGCTTTCTTTACTGATGAACCTTATTTTAACTTGTGCGGATGAATTAATAAACAAAACCTCCATATTTGAAGTGATAAAGGTATCTCCAGAGCAAATGTGTCGTCGTTTGGTATGCGGTGAGTAAAGTATGGGTCATTTACATGTAGTAGTGACATATGGGTGTATGGGGTTACATCATAGAGGTAGTACCTTTCTACGGAAACGGTCACATCAAGTGTCATAGACAGGAGATGGTTTCCGAAGTCTGGTCCTCATGAAGTACCCAGCTCTCACTTATGGCTCCAAGCGCCACACCCTGGTAACTGCATTGACCTGCAGGCAAAACTAAGTGAGGGTAGCCAGATATGGCGAAAACTAACAAGTGGCAGCAGGCTTGTCAGTAGCAAGTAATAGCGGAAATCAAGTGGATTGGAACGGTATTATGTAGCATATCTTTAGGCATGGTCAGAATGACTTGAATGGCTATAGAACTGCGTATGTGGAAAGCAACGGAAAACTACCACATATTATAGATCTTCCAAGAACAATCATGACAGGGAACCAAACAGAAATGGCCTTGAGTACTGGGCAGGACTTAAATGTCCACAAGGTGCTAAGAATCTCCAGCCTGTTAGGATCGCTACTTGGAACGTAAAAGTCTATTTCAAATGGGAAAATTTCATAACACCGTAAAAGAAATAAATAGAATAAAAATTGATTTACTTGGGCTAAGTGAAGTTCGATGGCCTAACAATGGACAAATAAATACAGAAGAAGAAGAAATAATATATTATTCGGGTGATAGTAACACATTAAACCAACATGGTGTTGCAGTATTGGTATCTTCAAAATTTAAACAATATGTAGAAAGTTATCTCCCGCTTTCCAATAGAATTATAATGTTGCGACTAAGATCTTCAAAAATAAAAAATCAACATCATTCAGGTATACGCACCAACTGCAAAAAGTGACGAAGACGATATAGAAAAGTTTTATCATGATTTAGATCAAATTCTAAAAGTAACACACAAACACGATATGAACATAGTCTTAGGCGACTTTAATGCTAAAGTCGGCAAACAACGCTGTCAGGATATTGTAGGTGATTATGGATTGGGTGATCGGAACAACAAAGGCGAACGATTAATTCAATTCTGTCAAGAATAGGATCTGGCCATAATGAACACATGGTTTAAACTTCCAAACCGTCGTCTGTATACGTGGCGTTCCCCAGCAGATAATCCAGATCACATTATACGCAACCAGATAGATTATATTATAGTAAACAAACGATTTAGAAATGCTTTTAAACGGTAAAAACTTATCCTGGTGCAGACGTGGCCTCTGATCATAATCCCGTAGTTGCCAATATAAAAATTACACTAAGAAAAGCACGAAAACCTTGTACAAAGAAATTTGACATTGAAAAGCTCAGAAACAGCGACGTGTTCGAAAGAGTGACGTAAACATTCAACAAACGTTTAAAAAGCGAATACAAATTTAATGAAGGCATAGAAAAGAAAAAGGCAACTATCCGATCCATTTCAACAAGCACTTGTGATGAAATGCTTAAACCAGAAAAGAGGCAAAAAAGAAAAACTTGGATGACGGATACTATACTCGAAATGATGGAAAGAAGAAGATTAATGAAATTATGCAATAATAGTATTGCATATTGGGAGTTGCACAAAAACATAAAGAAAGAAATAAGAAAAGCAAAGAGTAATTGCTTGAAAATAAAATGTGAAAACATTGAACATCTGGAAAAATGACATGACTCAAGGAATCTGCATAAGCAAGTCCGTGAATTAAATGGAAGAGCGTATAATAATAACCAAGGTAATATATCAATAAACTCAAAAGGAGAAATTCTTATCACAATTGAAGATAAAATAAAAGAATGGAAAAATTATACATACAATCTTTTCAAAGATGACAGAGGTGTTAAACCAAATACAAATATAAACAAAGATAATATCCTAGAAATAACAAAGGATGAAATTATACAAGCAATAAAATCATCACAAACAGGAAAAGCCTTAGGACCAGATGAGATACCTACTGAAATTATGAAACTGATAAAAGACGAAAATATCCCAATACTAGTAGATCTTTTCAATTGTATATATAAAAGCGGACAATTCAAAAGACTGGTTACACTCTGTGTTTGTAACATTGCCAAAATTAATAAACCAAAACAGTGTAAAGATTTTCGAACAATAAGTTTAATGAGCCATGTTCTCAAAATATTCTTAAAAATCATACATCGCAGGATCTACAAGAAATGTGAAGAACGACTAACAGAACATCAGTTCGGTTTCAGGGATGGATTGGGTACACGCGAACCTTTATTGTTTATGGGAATTTTATTAGAAAGATGCCGTGATGTAAATAAAGATGCATATCTGCTCTTTATTGACTACGAAGAAGCTTTTGACAAAGTCAAACATGATAAACTGCTTGAAGTATTGACTGCGATACAACTAGATCAAGCTAATATTCGTGTAATAACCAATTTATACTGGCACCAAACTGCAGGTGTAAGAGTTGATAGACACAGTACGGAAGAAATGGACATTCTGCGCGGAGTAAGACAGGGATGTGTGTTATCACCCTTACTTTTCAACTTGTATTCAGAAGAGATTTTTAGACAAGCTTTTGACAATTCTGATGATGGAATACTATTAAATGGAGAACGAATAACCTCAATAAGATATGCCGATGATACGGTATTAATGTCTGAATCAGCTCAAGGATTGCAAAGAATGCTGGACCAGATATCAGTCATTAGTCAAGATTTCGGTCTCTCCATAAACACAACAAAAACAAAATCAATGGTGATCAGCAGAAATCCTCAAGCAACGCAAATAGTACTACGGCATAACAATAGAATAATTGAAAACGTATCTCAATATCGTTACCTGGGCTCATGGATAAACGATCAGTGTAATTGTCTGCAAAAAATCAAGGTGAGAATAGAAATGGCCCGCTCAGCATTTATGAAAATGAAAGCAACATTATGCTCTCACGAGATACATTTACAGATACGTATCAGACTATTACGCTGCTATGTGTACTCTGTGCTGTTTTATGGTGCTGAAACGTGGACATTAACGAAGGATGCCCTTAAAAGAGTAGAGGCTTTTGAAATGTGGACATACAGAAGAATGCTTAGAGTTCCATGGATCCACAGAGTGAGTAACAAGGAAATTTTGAAAAGGATGCAAAAAGAAACAGAATGTATTGAGAAAATAAAAACAAATAAACTGCAATACCTCGGCCACATTATGAGAAACACTAAATATCGGTTATTGCAACTAGCACTACAAGGCAAGATTAACGGCCGACGCCCACCAGGTCGCAGACGTATATCTTGGCTGAGAAATCTAAGAGATTGGTATAAACTGACATCATCACAACTGTTTAGAATTGCAGTATCCCGAATCATGATCGCAAACACTCTTTCCCGAAGAGTATGCACTTGAAGAAGAAGAAGTGACATATAGAAATAATTCGGTAATTGGATTCGCTTTATGCGACTTCTTCCTATAAAAATAATTTTAAGAATGACATTACCAAACATCTACCAAGACGTTCCAAGCCCTAGGAAATGTTCGAAAGAGCAATAAAAATTTTGGAATGCAACGCCATCAATGCACCAAAAATGAAAGACGCCTTTTAGAGCCAATATCTTTTTTAAAATACATTGAAATAAAATATTTATTTTTGTAGTTTTATGTCTTATCATTTTCTCTTATCCAACTTGAAATAGTGGAAATGAGCTTAAAAAGATGTTAAGATTTATTACAACGATCTCAAGTATCAATATATTGTAAATTCAAGTGCAACTACCTTTACCACACTTGCAAAAAGAAAATATTCATCCAATATGAAAACGAGTTTCAATTATGTACTAATTTTGACTTATACCGGTTAATGAATCAAAATAGTCCTTTTTTGTAGATATTTCTTTATAGTCTTCAAAGCCAGCATACAGTGATAAAATTTTATGGTTATTTATTTTTTCATAAACGTTACGCTTGTGGTAATTAAAATTGCTTGAAACTTAGAAAGTTTTAAAGAAATAGAATAATTGCGACAAGGTTCACAAAGATCGACAATCCAGACTTTTCGAATAAAGCCTATTGATTTTATCTCCTTTACTATTACTGACTCATATGTAAGTACAGTTTGCGCTCTTTAAAAAATGCACTTTATCTTTATTTACACAACTGTATAGTTGTATGGAAAGTTAATTAACTGGTTTGATAAATTACTGATTTTAAATTTGTTGGGATTCTGTAGTCTGCAATACCTTTTTTTTATAATTATGGTTTCTTGAAAATCGTCTTGGTAGTTTTATCAATATTTCAGTATTTCTGCTATTTATTTTAAGAAACGTATTTGTTAAATTTTATGTAAATATGGGGAGAACCGTGAAAGGTACAAAGAATTCTAAAACATTTGCAGGTTGTCTCCTCCATCCTTTTGACCGAATTTGACCATTATTAAATGTACTCAAGTATTTGATCAATAAATATATGTGCAAAATTTTGTCGTGACTTGATGACTTCTGCAAAATAGTTTGATTATTTGCGCATACACTGTATAATTTAATCATTTATACTTTTTACTTTAACACACATCTAAATTCGAGAAACCAAGTTATTTACTTTACTAATCTGTTTGTGTCATTTTCCATGTTCACAAAAGAACTTGTTTAGGTATTTATTAAAAAATGGAATTGAATTTTGTATTTTGCCGGCGTATTTAGTATATACTGTCGGAACAAACATCTACCTAGTTAGTGATGTCAGAAGTAATTCCTTTAGTGATAAAAAGAAAAAACATTCTTTAAAAATTTGTACATTTTGCAAATAGACGAATACGATAAAAGTCTTACAATGTTATCGGTCTCGATTTTAACTTATTTAGAACGGCGGTGCCTAGACATTATCCTATTGAGTTCTATAAATGATCTAGCTTTGGTTAGTTTCATTAACTTTAGATTCTCCAATATCATCTTGTATTTTGTTAGGTTAGTAACTATTTACGCTAGCATTGCCTGTATCAAAAACACTAAGCATGTCACATCTTTCAGAGTTTTTTATGTCGTACTTGTGTAAATATTAGGCAGTAAATCGCCATGGCTATCGAGAACAAGTGAGCTCTGTACAATTACAGGAAGGTATTAAGCTACAATAAATTGTTTATGCTCCGTTAAAAAAATTGCGGCAATTCAAAAATGCCCCAAGTTTTACATGAAAGGTTAACAACTTTAAAATACTTCTTGCACTTCATTAATATGTAGCAAAAGGCTTTGCGCTCTAGGTTTCGTTTAGACGAAGGGTTCCAAATTGGAGCTTGAATATTTACCGCAACGCTATGTGATAGCATCCGAATGAAAGTAGCACTGTGATATCACATTTTTTGGAATTTCCCACAATATGATGCACAATTTACGATAACCCTGCTAATCAACGAATACTATTTTTAAAAATACATTATATTTTTATTTGTAATGCGGCCACTGACGCAAATAATTTAGCCCGTTCCTTCTGCGTATTGATAGTGTTTATAGTTGGATTGCCCAACAGCTGTTTTCCTTTAGGGTTTTTTCTTCCTCAAAAATATTGTTTGTGCAATTTTACAATTTAATAAAATCGCAGTTTTTTGTAGAATATACAGCGTTAAAAGTGCATAATAGATTACAAAATGGGTGAAAATTAAAATTATATGTGACATACAAGGTTTATCCAAAAAACATTAAGCCAAAGTTTAATACAATTGTTCCTGTGGTATAGCTCTATACTATGGCTTTATATATAACAAACTACATATGTAAAATAACTAGCCAACTAACCAACGTTCAGCTCAAATTAGGTTTAAGCCTATAAGCATCAAATTTAGCAAGTGCATTTTTCTTAGCGCAGATATTCATTAGTAAGAAATTTTTCGTGTACATCTAAAAAGATAAAAATTTGAAATGTGTAATTTTTAAATTGTCGCATGCATTTCGAGAGCCTTAAATATGGAGTTATAAAATTCTCTATTGAAACTAAATAAAACGTGACTTCTATCACTTTGGTTTTTTTTTGACTACCAAAGGTAGATTTATAAAAATTTGATATACAGACACTTCAATATAAACAAGACGGATGTAAAACTTGGAAACGCAACTTTCGAAACCGAAGCAAGTCATGCATGTGACTCTTGGTATCTTGGAGAAAATTATAGCTACAGGTCTAAAATACAGAGGAAGATACCGACCTAAGGTATATGCTGGCCAAATATAAAGTGAATCGGTCAAGTAGTTCCGGAGATATTGTGTTGACACACACAGACAGACAGACAGGATCGTGATCGCATTAACTTTCGTCTAAGCCTTCGGGGTTCCGAAAGTTAATAAGTAAAACTGTTCTTTAAAATTTTTTAAAGTTTGTCTTGGAAAAAAGAGATTAAAAAATAATGAATATATTTAGTACTCGTATCAAGAAAGCCGTTGAAGATGGAAACTTCGGAATCGTTGTACAGAAAAAAAAAACACAGACGACTTGGCCTTATAAAGAATAATTATAAGCGCATAAGGCGTGAAAATTGGTGTAAGAATATTATGATAATGTAACTAAATACAAATGCAAAAAAGAGGAATAATTTAAATACGATATACAAACCTTCATAACAAATAACAACAATAAAGACAGAAATAAAAGCAGTTAAAAATATGATTTCAAAATACTGTATTATAAAAATAAAATATAAGAAAAAGTCTTGTAATTTTTAGGAAGAAAAGTAGAATTAGGAAGCTTGAAATATTAAAACATACCAGACTAAGAACAAAAACTAGAGAACAAATTTGGAGAAACAAATTTATAAACAATACGTATCCAGCGGTCTGACACCACAAGTATATTTTATTATACTTAAGTAAAATAGAAAAACTAAAACTAATAGAATTAGGATATCAAAAGATGATAACGAATAGTTAAATCTAGAAACGGAGTGAAGAAAAAGCAAACATGTAATATATAATTTTTCAGCAAGTATAATGACAAACATCACATTAAAAAAACCTACGATTATAATAATAAATAAAATACTAAATAAAACTGACATACTACTAACAAGGATTTTATAATAACTAAAATTACAAATCATAAAAATACATATAACACATAAAATTATGTATTCCATAAAAATATGAAATGTAAAAAAATTAAAAGATAAAAAAGAAAAAAAGAGAATACAATAAAAATAAAAAATAAAAATAGGAACATTAAAAACACACCAGGAAAATAATAAAAACTAGAGCATAAATTTGAAGAAATAAATTTGCAAATATTGACAGTTACTGAGACAAAGAGTAAAAGGCAGGGATTTATAAAAACAGAAAAAGATAACATACTGATATCAAATGCAGTAAATGAACACAAAAGAATAGCTGAGATTCTTCTTCTTCTTCTTCTTCTACTCTTATATAGGCTATAAGCCTGTTTCTAACTACACATTTCGTGTAGTACTATGAGCCATGTTGGACGTACCCCGGGCAGGTGACTAGTCTGACCCGTTAGAAGAAGGAGAATGTACTTTACGACCGCCAAAGGTGTTTTGTATGATGGTCGGAGAGCACTCGATGTTTGCCGTTATTTTTGACCTGGGAGTCGAAACCAGGGCCCGCCGCGCGTTAGTCTGGCAGGCCGAGGCCTTTACGTCGCGACTGTCGTGCTCTCAATAGCTGAGATTAGATGTATAATATACAAGAGCATAGAGGAATCAAAATAGAAAAGTCTACAATTGGCAAGCAAAGCGAAAGAAAAAACATAAGCATAATAATAATTAATTAACAAACAACATACAATAATAGTGGTATACTATAATAGTGTAATATACAGAAGACAAGAACAAGTTTGTAGGCAGAATTATTCGTAGCATCTGATAAAGTTAATGCAAAAACATATATACGAGGTGCATTCAAGTTATAATACCTCCAATTTTTTTCTCACAAACTAATCACACGGAAACTGTGAGACTTGTGTCACTTCTTGATGTAATCTCCCTGCAGTCGTACACACTTTTCATAACGTTGACGCCAATTATTCTATGGCCGACCACAGACAGTGTCTTTCATCGTTTGAAACCAAAAGTCGTCAGCAGCCAGATCGGGTGAGTAGGGAGCATGAAAAATCACTTCAAAGTTGTCAGCATTTGTGGCACTTTTCGCATTTTTAGGTCTTCATGCAGGATTGTGTGCACAGATGCCACAGAAATGCCAACTTTATAGGCTATGTGTTCCATACCCATTCGGCGATCCTCCAAAACAAGTTTTTTTGTTTGATCATGTCATTAGACCGGCTAGTGCGAGGCCGAGATTACCTTGCTTTGTTGTCACACGACGTTTTGCTTTTTTTGAACTGTCGTACCCACAAACGCACATCTATAGCACCATCACCACATGTCTCACTCAACTGGCGCTAAATTTCAATCGGTGTCACACCACGAAAATGGAGAAAACGAATGATTACACGCTGTTCTTGTAATGAAAACGTCGCCATTTAAGTATCAAAAACAGTCCTCACTCTCGCCGCTATCGCTAAAGTCCTGGATGCCGTGTAGTGCTGCCATGTCTGTCTCGCATTCACAAAGTGTGCGCGCATATTTTGAAACAAACCGCACGTTTCTATCTGTTTCCAGTGCTGAGAAAAAAATTCGAAGATCTTAAAACTTGAATGCACCTCATAGTAGGCGAAAAAAAGCTGAAAACAATAAAACATACAAAAACGTAATAGCAAAATATGGAAAAAATACTAATAGTAACATAAGAAAAATGATCTTTTTTTTGTATAATACATAACTTAATAATAACTAATCTTTATATATACGAAAAAAGTAAGAATAAGAGATAAAAATTAATAAACGACTAGAAATAATGGATACCAGAGCAAGGACTCCTGAAATTAGCATTAACCACGATTTAGTGTCAGAATAATTTAGAGAATAGACAGAAGAGAAAGAATACAAAATCAAAATATTAAAATAATTTAGAATCAAAGATAAATAAATAGCAGAAAAATGTAAAAGACAACTAGAAAACAATTATGAAAACTTCCAAAAAGTTATGAAAAGAAAAAACAAAATTATTACAAAATTATTTTAAAAATATGGTTTTCAATGTACTAAAGAAGTATGCGCAATAAAAAATTGCAATAAAAAGTCATCGTCTTGGTAGAACAAATAAATAAAGAAACTCAGGAACAAACTAAGAAGGAGACTTGGAAATAATATAAAGCAAAAAGAACTGGAGAAAATTATGACAAATAAAAAAAAAAAAAGAATTAAAAACCAACGGTAAAAACAGTAATATACATAGGACAAAGAATTTTATATAAAATAGAAGAGGACAGCAACAGTAACTAAAAAATGTTTTTAAAGTGTTACCAAGATTAAGAAAATTAAATTATGTATATATTAATTAAAATAATAAAATAATAGATGAGACTAATATTTGCATAAATTGTCAGATGATATAAATAATATGCAAAAGAGTAAGACAAATTTTTAGAAAAAAATTAAATAAGCAATGATCCTAGTAGAACTAAAGGAAGCAATAAAAACAATAAATAATAAATCATCAGAATGAAATAAAATAACAGCGGAGATAATTAAAAATATAGATAAAAAAAATAAAAATATGACTAAGGATATTTTAAATGCTGTGGAAAAAAAGATTTCCTAACGCCCGGCAAATAGCATTAAAGGGGAGTAACACTAAATTTTTCAAAAAATCATTTTTTTTTGTTTTGCCCAAATAAATAGTTTTGCAACCAAAGAACATGCATGTATCTTTGTTCCCAAGTAAAAATGCGCACTAAAAATATTCTAAATGAGCGCCAAACGCTGACGAGTTTTTCTAGCGCTCTTGGCGGTTTGGAGCGCTGCACGCGCATGTTCCATTAGTTATAAAGCACATGCCAGCACGCATAAAGGTCTTCAAGCCCTGCAAGCTTTCCGGCAACCCTTGGACGAGGAAGAACTTCTATACGGTACAGGGATGGCAAACTAAGAAGTATAAGCGTGTTTGATATCGATATGCAGCTCACATCAGTTGATTTTCGCCTTCCGAAGCATAAAATACGTTTTTCTCAAAATCATGTTTTTTGACTGCGTTGACAACATAGCGCCCACAATTTTTGTCCTATCGACCTGATTCAAAATGGATTCTGTTCACAAAACGTGTCTTCATTACGTGACGTAGCCGTCTTTGATACATGCCATATTTTTTTATAAACAATTTACCGCAATTATTTACGCGATTTTTTTAAATAGTTGTCATTTTTTCTATTCAAAATTTTCCAATTAGCTTCGTATTAATATTAGCTATGCACATATATTTAAAGAATTTTTTTAGTTTTCTGATTTCAAACGTCTCGTTCTGCCGCAAAGCTATCAACGCCAAATGGGTCATTTTAAAAAGACACCATTTTGAACCAGCCGCTGTATAAGACATGGCCGTCAAAAAATAATAAAAAATGTTTGTATTGCACAGGGCGGAACAGAGAAAACGCATGTTTTTTACAATTGGGTAACTGACACCTGGTTTTATTAAAAAAATAAAAACTTGCATTCAGTAATAGTACTTTTATTGCATTTTTGAAATCTATGCATATATACTATCTACATACGTTAATTAGGTTTGAAAAATAATGTCTTGGATATGACGTCTTTTGCCGGACACAAAGTTGGATCCTCTCCTGAAAGTTAAGCACGGTTCTCTCCAATATGTTGTTCGGTATAGCTTTAATTTCGTGATGAATGGAAATCTTGAGGTCATCGACTGTGCGGGGTTTGTTCATGTACACTTTTGATTTTAAGTATCTTCACAAAAAGAAGTCACACATCGACAGATCGGGTGAGCTAGGGGGCCAACCAACATAACCAAATCGAGAAATGACATGTCCTGGGAACATTTGTCGAACCACTTGCGTGTGGGCTGTGGCACCGTTCTGTTGGAACTACATTTCCCTCAGGTTCACTCGGCGCCTTTCAAGTTCTTCCTCGCTCTTAAAAAAGTAAGGTCCAACAATCCCTATCTTGGAGATGCCGCACCACGCCGTTACTTTTGAGCAGTGGAGAGATTTTTGGTGTAGTTCATGTGGGTTCTCCGACGCCCAGTACCGACAGTTCTGCACATTAACGTAACCGTCTAGATGAAAATGGGCTTCATCACTCAAGAATACTGTGACATCTGCATCTTCCGTAAGAATACCTTCCATTACACGACAAAATTCTCTGTGCTGCACAAAATCTTTTTTACGTAGTTGCTGGACAATCGTTATTTTGTACGGGTGCAATTGAAGATCATCATGTAAGATACGACGAAGCGAACGACGTGACGTATCCAGCGATATAGTCTGTCGCCTAGCGGATCGTTTCGGACCAGCAAGAACTGCCGTTCTTATTCTGTCTACATTTTACGGATTTCGAACTGAACGGGAAAGCGCAGGTGGTTTCTTTTTTAGCACAGATCCAGTACTTCTAAACGCTGCAACACATCGGAGTATAATGTTTCGATCTGGGACTGCATCTCGACGCCCGACATTAAAATTTCGAAGGAAGAGACGTCGAACTGTGACCACAGAATCATTGTTTCTAAAGAACTGTTCGGCAGCGAACACACGATGTTCTACGCTCCGTAGCGACTGAAACTGCATTGTCTGAGCAGTCTGCAAACGGTCGCTCAAGGTCAATACTCGTCGCCGAGTACTAGCGGTTCAAATAACATGCGTTTCCTCTGCTCCACCCTGTATTAACCTCATATAATAAACGTCCTAAGTTTTATAATGATTGATTAAGCCGTTTTTTTATTAAAAAAACAAAAAACATCTTGAATTTTAATATTTGTGTCACTCCACCTTAATAGTTTCAACACAAGTAAATTTTGTAATGTAACCATTTCATATGAATCTTACCAGAATTTAATATAATTACGGTATAGGAATCAAAATATTTATACTTATATTTCCCCATCCACTTATTCGATGCCAGCTATTTTTGGGCTGTACTTAGCTAAGGAATATGCGTGCCATTTGATCTAAATTTGCTGAGAATTCCGAAAGTTATAAAACACTTTAAAACATTTGAAGGTCATTTTCTTCCACTTCTTTGGTCGATTTTACCTAATTAAAATGTGTGCAAAATAGCAAAATAATAGTTCTTGTGTTCATATATTTATATAGATAGATGTAGAGATAATGTGGAAATAAACGTGGACACAGATGTAAAAGTAAACCTGGTCGCAGAAGCAGACGTAGATATACAAATTTCTGAATGGAGGGTGGTTTTGAGATCTGTTGGGTATAGAACCAACAACTACAGTAACATTTTAAGATACGACATAATAGCATCTACAATAGATAACAGTTAAAGAGTTGTAACACAACCAAGCACAGCTATGAACATCTTTGAACAAAATCATCTTATAATATAACAGCAGGAGTTTGTATTTTTGCAAGTAAATGCAGAGCAGAGCACAACATCCGTTGTGGCTTTTATGTATCTGCCATTAAGCAGATTCCTGTATATTTCAACCAGCAGTTTGTATTTTCATAACCTAATATTAATAATAAAAAACAAGCTAAAGGGCTGTCGCTTTTCGACCACCAAATTCAAATATTAATAAAAAAATAAGAGTAATAGTTAAACATATATTAGATAAATTACAAGGCGGACTTAAAAACGGAGGACAATGTTAATATCATTATAAGAAGGGTTGCTTCTACAATTTCCAGAGGATTCAAACCCCTATTTCAACAACACGGGGCTTCACCTCAATAGAATGGTGAAATGCGTGACTGTCTACATAAGAACTTTTTTATCACTGAACTGGGTAATGTGCTACAAATTATTTGGAATTGTTCGGCTGTCTTTTTCAGTTTTCCGATTTTACGGTTTGAATTTTTTTTCTTTTGAGGGTACATTAAAGATAACAATAACATTTAGTGAACTAGGAGATCGCATTATTTCCTCTGTAAAAATCATCAATGGGGATGCATTGTAGTATGTGTGGACCGAACTGGAATACCATTTAGACGTGCATCGTGGAGTTCAGATTGAACATTCGTAATGATATTACCATTTATTATTTAATATTACATATATAATACTTTGAAATATATATTTTAAAAATTCAATAATTCTTTTGTAGTAGCATTGTATGTTCTAGTGCTATATACACAATATTAGTTATTTTTTTCCTGGCAGACTTTGGATTTTATGAAGGATAGTTTTGGTCGAAAATAACCTATTGAATATACCTTTTCTCTACCATTATAGTCCAGCATATATGCTATATGTATAATAATGAATCGTATAAACTGGTTTTTCATTCTTATGGGCGGTAGACGTACGCGAGGTGATGGTGCGATAGTTTGTAAAACTCTACCACGCTACCTCTGAGAAAAGAATACCATATTCGTTGTGCACTGCGTCGTAACCAAGTTTGCAATCATTTTATCAACAACTATTGGCACAAAGATTATCTTGTGAGCGTATATCATCTCAGGACAAGTACGTCACAGCCATTTATAATCTTACTAAAGTTCGTCGTCATTTGAGTGGTTGAAATTGTCCAGAAACGTGGTAGTAACTTAGAAATAATAAGAATGTCGAGATGAGCTAAAGCATCGAAAAATGGCTGCTAAATAGAATAGTGTAGACCTCTCGCCCTACGATTTGTATGTTTGAAATACTTAAAAATGGAGGGAAGTGTTTCGATGATGATCGACTAGGGAGAAAGTTTTGTGTGTAACTGGCTATACATAGGCTTTCCTACATTCCACCACACAGAAATAAAAAACTCCGCTGGCAAAAATGCATAGATTTTATTTATTTACCATTATTATCACGAGATCATTACAAGCCAAACTGGCACATCAAACAGCAATGACTTTAACGTAATCTATCTGTAGGGCCGTATCATCACCGTTCCAGGTTTTTAGCCAGACATTTCTAGAGTCGAAAAAATTCCTTATATAATTCCTCTCGTAATTACTCCACGGCTTCGGGTCGTCTTCCGATCCAAAACCATCCGGAAATCATTGATTCCTCCAACTGCTACCCCAAGAGACAATACGTACTGAAATACAAATGTAAACATCTTTACTTCCTTTACAACAGGTAGAACATTACTTCAGTATGAAAAGGAGCTTCGGTCATGTACCAGTGTCGGCCTATGCCTGTTACTGGATTTGAAAAATCTTGGTACGTGGATATTTCCCCATAATTTTCAGAATCAACATAGAGCAACATTTTACCTACAGTTTCAAAGTTTGCGGTTACTCAATGATTCACAGACATTATAGGTTACCTGGCCTCCATTCTAATTTAAACACATGGAAAGTGTCGCTGAAAGGCTTCTCGGACCTTTTCGAAGAAACAAACTTACTGCGGTCAGGCTCGCAAGGATTTACGACGGGACCACCGAAAAGCAGCGTCGACCCGAAATCATCCGAGCCATGTCCTCTGTAAATTGTGTTGCCTCTGCTATAAGCAATCCAGATTTTTGCCGAATCGGGTCCATCGATTTTATCTTTGGACTCCAGCTCCATTACTAAAGCAACTCAGTTTGTTTAAAAATTGCCGAGTTTCGATGAGGAGGTACTGACTTGGATAAATCCAGTCGCCTGAAGGAAGCTTCGCCCTAATCTCCACTATACCATATTTCAAGGATACTTTAGATGTTATTCTGGCGGATTTAATAGGTGGCAGGATAAACGAAGACACTTGCTTGTAAAGGCACTGGCTTGGCTCCTTAGATGTACATCTGAGCGGGTCAAAATTTATACATCAAACCATATAATTAGGTTTTCACTGTATTACCCATCTGTGAGATTTAATACACCCCGAACTTGACTTTCCTCCTTCAGGGCAACAGGCTTCAAAAACAATTTGCCATCTTTAAAAAAGCACGTATCTCCTTCATTTACGTAACTATTAAATTCGTAGTTCTGCAAAAATATCAAAACAAAAATTGTTGAGTTTTTTGTTATTGTTGCTGTATACCGGCTCAGTATAAGTTGGTATTCTATGATCCACAATCCATTTTGAAGTGTCAATTGTGGGACCGTTAAAATTTTCTTCAATGATTGATTCATCGACACAGTTAACATTTCTACCATTTATTTTTGTCGTTCCTATTGTACACACGTTTGAGAAGGTGTCTCGCAATTCTATAAAAATAAAAACAAATTATAATAGCGCAAAACTTCTGAGATGCATGAGAAAGTAACCTGATACTTTCCAGGATCGCTCGACTTTATAGCCAAAGCGATTGTTGCTAACAAAAACCCAGTAGTTTACTATATCTGAGACGGCTAATTTTATGTTGAATATTAAGACCCATTGTGAACCAGTTTTGGACACGGTTTCTTTGAAAATTGTCCCCGCTTCTTTGTCCTCTATGGCTTCGTTAATGTTAGCGTGAAATGCAAATAACGTCGTACCGGGAGCATCTACAAGTAATATATAAAAAGCATAGAATAACAGGTACCTATTACAGGTTTACTTGCCTGGAAGGGCGACCCGAAGCTGACCGGACTTAGTAGCTTCGAGTAACAAATCCGGTACAGAGTACCCACTCTGCGCTGCAACTGCAGAACTGAGGACAGCAAGCACTAAAATGCTGTTCATTACCGCACTGTTGACTCACTCACTGAGTTGTTTATATTCGGCACGTACCCAGTGGCGTCGTTATCATAACGTAGCCGCTTGCTGACCTGGCTGCGCTGATGTTCGTGACCCTATTGCTACTGGAGATGTTCAACTTTCCTGCATGTTCATAAGCACGGCTCTAGTTACGAAGCCCCCATTTATAGGGGGATTTTTATGTCTCAAGCTTATTGGGTGACATCATAGCAGACAAAATAAGAATTACTATAAAACTTGTTTGAATGCATTTGCAAAAATCTTTAAATATTGAATGTCTTACAGATTACGGTAATCCCACTTTTTTCACAAATTTGCTTTTTTGCATTGGCGTGCTTCTGCAGTACACACATTTTATGTACTTCATTGCATCAGCCGGATTTACGTTTCACTTATTATGTAACCGTATTTATTTTCTATAGAAATAACATAGCTAGGTGCTTATATATATGAATAATAAGGAATTTTTATTATTTATTTTAATTTGATATAAAAATGATTATTAGATATGATTTAGTCAATTGATTACCTGTAATTAATTATAATAACTGTACCCCAAAATTTTCTATAAGATAAATTAAATAAAAACATATTCTTGCATTGCAGTAATATACTTATCAAATTACTAGATTGTAAATAAAATACAGGATCCGGCAGAATAAGCTCCCCTTTTTGAAGCAGCATTAAAAAGAACAACACGGATTATGTTCAGTGTATATTGCATCATCACACAGAACAATGCTTGCCATTTAGCCATCAGCCAGTCGCACGAGCGATACACTCCTGTAGTCTTATCTTCAAGTTCTGCATTGCTGGCCGAATCATTTCTACTGGTACTAATACGATTGCGTTGCTAATAACAACCCTTGATTTCGTAATATTCGGCAGCCGGCGTTGAAATATATGTTTTTAGGTGTCCCTACAGAAAGAAATCGGAAGGAGACAGGTGTGGTGATCTAGCCGGCTGTAGTATGTTACTTCGTAACGAGACGAGACGGCCTGGAAATATTTGTAACAAAACTTTTCGAGAAATTCTCCCCATGTGTGGTAGGCCATCTTGTTGGAACCATAATGGCGCATTTCCATGTTTGTTGAATCTGGGGTCTAGGAAATTTCGTAATATGGCAACATAGCGAGTGCATGGATGTAACATTTGCCGCGCGTTTTGCTTCCTCAAAAATACGACTCAATTATGTCAAATTTCGTAACAGCACACCAAAAAGTTATACGCTGATTGTGAAGAGGTCGCTCATGGAGTTGTCGAGGATTTTGTGCGGTCCAATACGAGCAAAACCGAAAAGCCTTTTTATCACGAACTTGTCCAAACAATATGCCTATACAAGGTGTGGCAAAATTCCTCTCTAATTTGAAGGAAGGTTATGAAACGAAGGGAGACCCTATCGTGGAAAAAGTGATTTAATTAAACTCGGAAGTTTTACCTATGGAGGTTTTTAGTAGGACGTCATAGACAAACGAACAGAGAGCCTTAGGTATAATGACCCTTTTGTATATATACTATTCATACGCGAGTTTAACTGGTGCTTCAGGCCATAGACAATTGATTTTCAAATTGAACGTCTTTTTAGATCTACAAAACAATTTTAGGTGTTGCTTGTTGGAGAATTTTTCTACAGTAAAATTTTTTCATCACACGCTTGCATATTCAACAACCTCTTTGACTTTTTCTTCTACCGTTTACTAATGCAAATGTGCCGCACAGTTCGGCTCATGCTTTCAAACAGAATGGGCGTGTTGTGTGTTGCATCATCAGTTCGCGTTCTATGGTACGAGTGATGGTATTTAACAGTGTACGCTGCCTACGTTGTCAAAACTATAGACAATTTTGCCGGCGAATTGGTGGGACCCCGCCGATATGGTCTAGTTCGGCTGGCCTCGCCGCCATCCCTACCTTCACTCCTGCCGACATAGTTGCTGTCTTAGGAGCGAGAAGCGTTGCAGAGCTGGAATTGCAACTTTATTCTGTGTTAAGTACTAGAAAGCGTTTGCATTTGAATTTAGCGAAGCTTCATTTATTTATTCCGTGTAATAAGTTTAATATTTTTAATGTCTGTCTAAATGGCCAGCACTAATCAACAATATTCAGTGCCCTACGCATAATGTTGTAATACTTACCACTTCCGGATAATACGGCGCAGTTCTAGCTCCAATTACCACAACTTCAACATACACAACCCAGATTTAACCGGTAGGTCAAAATGTAAAGCTACAGTACCAACTGGCTGTTACACAATGACAAAAATATAATTATCAATCGGCAATGATAAACCAAGAAACCATGGAAAGAAAGTTGGTCACCTTAAGAAAAAAAAACGTAACTTCCAAGAAGACGGCAATCGTATCGTACAGCAAAAAACTTTGGTAGAACAATCTCCAAAAATCAATTTAACAAATAATTTCCAAGCACTTCCGGAACCAGACGAAACAGTAGAAGTAGATAACTCCGATACAACAAAAACAAGAATAATAAAACCTCTACCATTTTTTTTATCGACGTATTGAATATTAATCCTCCCACAGCAGAACTGAATATCATCGCTAACAAAAAATATATTTTAAAAATTATAGGCAGAAGCCAAATAAAAATCGTGACCTAGAAATTTCGATATCTATAAAGCCCTAACAGCGAAACTACTGGAACTAAAAATACAGTTCTATACGTATTAGGAAGAACGCAGCTTTAGAGTAGTAATCGAAAATCTTCACCGTTCCAATAATATAAATGAATTAAAAGCCGAAGTAAAAGGTCAAAGACCAAAGTTAGAAATATACAATGCCAAACGTAGAGTTACGAAAAAACCACTTTCTATTTTCCAGATCTGGCTCTCTGCAAAAATTATAAGAAAACATATAAAATTAATCACTTACTACTCACAAAAATTATAATAGAGCCATCACCCCAGAAAAAAGAAAATCTCATAATGCGGAACTTGCCAAAGATAGGGGCACACGAAAAGGTTTTGCACACATCAAGCCAGGTATGTGAAATGCGGAGCAAATCACCCAACAAAACAAAATAAACTAAACACAAATGCATGTTCGCATTCCGTAAATTATAAAGGGTGCCAAGTATACCAGGAGTTCAAGAGGAGGAAATTTTTATCAGCACGACAATCAAGTTTTACCGAGCCACAACTACAGATTAACAACGGAAAGACACTGCCACAAATTGTATCAAATGGACAACAATTTCCGTCTCAAGAAAACATACCGCAAATATCAAACATAGAGAAGTTAGAAAAATGATGATAGCACTATCTAATAATATCAAAACAATGTTAAACCTCCTCACAGCGATCATCGTTAAACTAAAATAATGGCAATAAATACTCAAGATCGCAGAATAGAACGCTAATGGTTTGTCAAATCACATCCACAAAATACAAACCTTTACTACCAATTATGAGTTAGACATAGTTCTAATCTCTGAACCTCATTTCACGGACAGAAGCTAACTCAGAATACCAAATTTTAATACGTACGATACACAACACCTTGACAGAGCAGCAGTAATTATAAAAAGCTCAATAAAGCAAATAAATATAGCCAAGAGCACATTATGGTTACAAGTGTAGTTGTAGAGACTGGATAGGATCAATTAGAATCACAGCACTATATAGCCCACCAAGGCATAATATTAAAGCAAAACACGATACCCAGTTTTTTTTTTAGAACGCGAGGAGCACAATTTATCGTTGACGGAGACTACAATGCCAAGCACCAAGATTGGGGTGCTAAAGTAACAACCACCAAAGGTCGGATATTTTTAAAGTCACATACCGCAAATAGCCTCAATTATCTCACCATTAGCCATCCTACATACTAGCCCACAGACAGGAGAAGAAAATTCGGACTTGATAGATTTTTGCATTATAAAAACAGCACAAAATTATCTAAGTATTGATACTTTCTTGACATGTCATCAGATCATGTTTTCATTATAGTCACCCTAGGTTCACAAATAATCTACAGTCAAGTACGAGTAAGACCAGCTGAGTTTAGAGAACCAGTTAATGAAACTATTAACTTAAAAATATCTCTTAAGACCGTAGATGAAATACATCATAGCATACAAAGCGCAGCATATAACTCAACCACCCTATTGTAAATCAGCGATACAAAAAATATGCTACCTGTGGTAATAAAAAAAAACTATAGATGAAAAAAGGAGACTTTGCTGAATCTGGCAGAATACTAGATTTCCAAACTACAAAAACAGATTAAGCAATCCAACACAAAGTTTAAAAGTACTGGTTCAAGATTATCTCTCTATTCTATCTGCTACAGACTAAACACTATGGAAAGCCACGCAAAAATTGAAGTAACCGCAAAAAAAATAATTTGGAAATCTAACGGAACCTGGGCTAAAAGCGGGTGAGAAAAGGCTGATATATTTGTATCTCATTTAACAAATGTTTTTGAACCACACCCTGCCGAATTAACTGCAGAAGAAAAAATCGATACCTGGACGTACCAGACCAACTAAGCCTACCAATTAAAAAAATTAAAGTAGCATGAGTCCTATCCACAATTAAATCCGTAATTCAAAAAAGTACTAGTCTATATTCTGATTACAGTAAAAAGCATAAAAGAACTGCTAAAAATAAGGAATAACACTAATAACTGCCATATTAGTCTTGTTTTAAGATTGAATCATTTTCCGACACAGTGGAAAGTAATACTCATACCTAAACTAAAGATACCGCCAGATAAAGTAATTTCCTGCGGTTCAATTAGCTTATTACCACTACTAGCTAAAGTGTTTGAAAAGAAAGATCTATTGGATCTATTCTTGAGGAAAAATCTTATACCAGAATATCAATTTGGATTCAGAGAAGAATACGGTACTATTCAGCAAATTCATAGACTAGCAAGCGAAATCAAATAAAAAAAATATTGTTCTGCTGCGTTATTGGACATATCTCAGGTACTTCACAAAGTCTGGCACGAAGGACTATTATTCAAAATAAAGAAAAATGTTCCCCACAACTACTATCAACTCATAAAGTAAGTGACAGACAGTTCCAAGTAAAATTTCAAGATGTACTCGCGGACCTACACCCAATAAAGTGCGGAATCTCGGAAGAAAGCGTATTGGGATATTAGTGTCTGATGAAAACCCTGACATTGCATCAAGCAACTTACAAATTTCTCTCGACCACGTAAAATATGGGATACGAAACTGGCACATCAAAGTAAATAAAACCAAGTCCACTCATGTGACATTCACACTTCTAGGAGGAATATGTCCACCAGTACTTTGAATAATACACCACTCCCGCAAGCAGAACATGTCAAATACCTTGGTAGGCACCTTGATTGACGATTAACTTGGAAAAACATATTTTCAATAAGCGTAAGCTGTTGGGCATAAAGTTTTTTAAGCTAAACTGGCTATTAGAGCGCAAATCCAAACTGACCCTGAGCAACAAAACCCTAATATGCAAAACCATATTAAAACCAATATGGACCTATGGCGTCCAACTATGGGGAACCTCGAGCAATTCAAATCTAGAGATAATTCAAAGATTTTAATCAAAAACGTTAAGAGCAATACCAACGCACCTTTGTATGTGAAAAATAAAGTCATCCATTGTGATCTTAAAGTTTAAACGGTGAAAAAAGTAGTGAAGTGCGTGAGTGAAAAATATCTTGTACGTCTAGAAAATCATAACACCCTCGCTGTAGTGCTATTAGATAATAGCAATACAATGAGTAGATTACAAAGACATAATCTACAAATATCTATATACCATATTTTTGTGTGTATGCATAAAGGTATTTAATAATTTATTGTGTCTATTTAATGTACCAAATAAGTAATTCTTAAAGTAGCCTTTCACTGAGAAGGTTTCTAACATGCACACCAATGTAATTGTAATCACGAAAATTACTTATTGTCCTAACAGAGCAGATTGTAAAACAAATTCTTATCATGGGGCATCGGTTATCTATAAACCTATTTGTGTTACTATCAATACAGTAGTAATTACGATTTTATTGTCTTAAATATATTGCTTGTTTACTAAAAGTACATATGCATTTCAATAACATATCAATAATGTAATCGAACTGTATTTGATAAACACAATGTACAACAAAAGAAATGACTTAAAACTCTATATATTAAATTTATAACTCATAATTACCTTCTTCCTGTGGTGGTTAGTAATATTCTAAATGGGAAATTTTCATCCAAAAGTATAGAAAAAGAAAAATTATCATTAGATACATTTTTCAATAAATTAAGGAAGTAGTAAAAACTTATAGTTATCCTGCATTTATTTTTTGCACGCCATAATAAATTATTTTATCCAACATGAAAATGTAGCAACAGCAGTGAAAAGTCTCACAGCAACAAACAATATTCATCCGTGTTTCTGAGTATGAATCACTCTAGGTTAATGCACTGATGCAGCAGAAGGTTAATTTGGTGGAAATTAAATTAATTAATTATTTAAAAAAAGCATCACAAAGTTTAAGCGGATTTATTAAAATATAAAATTACATATTAAAAATACTTAATGAAAAAAATTAGATTAAAAGAAGGAAGAAAAATATATAGTAACGGGCCCTAAATGTAAAACAATTTTTTTTCTATTTATCCCTTTGTATTTCTATTTACGCAAATAATTTTTGACAAAAGAATAGAAATAAAATACAAAATTAAATAGAATTAGTAATTTGTAGACTATGTAGAATTCTGAAACATTAAATCTTCTGCTGCAAGTACACAATTTATTTATTTTACTTTTCACCATCCTTTTTATATATTATCCATTTTCTATATTATTTTGTATTTCTTATATTGATTTTTACTTCTGTTAGTGCTTTTTCATTGATTTTTATTGTAGCTGGTATATTTTTATCCACTTTTGTCTCGGTTTTCTTGGTCTCTGTTTTTACACTCAATTTCTGTTATTATTCTGGGGTCTTATTTCATATATGTACTAGCCATTTTTATTTTTGTTTTTTTTTTGTCTTCATTGCTACTCGTTTCCGTGTTATTGTCTCCCTGATTGTTGCAACTTGCACGCGATCCCTCCTCGGGTATTTTATTTATGTTGCCATTATTGTCGATTTTTGCTTGTCCATCATTATTCAGCTCACCACATTGTACATTCGAGTTGGAAAATGTATCGTTTTGTATCGTCCCGATTTTGTTTCATTTCCTTTTTTACAACTTTTGCGTTATTAACCACGTAACATACCAGGTGTGCTTTGTCTATTTTTCGAAATTTATTATCACGGTTTCAAGATACACGAAGCTATTCATTTCTTCCAAGACTTTCTTGTCAATTTTTATTTTTTTTATTCACATTTTATTATTACTTTAATCTTCTTTATGTTTATTTTAAGTCTACTTACTCTAGTCCTCCTTTCCATATTTTTGTCGCTTTTTGCAATTTTTTTGTGCTCATTACTATGTTATCTACATATATATATATATATATATATATATATATATATATATATATATATATATATATATTTGTATGAGTACTGGCTGCATTTTGTCTTCGTTTTACGCTTATTACACTTTTTTCACAACTTTGTTCATATGTATGGAAAACTGCAGCGGGCTCAAACTGTCCCCATGTTTTATTTTTTTATTCATAGTTTGCCATTTTCCCATTTATTTTTACGTTACCCTTTCCATTTTTATATATACCTTCGATTGTTTAGCACATGTGCTAGTTTGTTCCTTATATTTTTTATATTTTCAGCTTGTGTTTACTTTATGTAGAAGTTTATGGCCCCGACACATTTCTGTATGTTTCCTCCATCTTTTAACTATTTCCTCTTTACTCGTTATTAGTTTATTATTCTTATTTTTTATATTTCTTTAATTATTTCTATTGTTGTCCAGATTTTCTCTATAGCTGTGTTCTATATTTACATGGACACATACGCAGACTCGTGCAAATTTTGCCTTAAGTTTCTGTCAAATAATTGTATCTGCACTAAACGCCCCTTTATTGAAGTTTTTTGTAATGTCTTACATCAGTTGAGACACACGCAATATTTTCTTTTTAGCGGCTAGTGTATGAAGTTAAAAATGCATTTGATAAACGCTATAATTTATTTTTATCTAGTTCGGTCCGAGCATTGAAACGTAGTGAACGTGTGTGGGCCGAATTTACATGCGATATCGCCGCGCCCGAGCCGTAGCCTTAAAGTCAAGCGTATTTATTTACTTACAAACTGTAACTAATATTTAATATTCTAATATACAGGGTGAGGCCTAATGACCAACAACCCTTATTATAACAACATGCCCTACGGGCAAACAAATTCAACACTATACCACTAAAATGCAATACCGCAATTCATACCAACACCTAACATGTTTTATTCACAACCTTTACCGCCACAACAACCACAGTATCAGCCCCCATCTAGCTACAGTCAGAAACTCCCTGTACAAGATTCAATCCAATCCACATACTACTCTACTCAAGACTTTCTTGCAATTAATGAATGGCAAAGTCTGGCACGAAGGTCTTATGTACAAACTTAAAGCATGTCTCCCATCCAGCTTTGTGATTGTAGTACAATCATAACTAACCCACAGACACTTTTTCGTAAAGGATCAAGACGAACACAGCGAACTATTCCCAATCCAGTCACAATATATACGGCTGACCTTCCAACGAGTAACTGCAGTTGCTACGTATGCGGACGATACCGCAGTACTGGCAGTACACTCCGACCCAACAATCGCATCCCAACATCTCCAGGACCACTTAAACCTCATACAAACTTGGCTCACTAACTGGAAAATCCAAGCTAATGAACATAAATCAGTACACGTGACATACACTCTAAATAGAGACACGTGTCCTCCGGTAGTGCTAAACGGTCATCAGTTGAACCAGGCAGACGACACAAAATATTTGGGTATGCATTTGGACAGACGCCTAACGTGGAAAAAACATATTTTTACGAAACGAAAGCAACCTGGCCTGAAATTTAGACAAATGTATTGGCTGATCGGTAGAAGGTCGCAGTTAACCATGGACAATAAATTGTTACTCTACAAGGTAATCCTCAAACCTATCTGGACGTATGGGATACAACTGTGGGGTTGTGCAAGTAACTCTAATCTGGCAATCTTACAACGGTTTCAGAATAAAATCTTACGAACAATAGTTGATGCTTCCTGGTATATTCCCAACACAACAATTGCAAACGATTTACAAGTGTCATCGATTAAAGACGAAATCAAACGGTTTAGTGAAACGTACAGTTCCAGAACCAAAGTCCACCCTAATGTGCTCGCGCGTGATTTATTCACAAACGCTATTGGTGAAGTGCGTAGGCTTAAGAGATTCAAACCAAATGACCTAATAGACAGATTTAATTAGGATTAGCATAACTACAGTCACCTACTGTCTGTTGTCTTATTGTCTTACTTAAGATATTTTTAAAGGAGTAACTTCGCTGGAGGTTATCTCCTGCATGTCATTAATGTAATCTGTCACTCTCTACATATTAATTACTTATTGCCATCGGACAGATTGTAAGCTTAGAGTTAATAAAAAAAAAAAATTTATCTGGGACATCTTGGTCGCGATATTTTTTACAAAAAGCACGTTAAGGCCAACAGCGGTAAAGAAATATATTCAAAAAAGTAATAGCAATTTCTTTGTTGTGTATTGCTATAGAATAAAATGTTTACGTCTTTACAGTGTATGCAACAAAGCTTATATACGATAGAAAATAACAAATAAACAGCAGCTATTTATAGACAATTTAATTTTTCCGGGTTTTTTAATGATGACGTCTGTTTTTTATTATTAGGAAGAAGTCAATTTAACTATTAAATGTATTGCTAAAGTAATTTATAACAATATTTATAGTACGTTTATGCACTCTGTTAGAAGAGCAAGGTGACCGTTTGATGTGGCACATATTGTTTATTTATTTATCTAAATTTATAAACTTTTCTGAAAAACTTACTTATGCTTTTGGAATGCAGTTTTTTTGATAAAGATTGGTGGCCGAATGCTTTCTGCGCCATTTCAAACGCCTCACAGCAGAATTTCACTTTAAACGCAAATTTTAATGCAACTTCATCGTTGAACAATATTAGACATTTTAATACTCCAGAAAAGGCAAAACATTGATGTAAATAAACTGCTGTAACTTTTAGGAACAAACATTGTGCAAAGGTGGTGTCAACATGATAAAAAAGTTTTCTAAACTACTACTTTGTGACGTATGTACTCAAATACGTTGCCATTGTGGTAGTTTGTTAAAAAAAGTCAGTTTGACTTGTGACAGCAGTTTTCGGCCACTTCTGTTCATTTTATCCCACAGCAGTTCTGTAAGGGATAAATCGGGGATTAAAAAGGCCAAATTGTTCTTTCTAGGTCAGATTAAGTTTTTGACAATTATAAATAATTCCTACATAGTTTAGAGAAATATTTGAAGTAATTATCTTTTTAGAAAACAATTATTTTACCAGATGGTATGGCTTTGCTTTGCAAAATGTCGAAATACACTTATTTCGTCTATTACTTATTTTTTTGCACACTCAAAACATGTTTAAATCATCATATTACCTTCAGCATGTTTTACAGCGAAATAAATACACACAAATTTCAATTTTAGAGTTATCTTTTGATAAATCTTGATTCCATTATAGTAATGTCCAGTTTTCGGGCAATTCTGTTAATTCTAGTCTTTTTACTATTTTTGTTTTCTTAAAAGTGTTTTTTCACAAGGTGCTGCTTCGATTGAGCACCTTTTTACCGTTAAAGTTGATATTGACATTTACCTTGTATTTATCATGCCTGTAATTTCAGGTCGGTTTTAGTGTGATAACTATTATGCTGTTTTGCACCTTTTTCCACTATTTTATCTTATTATTTACAATATATGGATATTTATATAAAAAAATAAATTATTAAACTGCATTTTTGTTATTATATCTTAGTATTTCATTTTCTTTTAACCACTCTGCACTTTTATTTTAATTGATGAATTTCTATTTTACTTGTATCACGAATACACGAATATTAATATAAAGAAAGACCTGTCAATTTTTATTTTATAAAATGTAACTATAATTAAATAATGTTTTTTGTTGTTCTTAACAAATACGGTAATATACTATTTGGTATTACTATTTTGAATTTTTACGAGAGAAATGTAAGCCGAACGTAAACAAAAAAACTAATTTAATTTATGTCGTATTTCAAAAAACTATATTTTTTAAGTTAGCATTTAGTTACATTTAATATTTTTAATATATACTTAAGACGTTTTAACATTTATCTGAGTAAACACCAGCGTTCAGCTCCAGTCGATATAATTTTTATTTACGTTTTATTTTTGTACAATCATAGTTTTTATTTCCTTACAGCTTTGCTGTACTTAATCTTTAAGCAGCTTGATGTACTTTAATTTTTTCGATTTGCTTTACATATTTGTAATACGTATTTTAAAATTTCGGGCTGTTTTCATTTTACTTTAATATTTATCTTTTTATTTTGAATGTTTAATTCATGTTGGCGCGCCCTTTTTCCCTAGTATTTGCATAAATACTGTTACAAAATCAAACTTATTCTTGCTTTATAGCATAGAGATATACGTGACTTTAACATTTCATTGAAATTGTTAAGTCAAAGTTGTAAGTTACATTGGGTTTTTTTGTTAAGTTTTGTTATTTACTAGTGTAGTGGGGTGACAAAGAAAAAATGTAATTTTTAAGACCCTGTATTCTCTCGGAATTAGCCGCATGTTCATGTATCGGGCTATATATAACATTGTTTAATAACACTCATTATGTCTCGGTAGATGCAAATTTCGAAAACTTTGATCTCTTGTATTATTAAATAAGACCTAGGACTAGTAGCTTATAAAAGACACACGGTAATCTTGCTGAGATACTTTAAAGAAAGGTAGGAGAAAGAATGCAAAGAGGTTGTTGACTAAGTATGCGCATAAGGGTCACAAAAAAATTTTGTTTACTATTAAAAAAATGTTTATAGTAGGGGAATCTTTCAACAAACAAAATAACATGTTATACATTAGACTGTTCAAAAAGCATCTCAGCAAGTGCTAAAGGTTCAGAGAGGTTATTATTAAGCAGCTATAATTGTTTAGTGTGGACTGTGTTATGATGGAGTAGCCGATATTTATTTTTGTGAAAAAGGAGTCAGAACTTCGGTCATATACGGTGTATCAACAGAATGAAAGATGTAGTGAGCCTCTAAATCACACGCTTTTTCTGGGCGAACGTTAGATCTTTCAGCAAAACTCTCTACCCGTCCACAAAGCATGGTCAACTCAAACTTGGCTGAGCAACACTGTGCCTCATTTTCTAACAGTAGAGGATTAGCCTTTCGGTATCCCAAATCATAATTAATTCAATTACAAATTATGGCAGTTTTAGATGGCATAGTTTGCTCAAAAACACTTTAATGTTGATTCTTTGAAGCGAGCCCTGACGGCTTTAGATAATAATTTTCTAATTGATGCAATGCACACTAGAGACTAGAGACGAGTGGCCTGAATGTCTTAAAGCTTGCGTAAAAGCTAAGGTTGGCCATTTTGAATAAATTTGTTATAGTTATACTTATAATAAATATAAAAGACACTGGATGTCACTACGTAGCTTTTTAAGTGACTATCTAAGTATATCTAAAATTTTACGCCAGTAAACAATACTTTCAAGTTAAAGCAAACAAATAGTCATCTAATTACTATGTTAATAAATACTATGTGCCTTAAGCAGTGTTCTTAGGTCACACCTTTATTTAATAATTGCTGTGAATATACTTCTCACAAATATCATCGTTAGATCAAAAATTATAAAACCTGAATCCAGTACTTGCCTTTTTCTAAACTCGAGCAAACCAATATCGAAAATGATATTTGCCATAAGATGTCGTGCTTGTCTTTAAGGCCGTTACACCGGACTTTGGTTTAATCCTAAAATTGTATAAAATGATTACATTATGGAAATAAAAATTACATATAAAACAATTGTGTTAGTTGTTAATCTAAAAACTTACAAATGTTTCTAAATAACAAAAAAGTTGACAATGTGCAATCGTATATGTGCAGGGATGTCGAAATAAATCCGGAATTATTTTAGATTGTATTGTGAGAAAGCCAGAAGACCGCCCTGTACGCATGCGCAATTCCCTGTTAACTTCGTATCAACATCTCACGATTGCCAATAAAATAATCCGTGAGTGCGACCCTAAAGCTACTATAATCAAATTCCTTCGTGCTGGAAATTCGTCTACAGAAATTGTTGCGTGGTTTGATTATAAAAAAAAATTCAAATTTACAACGTAGCCAAGAAATAAAAAGGGAATCTAATAACCAGGGGGGAGGCAAGCGATCTGATCCAAAGAGCAGTAGTCAATTTGTCCACGAATTTAAAGAGAAGATAGGTGAAAAACCTGAGAATTACATAATTGAATTAACAAAAGAAATAGGTGTGGGAATTTTGACGGTCAGTCTAGCAATGCACCAGGACCTATACTACAAGTATTTTGTCCAACTGTTGATTGGAAAAACACGATGAACAGGAGGTCAAAGACCCAAGTACTGCTGAATAACATCAAGCACGACAGCGTTGGTTTCCTGAGATTGTTTTTGGGCGAAAGAACTTCATCAAGACATAAAGGTGAATCTAAAATGCCGAAACGCTTCTGAAATGCCTACCGTCATGCGTACAAAGTATATATTCTGTGATAGGACTTATGAGTAGCAAAGGGGATCTTATTGTACCCCACTTCTTTAAAAAAAGCCTGAAGGTGACCGCCTATAGCTATATCAATGTGCTGGTGACATTTCTCAATACTAGGATAGACGAGGTAGTTATAGGGAGGGAGTTAATGTTCTAAAAGACTCCGCTCCAGTCTTTAAAACAAAAAAACCTAAGCATGAATATACAACAATTTGTAATACCAAATTCAAAACTGCCTTCTCCTTGACTACTACGTGTAAGCCATGGTCGCGACAAAGGTCTATGAAGAGCATCATAGCACTAAGGACAGCTTAACGGTCCCCATCATAGATATAAAGTTAGCCTGCAGTGACTTTAAGTCTCAGATTAAGAAGCTCGTGACCGCTGGTGGGAGCTACAATGAATAATTTGACATTCAATATTATTTACTACAATTGTGCCAAGATTCATGTAAATAAATTAATTTTTCCTTGTATATTAATGTTATTTTCATTATTTATTTATTTTTCAAATTTACTTCGACAACTCTGTATACTAATTTAACTGATACATATGAATTATTCAAATAAATAATAGAGATTAAGATGTGCAATTCAATTGCACCCAACGATCTTTGCATAACAAATACATAAATTACAAACAGAAACCAAAAAAAGACAAAGTAATTATTTGTAACGCTTAGAGAAAACGTATCTCACTTGGGCGAGCACTGAATACCAAAGAAGAATTGTGAAGAGGATGAACACAATAAGAGTTTTTTATTGAAATAAGTGAGTTACCATTGCCTTGCCCTACAACTCGGAAACAATTTTGATATTCTTGATTTTAGTAGCTTATTACAATTAAATAGCAAATCCTTTAAATCCAACTTAATCATAAATTGTTTCACAATCATATTCCAGTTATTATGACAAACAAACAAATAATAAGAATAGAAAAACAATCAAACCACCTGGGACCACTTTAGGCATAAAATAAGAGGTAAGATCCGTAATAAAATACGAATACAAAGTAAAAACAAGTTTAACTTTTTAAAAACCATACCAGTCATAGCTTTTTTTATATGAGAGTTTACTAAAATGTAATCAGCAATACCATAAGATACAACAGTAATTTAAAATTTTTTTTGGTAGTATTAGGTAGCCTTGCTTTGCTAATTTGTCTCGTAATAGAAAGTAAATTTAATTAGAAAAACTTTAAATACGTTATAAGTAGGTATTAACCTTTGAAATTGGATATTCATCGTTCATCGACGTACAATAAATTTTGAAAAACATTTATATTGTAATATAAATAACATAGTTCCCCGTAACAGGCCTTGAAGGCCCTTTGGGTTCGTAACAGGATAGATCTGCTACAATCTAGAGCCTACGGTGCACAAGGGTAGTAACGTGGCTAGCGCTACGTACCGTCTGCCTATTATTACTCCAGAGTTTGACCTTCAGATACTCATTTATCGCAGCCTGAGTCGAGCTGAGCCGTAAAATGCCAGTGATCGAATTGGTGAGAGCGGGATTCGAACCCGCAACTCTTGGTTTCGTGTTCTAGTGATAATAGATCAGTAGAAATAACATATCACAAAGAAATTATTTGGGAACTTTCCAGAATAATCTATCATTGCGCCATTTATAACGGCGCTCTTCATTTCTAAATCTGGAATTTTCAGATTCGTTCTAGAACCACGAGTTTGAACATGAGACGAAGCAGTCGAATAGGAGCAGAATTCAGAGAACGTTTCAAAGAGTGTATTGAACGGCAAGATGGTAGGTCAACAAAATACCAAATTTAGATTTTTACACGTATTATGCAGCAACCACAATCGTCGCCATCGACTTCACTGCTTTCAAGCTCAAATTGTAGTGCGTCAAATGCACAGCTGCAAGTTCTGAAATGACTCCCAAAGAAGTAGAACCAGTTATATCGTTCGATGGCTCGCCACTGTGGTGCGTAAATGATGAACCTAGTGACTTAATGACCTGCAATAGTATTCAACAAAACGATGACTCCGACTGTGAAAGGCAGAATGCCACTCAAAAAAGGTTTTGCGCCTATCAGTTGTTTTATAAAAAGTTAATGAATGGAGGAGCTATCAAGCGAAACTGGTTGGTTTATTCAAAATCAGTTGGACGAATATTTGGTGTGCCGGTGATAATAAAATATTAGGATCTGTAAAAAACGCTAACTTTCTTGTTTGTGTAGAACTGATCTTGAAATTTGATATTTCTATGACCAAACCTGTAACAAAATTTGGAAGTAAAGAAAAATATATTTCCTCTTACTTACCAAGTACATCTGCCAATAAATTTATTATGCAATTAGCAGACCAACTTAGGGCAAAGATTGTCTCAACTAGCTTTTATGGTACGCTATGTACTACCTGCGGGAACTCCTGTTGAACGATTTTGGATGTTTATTTTTAACTCTAGCTATTAACGTAAAGGGATGGCTAACACTGTAATGTCCACTGTAGATTAAATAACTGTAGAGAACGGAACTACAATAATGCCAGCAACACGTCTGAGTGCTATAAATATCTTCAGGTTAGAATAAAAGAAATAAATTCTCTGACCCCACACGTTGTTACAACCAGTTGACTCTGCAGCTGCAAAGGGCAGCAAGTACTTTGTGAAATTTTTTTTGGAACCACAATTCTATAACTTTTTTAATTCTTCAACCAAAAGATGAAATATCTTGCAGTCTCACCTTAAAAAGGACTCTTTATATTTAAGAACTGTGTCCACAACCTGATGGAGTGCCCATGTTAATGCCGGTCAATAACAGGATGTTCTTGATGTTTCACACACACCACCCATAACAATGAACAGACTAAGGTCGCACAGTATGAAGCAAATGTAGTATTGGATAAATTTTGAAATCACATTTACGGTTTTCTGAAATTTCAAGAACTTAGTAAAAACTTCAAAAAGAAGGTACAAATAAAATACAAGAAACATCTTCACCCTATATAGTACTTTAGAGTTTTTATAATCACTCTTTGAAACAAAAATAGATTTATAAGGATAAAAAGCAAACCAAAATTGATGTTTGGAACTGACATCTACAAAGCAGACATGCAATAAAGAGGAACCTAAAAATCTCTTTTAATAAAAACAAAAGATAAAAATTGGAAGTTTCTCGTCGACACGTTTTCGTGATAGAAGCATATTGTGGTACAATTGATTTTCTGACGCTCAATTTAAAAAAAAGGACAATCTATACAGAAATACAGAACACGACAAAGCGCAAAACAGATATGCGAAAAGTATGCTCCTAATTTAGTTAAAACATTTCCTTAAGACAATGTTTATTTAGCAGTATTTTTAACAACTAATAAAATTATTGAAAAAAGAACTCTAACACCCCGCATGGGCGCACAACCTGCGAACTGAGAGGTTAAGTTTTCATATGTTCGTTCTCTCTACTCGGTTGTCACGCACAATCTCTGATGCGGGGCCATGTGGCAAGCACTGCGTCTTAGACGATCGCTATTACTCCTTGTTCGAGTGATCACAGGTACTCAATTATTTTTAATGACTGAGTAGGCCACCCGCTACGCATCAAAACCACCGGGTATGAACTCAAGTCCGTCTTTTGATATTAACGTTAAAGCAACAAAAATGACGTGAATGACTTTCTATAGTTTTATAATGGTAGTCTTGAGGTTTGTTAATTCTCGCTATGAAGTCAGGAAAAGAAATGTCTTTAAAATAAATGTTTTTAAACAAAGTGGACATTTGTTTTTATTTTGGTTCATTGATTGAGTGTACCTTTGCAGCAAAAATTGAAAAAGAAATATTTTGTTTAAACAATCATATTCTTTGTAAGTTTTTGATAACATTTCAAACATGCAATAATTGAAGAAAATGAGGTGGGAAAATTGTTATCCAATACCACCAAACACCATAAAGGGGTCCTACTTACAATAGATTTGTAATAAATCCCAAAAACATCTCCTACTCTGCATTTTAAATCAGACTGCACTAAATATCTGAATACCCAAAAATATTTGTATCTGATTTCAAATATTTCAAAAAATATAAATGTTGGTAAATTCTCCACAAAAAGTTAAATAAGTTATTCGGAGAATCAACGGCGCTTGATAAATAAAAGCTTATGGATAGAGTCAACAGCTAATTCAATAAAAATATTAGACCCATTTTTTGACAAACAATTTAAAATTAGAAGAAGTGTCTATATTTAGAAAAGTAACAGGAGTTTTTTTACTTTTGTATTTTATCGACTAATCAAAGTTGATTTTATAATTTTCTTGGTAGTTACAACTTCAGTCCATACACACAGAGTTGTGGTGATGTTTTAGGATTGCATCAAATATCCTCAAGAAATGTTATAACGGTCTATCGAGTACGATGAATTTAATTTAAAAATAAAACAGTGAATTTTTATTTTATTGATTAATTTTTAATGATTTATAAAGTAGACATGTTACCGAGGCTGTGTTGGTATACCCTGATACTTTTGATCAAACTTTTGATTATACTTTTCCATGTCAGCTGGCTCAATTTCAGCAATAAAGCATTAGATTTCTGTTTTTAGTTCAGGAATTGTATGTGGTTTGGTAGCATATACTTGGACTCTACAAAGCCCCAAAAGAAAAAATCGCATGGCGTCAAAAGACCTGGGTGGCCAATTAACGTCAGCATTTCTGGAAATCACACGACCAGGAAAACGTTGTCTTAACAAATTGATGGTTTCTGTTGCTGCGTCGCATGTGTCACCATCCTGTTGAAACCACAATTCTTCGAGGTCAATATCTTCTAAATTATCCCACATAAAATTCTATATTATATCACGATATCGTACTACATTTACAGTTAAAGCCTGGCCAAACATTCTCATAAAAGAACAATCCAATAATACATTTAGCCCATAATCCACACTTAACAGTAGCTCTTTGTAGATGCATAGGTTTTTCATGAATAGCACTAGAATTCTCATTGGCATAAATTTGACAATTCTGCTTATTAACATAACCATCCAAATAAAAGTGAGCTTCATCGCTAAAGATAATGTTAAAGAAAATGTCATTTACTGTTCGGTTCTTCAACACCCAATTAGCGAATTGTCTGTGTTGAAGATAGTCTGGAGCTCCTAAGTTAATTAAACTTCGTAAGGATGGAGGTGAAAGTCTTTTGTGAGAATTCGTTACAAACTGGTTCTGCTAATGTTCAATTGTTGAGAACGATGACATATTGATGTTTCTGGATTGTCATCAATACTCTCACTCACAAATGCAATGTTTTCGGCCGACCGCACAAAATGAAGCCACGGTAGAGTTTGTTTGTCCAGTTTCCTCAATTTTTTTATGGTGGACCTATTAAGTGAATTATGGATACCAAGAATTCAACAGACTTTTCGAATGTGTTTTAACAATAACAATACGTTGTTTTGTATAGCGATCCAGTTTTAATAAACCCAACGTAAATATTAAAAAAATTCTGGCAAATTTAAATCCTTTGTACCCGATGGGCCACCCGTTATTGACCTAAATTTATAAAAATCTTAAAGTGCAAATTTATTATTACATAATAAAGATAACAGAAAAGTCTGAAGGTGTGCAGGACTCATAATTCTGGTGTTGCTAGTGCTAGATTTTTTTTTAACTTCTTTAATTGTTAGAGGTGGAACGAAGATATCAAAGCAAAGATCAAAGAGAAAAAGCAGGCATGGAAGAGATACTTAAGTACAAAAAAAACAGACGACTACGAAAAATATAAAGAAACAAGAACAGAAACGAAAGCGACGGTGAGAAAAGAAAAAGAAGAATCATGGATAAAATTTGGAGAAAAGATTACAAAAATCTTTCGGGAGAACCGAAAACTATTTTACGGAACCTTAAAACAACTTAGGAAGAAAAAGGAATATAATATGATGAACATAAAGGGAAAGGACGGAAAAATAATAACAGAAGAAGATCAAATAATGGAAAGATGGAAAGAACATTTCGAAGAACTAACAAAAGCAGAAAACAGTACAACAGATGAAAAGAAAGAATTAGACGAAAGAGAGGAAATCGAAGAAATACAAGAGAAAGAAGTTAGGGAGGCCGTAAAGAAAATTAAGTTAGGAAAAGCAGCAGGAAGAGACAAAATAACACCGGAAATGATAAAGTTTATGGGAAATGAAGGAATAACTAAATATACAGAATTGCTAAATGAAATAATGAAGACAATGATAATACCAAAGGATTGGAATATAGGAATCATACTCCCCATACATAAGAAAGGTGACAAAAGAGAATGTGGTAATTATAGAGGAATTACGTTAATAAGTGTCCCCGCGAAAATATTGGCCAGAATAATTGAGAAAAGAATAAGAGACAGAATAGAAAATACAATAGAAGAGACTCAATGTGGTTTTAGGAAGGGAAGAACCACACAAGATTTAATAATCATCATTAGACAAATCAGCGAAAAATTTATTAAAAAAGGAAGGGAAATACATATGTGCTTTATAGATTTAGAAAAAGCTTTTGACAGAATACAAAGAGAACAAATATGGAAAGCACTAGAAAAAAGAGGAATAGAGGAAAGAACGATAGAAATAGTAAAAGCAATGTACAGAAGTAATAAAAACGTAGTAAGGACTAACAATGAAGAGTCACAAGAGTTCGTAACAGAAATAGGAGTAAAGCAAGGATGCGTGCTAAGCCTCTTGCTGTTCTCAATAGTGCTAGACGAGGCGATGAAAAATGCAAAGAAAAAGATGAAGAAGATAAAATTGGGATACTGGCAAATGGAACAAACAGAAATAAACGAACTGATGTTCGCTGACGACATGACGATAATAGCCGACACAGAAGAGAATCTACAATACAACCTAGAGGTGTTAGAAACAGAGCTACGGAAAATAAACATGAAAATAAGCATAGCGAAAACTAAAAGTATGGTAGTGACCAGAGAGAATATAACACACAAAATAAAAATACAAGAAAAACAAATTGAACAGGTAGAAAGTTTTAGATATCTAGGATCAATAATCGAGAACAATGGCAAAATAGATAAAGAAATTAATGATAGAATGGAGAAAACAGGGAGAATCTACAATACTCTGAAAACGAACTTTTAGGAAAGAAAGAAGTACCAAGAAAAATAAAACAGAAGTAGTGAAAAAGTGGTGAGACCGTCAATAATGTATAGTAGTGAATCGTGGTCTTTGACAGAAAAACATAAAATAAGACTAAATGCAATGGAGATGCGGTTCCTAAGAAGGATACAAAATAAAACGAAAAGAGATAAAATCCGAAATGAAACGTACAGTCAAGACTTAAAGATAAAACCTATAATGGAAAAAATAGAAGAAGGGCAATTAAGGTGGTTTGGTCATGTGTGTCGTATGCCAAAAAACAGATTAGTGAAAAGAGTGTATGAATCCCGAGTGCCGGGTAAAAATCAAAGAGGAAGGACAAGGAAAACCTGGGAAAAAGGAATAAGAGAGGCAGCAGCAAACAAGGGAATAAACTGGGTAGGTATAAAACAAGTAGCCCAGGACAGAAAACTATGGAAAGAAAAATATACAGCAACATAACAAACTCTTCTCCCACCTGCCTTACACCTAACTAATTAGTAGAACTTAAAACATAGTCAGCAGTATATTTCTAGTTATAGCACGTAATTTGGTACATCGTGTGGTTGGTTCTCGGGTTGTTAGGTCGTAGTCGGAGTTAGGAAACTCTTGACTTTTCATCCACAACAGTGGATTTTCAGAAGAAAATCTTTTAGAAATTAAGTGACTGTCCGTGCAATTGGGTCATTGCAAGTAACATTTCGGTATTTTTGACGTCATTCGCTCTTTCATCTTATTGCGGTCTGTGTTTCCCCTTAAGAGCAATTAACCAACATTTAAGTAGATTTCATCCATCATCCCTGCTAAAATTATTTTTATATTTATAAATCTCTACCGCCTCTCTATATAATTTCAGATAATAGTTCCTACAATTAGATAAAACTTGTGTTTCCTGAATTCTATCTTGTGGCCAGGATTTTCTAAAGCATATTCAGCAATTGCTGATTTTTCGAGTAGATGATGTTTGTTTTCTTTATGAACAAGGTATGCAGTATATCCCTGGTGTATCTTGGTGTGGGTTTCTTGTATCATTGACTGGTCGAAGTAAATCCCGTATCTTGGTGGTAGTTGCATAGATAGTTTTTACATTGTTCATTGAGAATTTTTCCTATCCAGTCCGTAAGCCTGTTGATATAAGGTAAAAAGGCTTTGTACCGCTACCGACTTCGGTTGTATTTTTCGTGCGCATTTGTTAGGTTTGGTTTATTATTTATCTCCGTCCTCGATTAGCCATTCCCTTGTAAGGCTTGTTCAAAATGTTTTAATTCCCTGCTCAAGAACTGTGCTTGACATACACGTCGTGCTCGGTCGACTAATGTTTTCACAACCGTTTTTTTTGACTTGGCTAGTGATTTGACTGCTTATAAATGTATCGGTCCGTATACGTGGGTTTTCTGTACACGATATGTGGTGTATGTCCATTCTCAGATCTCAATATCTGTATGTCTAACAAAGCAATCATCTTATTCGATTCCAGTTGCATGGTAAACTGTATGTTTGGGTATATAGAATTTAAGTGCATAAGAAATTGTGGTAGGATCTTCTTTCCGTGTCTCAATATCACAAACGTGTCATCAACGTATCTTAGCCATATCGTCGATTTTAATGGTGCTGTATTGATGGCAATCTCTTCAAATTTCTTTATGTTGGCGACTACAGAGCCAAGTGGACTACCCGTCTTTTTGTTCGTAATATACGCCCTATCAAACAAAGTAACTGAACGTAAGGCACTGCTGAAATAACTGTAAGATATCGTTAGGAAAAAATTTCTTTAGGTGATCCAAGACATTTTGAATCGACATTTTGGTAAGTAGCGATGTTACATCAAAACTGACCGTTAGATCTCCTCCCTGTAGCTGGATGTCTTGAAGGTGGTTGACAAAGTGTGTGAAGTCCTTGATGTAATTGCTGGTAACAGTTGTAACCACGTATCAACCATTTCGGTCATTTTTTTGTGCAGTTCTACAACTGTGGCATTACCTTTATCTGCTGGTAAGACGATGATAACGTCGTCATCTTTGAGTTCACCTAGAGTATTTAATTACTCCCTGGATAAATCCTCACAAGGATCTATATATTTTTGTATCTAAAATCGAGCAAATCGATAGTTAAAACCTCAATAGAGAACTATTACAGAGTAGCATTCTATATCCAGTGGGTGCAAAAGTTTTCAAAAAGGCGAACATTACTGACCCTCCTCTGCAACTCACAAAACCTCTTTTCCCTTATTCCACACTTCATCCGTCAGTGAGGCGTATGGTGTAATAGTAAGGTGCAGAACTGACAATATTTTGATCCTGGTTCGAGCCTTGGGTGCAGAAAGTTTTGCCTCATTTTCGAGGAGTGAATTTACATGTTTGAACAGGAAAGGCATTTCCTGTACGCGCCACATCGGCTGTCACATTCTTCAAAATATCGACTAATTGATTGGTTTTCCGTTTTTCTCACGATTGTTGCTTTGAATGTAACAGATATTGCAAAATGCGGCTGACAATAAAAGCCATCTGTACAAGAAGTTCTTCATGCAAACCGGAGAGCAGTCAGGCAAATTCCCATCCAAGATGCCAGTTATTCCAGACAATGTCCACCTGACCTGTGGAAGTCCCATATTATGAGCTACGCCACGATGATCGAGTTCTTCAAAAACGTTGCCTTTGTTGACTCTCTCCAAGAAGCTTTGCTTTTTCTCGACCAGTTGGGGCTGCTAAAAAAATCACAGCGAGATATGCAAATACATACCGAATGGCCTCGGTGTCACCATCGAGCACATTCCAGCGGGCTCAACTGATAGAATTCAGCCTCTAGACGTGTCATTTAACAATTCAAAGCTGTTGTGCGTAAGGTACATGATTATGTCGTAATTGCTCACCTCAACACTTTCCCCGTTTACAAGAGAGAGAACATTATGCAGGTGATGTCTCAGATCCATTAGGCCTTCTTATACACTCGCTTCATCCCCAATAGGTAATTCACGTGGTTCAAGGCAGGTATGTGACCACTCGTCCTCCCCGTTTTCCTTTCTACGCCGATGTCCTTTTTGGGGATAAGAGCCACGGCTTCTGCTATTGCACCGCAGCTGGATTCATACTGTATCCATTCTGTGATGTTCCGTACTGGGTACTCTGCTTCTTCGATAAGTGCCATAGGCGTTGTTAGGATTTTTTCTGCATTTGTTGTTACAGTCTAACTGCTTTTTGTTATCAATAAAATCATTAATAAAGTTTAATATTAGTCTAATAATATGTGTTAGAAACCAATTTGACAAAACAATATTCTGTGCAGACAATCGAACCAGGGATCAAAAGTTTTCACTCTCGAAACTTACTGCGAAACGACACGATTACACATGAAGCAGGAATAAATGGGTACTGATCAAGCAAAGAAAATGGGAGGGAAAAGTGTACAGAACGGTTGCTAGAACATGAGGTCGTAAAAATCGACATTTTTGAAAACTTTTGCAGGAACAGAAAAAAAAGTCCTGAACACCTTTTTTCATAAGTTTCCGGGAAAATTGATATTTTTCCTTGTTAGGTGGCTTAGCGCGGCGCAGGATGCGTAAAGTCTAGACTAGTACTTTCTTTGTTTCATCCGCTGGAAGGCTCCGTATGATTGCTTTTTCGTTAGTTATGATGTCCTTAACCGTTATGGATTTAGGTGCTACCGCAAACTTTTTACCTTTGCTGAGAGCACTGATGACTTCTTGGCTAAGCTCTTGTTTGAAAAGGTTTATTACAGTTTGATTATAATCCATTGTGTAGAAAGGCCGCTCCGTGTTTCTCAGCAGAATAGAAAGTGATGCAGTCTACAAGTATTCCAGTCATCTTTATTTATTTTGCTGGCCAAGCTGACATGAACATGAATCAGTTCTAGTAAACACAGAGCGAGGGTTTTCCTTGTAGCGTACACTTATTCTCTGACTAAGGCAGCTTCTGTTTTTCGATAAATTTGTTGGGATTGAGCAGTGCGCAGGTGGTGTTTGACCTGTAAATACTTTGAAACTACCTTTGGAGCTCGAAAACGCAGTAAAAAAGCAAAGCTGGATAGTAGCCGGATTTTCTTCTTGCGTAAGTTCCCAAGTTGTCTTACAGACATGTAAACGTCATCACCCATAGAAGCGTATCAAATAGATGTGAAAGTTTTCACGGCCGATGTTAAGGTGCATCGTGTGGTTGGTTCTCGTGTTGTTGGGCCGTGGTCGGTGTTCAGAAACTTTCTTCCACAACTGCGGCGGAGATCTTCTAAGAAGAAGCCTTCGCATCTATAGCATGTGATTTGTTTCTATTTTAGCAAGCAGTGAGAGACCTTCACCTAAAATTCTCCATTAGTTCTTTCACTAATCTGCTTTGCTTATCATTTTCTATCAAGTTTACCATTTATAACTTTTAAATTTCGATTTTAAAAGGTACTTAGAATCATAATTGAGGCCCTAACCAGAAGCTCGCTTTTATTAAATTGTTGATTTATTTCCAAAACTAACTAAATTGTGATTAGCAAAGTTATAATTAAGATAAAACTTAATATTACAAAAATGAAAATCTACAGTAAACTTTCTGTACTTAAAAATGGAATAAAAGACAATTAACTAATTTGACCTAAAAATTTTATTTAAATGTACAATTGTATTAGTTAATTCTAATCAATGTGATTAGACAATATCACAACATGCTCAAAGTTATCACAAGAGACATTAGGAACTTGATTGTCAGGTTAGATTGCTGTTACTTTAACATAATCTACTTGTAGTGCCGTATCGTCACCATTCCACGTTTTTAACCAAGTATTTCTGGAGTCGAAGAACTTCCTTATATATTTTCTCTCTCCGTTATACCACGGTTTAGGGTTATCTTGCGATCCAAAACCGTCCACGAAATCATTGATTCCCCCTACAGCGACCCCAAGCGACAATATGTACTGAAATATATGCATGCAAACACTACCGTTTGTATTACAGTAGGTAGAAAATTACCTCAGTATGGAAAGGGGCTTCAGTCATGTACCAATTCCGCCCTAGATTTATCGAAAGATCCGAAAAGCCGTCATAGGTAGATATTTCCCCGTACTTTTGAGAATCGACATGAAGCAGCATTTTACCTGCATTTCAAAATTTCCGGGCTGTTACTCTTTAATGTATACGCATTCGTTACCTATTACCTGGCCTCCATTCCAATTTAAATACATGGAAATTGTCATTGAAAGGAATTTCGGAACGTTTTGCTGCCAAAGCTTTGCTGCGGCCAGGTTCATTCGGATGTAAAACTGGGCCACCGAGAAGCAACATTGACCCATAATCAACCGGGCCGTTTCCCTTAAAAACTTTATTGCCTCTGCTATAAGCAATCCACACTTTTGCCGAATTGGGCCCGTCGATTTTAACTTTAGGCTCTAACTCCATTACTAAAATAATTTAGTTTATTTAAAAATGAAAGTTTGAATGAGACAGTACCGACTTGGGTAAATCCAATCCCCGGCAGGAAGCTTTGCCCTGATTTCAACTATACCATATTTGAAGGATGTTTTCGACATTATTTTAGCAGATCTGACCGGTGGCAAAATAAATGAAGACACCTGCTCGTAAAGACACTCGCTTGGCTCTTTAGATGTACATCTGTGTAAATGAAAAGTTATCTCAACAAACTAATTAATAGTGTTAATTATATACCCATTCGTTAGGTTTAAAACGCCCCTGATCTGACTTTCTTCCTTCAGAGCAATAGGTTTCAAGTACAATTTGCCATCTTTGAAAAAGCGCACATCATCTTCATTCAAGTAACTATTAAATTCGTAGTTCTGCAAAATAAATGATAACATGATGGTTATTTAACTTTTTGACCACGTACCGGTTTTGAATATGTTGGTATCCTGTGATCTACAATCCATTTTGAAGCATCGATAGTAGGCCCATTAAAATCATCTTGGATAATTGCATCATCGACACAGGCTTCATTTCCACCATTTATTTTTGTAGTTCCTGGTGTACATAAGTTAGAGAACGAATCTCGTAGCGCTATAAGAACACATAGTAGTATTATGAAGCTTCAAGATTTTTTTATAGTAACCTGTCACTTGCCAGGATCCCGCAACATTATAAGCTGCCCGATTGTTATTAACAAAAATCCAGTAGTTTACAGTATCTGCGACAGCCAATTTAGTGTCGAAGGTTAAGATCCAATATGAACCAGATTTGGACAAAGCTTCTTTGAAAATCGTCCCCGGGTCGGTGTTCCCTATATCATCGTTGACGTTAGCATGGAATGCAAAGAACGTCGTGCCGGGACTATCTGCGCGAATTTATTTTGTAAACCGTAGAAAATAATAAGTATGGTAGGTCTACTTGCCTGGAAGCGCGACCCGCAGCTGACCCGACGCGGTGGCTTCTAGTATAGGATCCGGCACCTTGTAGCGCTTCTGCGCCGCGGCGGCAGAGATCACAACGAGCACTAAAATTCTGTTCATTACCGTGGCGTTGCGACACTGTGCTCTTTTGAATTCAGCTGTATGCGTGTAGCCTCATTATCATAACGCAACTGCTCGTTGACCTAGCTGCGCCAGCGTTCATGACCCTGCTGCTACTAAACACTCCACTCGCGAATGTAAACTGCTTATCTCCTCGAATCTTACGAAATTGGCAAACCGAAACGGTGTTTGCGTTTTTCCCCAGCTCGCTGGTTGACATCATAGCTGATTCAGAGGTTGCCTCTTAAACTGGTTTGTATGATTTTCGTTCTAGGAAACAATGTATCTGAAGTTTTATGCAAAGGAGTTTTACACTAGTATTGGTATTATTGAGGAATTTCTGTATATTACTCTTTTAGCTTTTTTTTACACCTGTCTGTCAATTTAGTTAATGTTGATTTTTTAAATTTGTTTATTTATTATCAGTCAGAATAATTATATTCTATGAGCAATTGTACGTACAATTAATTAGAGTCGCGAGGGGAAGATCCTCTAATTTAGTCTGCTAAATTTACTGATCACTTTCGTTGTAATCTTCTGGTTTGAGTTTCTTTAGCTAACGGGGTCATTGTTAGTTTTGGATGACTTTCCAGGGTAGCGTGATGTTTCATTGCGCTTTCTTTTATTGCGGAATGTTAAGGTAATTATGTAGAGTCGCGTTAGACACATACCACGGGACATTAGATAGCATTTTAAGCGTTTCAGACTGGAATCCTTGCATTATATTTAAAGTTGATTTGCTAGCACATCCCTAAAGTTCGCAGTAATATAGCCAGATAGAACGGATTAAATACAATTTTTTATAACGTAGATCCATTTCTCTGCGTTTTTTTCCTTACATGTGCCTTCCATGTCCGACGTCGATCTAAATGTAAGCTCAAATATTTGACCTCATCTGTGTGTGGAATGTGTATGCAATTGAGTGCAACCGGAGGACACTTTGAACGCTTGGTTGTGAAATTAATATGCCTATTTGTTTTCATTTTCTATTTTTTAGCTAAGTTTTCAATAAGTTTAGATGTTCTTGTAGCAATTCCCATGCTATAGTGGATTCTCGGTACATGAAAGTATCTTCAGCGAAAGTACTTAGGTTTGTTTGAGCTGTGGTTGGTAGTGGGTAGCAAATACATTAGTGGTCTAAGGACGTTGCATTTATTTCTCTTATTTGGAATGTTTTACTACCTACTTTAGTTTGAAAGTAAAGATCTGTGAGGTAAGATTATATAAGTAAATAGTAATTGTGTAGCAATAAATTTTTTATTTTATAAAGCAGACCCCTCTGTCATACTTTCTCGAATACTCCTGTTATGAGATCATAATCTGGTGATTTTTTACAGTTTAATAATTTAGCTAGGTTTCAGTGTCCTGTAGAATGAATCTAAGTATTAGGAGCGACAGTTATAGTGGAGTTACTAAATAGTTTTCAATTTTATTAAAGGTTGGTTCAAAGATATTTTGTAAGTGCTCCGTTAATGCCCCAGCTTTCTCTTGATCAGACCTTGACTAGGTTTCCATTTCATCATGTAGGGTGGTACGTATTCCTTGGGTCGTTGATATTCTTTGGTTGCCCTCCAAATTGAGTGGTCATAGATATAGAGTAAATTTGTATACTATTTAACGGTTTCATTAGAAATTTCTTGCATTCTGCGTCTTAGTTTGTTGTGTAATTGATTTAGTCTGGTTTTGTCTTGAGTATTACGGCTACGCTGCCAGATTGCTTTTGCACTCCTTTTTCTTTTACTAGTTACATTATTTCAGTAGGAATATTAGAAGAATTGGATTTGAGATTGTAGGTTTATAGCGTTGCACTCCGTCCTGCTTCCTGTATGGTTGCCGTTAAGTGTTTTGTTGCGTACTCTAAGTCATGGTTTGTTTTTATGCTTAGATTTTTATTAAGAAATTTGTTGATATGAGCTTCTAACACTTCCCAGTTAATCTTTGCGTTGTTGCGGGTAGGTCTCAACTTATTTATATAGTGTAGTTGCGCTCACGGTAGCCATTATAGGCGTATGATTGGACGAAATATAGTAGTTGGAGACAATATCCATGTAGTTTGATGAACATACCATGGGTAATATAAAAGTTTAGCAAATTTGGAATTTTGTAAGGGCGTGTGGATGAACAGGTTGGGCTGCCCGTTGATAGAAAACCATATTGGTTATCTACTACTAGTTTGTCTGTTCTTTGCCTTTTGATGTTGTTAAACGTGAGCCAAAATGTTTTTGGCATTAAAATCCCCGCCTGTTAGAAATCTAGATCCTGGTAGTTCAAAAAAGGGTTGTAATATTTGTTTAGTTATGTTATGACGTGGTGTATAGTAAAAACTTACTATAACTAGAGATGCTGGCAATGTCTCAACTTCTATCATGGTTCTTTGTAGGTACGCATTATTATGGCTGAAACACCGTGTGCAATGCCATATGGATATTCTGTATGATATACTTACTGGGGTACTTAAATAAGATCGTGAGGTGAATCGTGTTTCTGAAATTAATAAAACATCAATGTTATTAAAACATGTAAAGATTTCAACTTCCATCTTTCTTTGTTGTAGCCCGTTGGCTAATTTGTTAACGACTGTGGTTACAATATTTCGTATCATACTACTCTGCTGTAGTAACTGGTTAAATATATATTTGAACTCATCAACAAATTGTTTAAGACTAACATCTTGAGTGTAAAAGGGCTGATTCGAAACTGCTTGTGCATAATTTAGAGATGTATATGTTGGTTGACTGTTTTGGCTTTTCAAGAATGGAAAATTCTGTCTTGTTAAGTTTGGAAGTCTCAGGATTGATTGTTGCTTGTTGAGTTGGTATTTTCGTTGGAGTTCCTGATATATGGAATATCCCTTATAGTTAGTTGTGTGCGGCTCTTTGCATAAAATACATGTAACTGAGGTTGCTTGGGCTTTTTGACAACTTCTTGTATCTTGAAGACCTGCACATTTCATTCAAGCAAAAGGTCTACTGCAGTAACTTTTTGTATGCCCATAATTCTGACATCGCGTACACTGTATGATATCTTTGTTTGTTTTTGGTGGTTCAAATGTAATGTGTTTATTTTCAAATTAGTGTATGCTGTATATGTCTTTATTATTTTCTGCTGGCTCTAAATCTACAAAGAATATTGGTAAAGAATATTTTTAGTTTGTAAAGGCCTTCTTTAATGTCATCTAACAGGGTAGTGTGATATAAATCTCTGTAAGAACGGCTCTATTTCATCCGGTACGCTTGATGTACAATCTTATTATCATGCATATGCCTAATAAGTTTGTGATAGGTATTAGGGATTGTTGCATTTATTTTAACATTATTATGTAGACTTTTTGTGGTTTATTGGTCTTAAGTGTAAATTTTCGGTTATCTTCTGGTAATCTAAAACAACCTGGATAAAAATTAGCGGCAGCTTGTGTTCGCTTGCTTCTTGTTAGTCTTCATTTATATGTTTATTTTATTCATACAAGGAACCCAGTATGACGCAAATTGCGTCTTATTGAAAGTCAAACAATTTATTAACTTAATGGATTCTACGCATCACTTGTGGTGCGTAATGACACTCAGTTGCTTTAAGGTGATACTTTTCATGGTAAGGGCAGTAATTCTCTGGTCGTGTTAATTGTTCTTGCTTGCGTTTATACAATGCAGTTGTTGCGTCTTTAATCAAATTGGTTGCGTTAATGTTATTAACTTTAGGCATGTCGTCAGATAGTTTAGCAGTGCCCGTTCCCTCTAAATTGTAATAATATCGGACGATACAATTCCTTGCGTCAATCAGCTTTTCTAAAATTTCACTCAATTCGATCGAACGTTTTTATTTCGGACGGTGTTGGAAGAGATTGCGACTTGAACTCTTCGGTCATCCTACCGTACGCTTCTTGCACTTCATCAACATACGAAGAGAACCGCTTTCGCAAGTCGTCGCCATACTTATTGACCTTTTACTCAACGTCATTTTTCATTGGCTGCTGTGCCATATCTGAGATAAAACAAAAGAGTTAGTTAATGAAAGAAATAATAATTATAGTTAAGTGTTATGTAGACTAACAAACGAGAACAGTTGGATAATATTCAAGTGTTAAAGTCGTTTATTTATTAAATTTATAAAACTTCTCGGAACACAATGTTTTAACTAAATGTGCCCTCGAAGCCACGGATCTTTCTTTGAATGTCTGTTTGTTCAACCCAGATTTTAACAGTCTTAGCGCTCTTGGCATGCGATAGTGATGTGCACAATAAATCATGAGTGAATACAGGCACCGGTAAATAGACGCCAACATGTACAAGTGATTGACCTTGAGACTTGTTGATCGTCATGGCAAAAGCTAAACGTAGAGGGAACTGAACGATAACATGTAGTCTGATGGCTGTAACTTGATCCGTGACCTTTAGAACAGTCAGTCAGAACTAAGCATTCAATAACTCGTGGTGGAATGTTCTTGATCTGAACTCGAGTTCCGTTGATTATGCCACGTGATGCTTTTAGATTTCGAAGTATCATAGGTATCGACCTACCTTTCAAATCTAACTTGTGAGGAGGTAGACTTGGTACTTCTAACGTGTTAGAAACTCCGGTGGAAGTTCTGCGCCCATTCTTTCATCAAGGACTGTTTGTCGATAATTGTCCCCCTCATCCATTACTTCTTCGTTTTGTACATTGTCATTGCTGTGAGTTACTTCATTAAGTATTACTTCTTGCTAGGATTCCAAGCTATGCGAATTTTTTGACTGTTCGATTGCTGATGTTGATGCGCCAAAATTAACTATTAAATTATATCTGGCTCTTTCATACTCAATACATCGAGATAGCCGGTCAGCCGTAGAGTCAAGATTTGACAGTTGTAATGAAAGCTGATTCTTATGACGATTTTGAGTTCGTTGGAAAACTTGATTGCGATATTCTCTCACCCATCGTGAAACTTTTAGCATTCTGAAATGTTATACATAGAAGAGTTATATATTTTTTCAACTTTCTTACTTTCCCGCTTATATTTGTATATTATTACATCTTCTATATATTAGCCATGCACCGCACCCAAAAGTTAGAAGAAATCTTTCGATAGGATGTCAGTGAAACGCAATAAAATCCACTGAACGAATTCATAATCATAAAATACATTAAATGACATGGCAATCAAATAACAGCACGGCCCCGTTATTACTCTTACACCCAGAGTGAATCTAATGAGCCCTTTTGATCTTTTTCACATACTTAAATTTTATTCTAGCGCATTAATGAGTGCTTAGACTTCTTAATAGAAACTGAAGATGCATAGAATGTGCATAGTTAGTATAGCTGAACTAAATTGCATAGCACAATCTAATTTACATTGCTTAACATGATCTAGTCGCTGCGCCAGTTAGCAATTAACATTGCATAACTGCATCTAGTGTTAGTAAAACCCATAATTAAGAATGGGTTTTCCGCTTTAAAGGAAAAATCCACAACGCGTTGAATGTTTATTAGTTTTTTAAACACAGATCCCTGTGCTTTATCTTATCTGTTCATTGAATGTTTCCTTGTACTACTTTTTTATTAATCAAATAAAAAAGCTTTTAAAGAAAAAGAAATGTCAGAGTAGAAGAAGTGAAATAAAAGAGATATAAAAATCCATATATTTAAAAATTGTTTAAAGCAATTAAAAAGTATTTGTATAAGTATAGGATAGTTGAAACAAATCCGGAAAATAAATAAATAATTAAAATAACATTAAAATACACTAAACATTAAATTTACTTCAAATTTGGCAAAATTAAAGTAAATTTTATTAAGAATCATATTATTCAATGTAGCTCCCATTAATGGCTACGAACTTCTGCTGCAGGCCAATACAACTTTTTCTTTCTTATTCGCTTCGATCACGTCCCACACGTAATAATCAAGAAAGTGCAATGGTAATACAAATTGATGTATAGCCATGCTTGAGTCTTTCTTATCTTATGGGTTGAAGCTGAGTCCTGTTGAAACACATACTCCCGTCCCATAGCCACCTCCTTTATCCAGGACTCGATAACTCTCTGGAGCACGTAGCTGTAGCTCTCATCGGTTACCTTCAAGCTTTCCTGTGAGACGCCATAACATTTCCTTCGCTGCTCACAGGCCCCAGCACAATCACAGAGGCAGGCAATTTTGTAGGATGGTAGGCACTTTATCTTAGTAGAACGGTCCTGAATGGAGTTCTTTTAGTCCGAAAATAATTTTAGAATGCCAGTGCCGTCGTGCTTGATGTCGTTCAGCGATTTTAGTTTTCTGCTCACTTCGTTTTCTTCAACAATTGGTGGTTTCTCAGGACGAAAGACTTGTGGTTCCTAGTGCTCTGCTAGGCAGACCATCGACCTCGCCACGCCTTTTATTTAATCAGATAAATCATGCTTTACTTAGAATCCTGATCGCTCTTTTTTAATTCGCAGAAAAATTTATTACTTCTCCTGCGATCTGTGATAAATCCTGTCAGCAGTTATCTCCTCCTGGTGGTCAGTAAACGATGTTTTTTGTACCCAAACTACGCATTAATTTTCCTTGGCAGTTTTTCGACGCAAGAGATTCGAGCAGTCGTATTTTCGGCTTGTTTTCTCGATAATCGTAAGTCGTTCATTATATAAAGCCAACTTATGTTATCTAACATACGAATGCGCATACTCATAAGACGACCTTTCGGATTTATTGCAATACAACTTAAAGTCATTTTAGATTTACACAAACGACTTTGAATGTCTAATCATACAAACAGCACTAATTTATGTGGCTAAAATTTGAATATTTGGAAATAAATAGAAGTTTTTTTTCTAAATATGTCTTGTTGTTTTGAAGTGGTTAAATACAATAATTTGTAATGGAGAAGTGCAGCAATTAAATTAACTCACTTAACATACGTAGCTGCCGATAACAAACTTGTTGTTTCATCAGAAATAAATCGGTCGAGTAAATAATATACTCATGCAATGGTAGCTATTATCTTAAATTTTTGCTGCATTTTAAATGGACTGCACAAGTAATAATCTAAGAAACAAAATTTTCTTCTATGTCAATTATTATTTTTCATTGAATAGTTATTTTTAGTTGTAGCTTCTTCTTGTTTAATATTTATAAGAACTTTTAAATTTTTGAATCCACCCATAGTTAAGTAAAGCTTTACACCCTATGTCGAGGCAAGGTCTGCAAAAAGAGAGATTAAAGCTCTTATATATTTGTTCTCACTGCACATCCATCGCTGATATGGGGCGCTGTGTGGTAAACATCGCGCCTTCAACGATCGGCTTATTGCCTCTTACTCGAAGTAAACCAAGGTACTCAATTATTTTTAGTAAGTAGGCCACACTTCAGGCATCTGAGCCCAGAATTAAGCCCGAGTTTGTCCGCAACGCAGTCACGTTTACAATGGGTCTTTATCCATATATACTTTACCAAAACTTCTAAAGTAGAAGCTTTTTCATAAATTTTGATTTACGATTCAATGCTAATTACCACAGAAATGAATTACCAGGCGATAATTTTTTTTAAGTACAATTGAATTATGATGTGGATATAGTTCTTAACTTACTAAAAAACCATTTAAAAATATTTATAGTGGTACCTTTGCATTTTATACTTTTGTAATTATGTACTTGTCAAAAATGCGTAGTAAAAGTCTTATAATCGGCCCTGTTAAACATGTTTACGTAAGTGAGCAATCATTAAGAGATGCTTTTAACAAATTTTTAATCAGTGTACGCTATTGAGTAGCACATTCAAAGAAATAAAGCTCTACAATTTTTTGAGACGTCCCTCCGTACCAGGTAGTACAGTTAGGTGGGTGTAACACCCGCTCATTCTCTACAGACCATATTCTATAGCGTTGTCAATTCACAAATCTATTAGTTAGTGAACAAAATATGCGTAATTAGTACGACGTTAATAATTTCTCAGCTGTGACCAAAAATTTTTGCAGCAATTTTCAAAATATTCCAAGTCCAGTTAAACGTCTTATTGTTGTAGTTTTATCTAATACTCTTCTGTATTGAAATGCTGTTTCAGTGACCGCTGAACGGGGTATTTCAGATCCTGGATAACATTCAACTTCATCTTGTTGGAAAACGCGCAATCAAACGTTTTGTTCTAATTTAAAGCATATATAAGTCAAAATAATGGAATGTTGATTTTGGAAACAAAATTTAGCAATTTTAGTGCACAGTACGACTACGTATCTTTCTGTGATAGGTTTTCATAGTCTCATATACAGGCAAAAACTAAAATAAAAATTGTATGCAAAAAGTATTAGTGGTTTAAAGTCCTTAGGCCCTGTAGTGCTACATATAATATTACATATCAATAAATTCTTGATTAAGTGTCGTGGGTTATTGTAATAATTGTTTTTATTGTGGTTTTATTGTAAGTAGATTTCAACAGAATAAAATCATCTTATAAACGGCGTTAAAGTTGTATGCTCGATTAAAATAAAGAAAAAATGATAATTTCATAAAACAACTTACTATAGTATATTATAAAATAGTGCAAAGAAACTTACAATTAGTAGAATAGTAGTCTCTAGTTTTTTTCCTTCTATTTGTTTTTTTATTTTCTGAATTGTATAATCTAATTGAGGCTATTTCTTATTAGCTTATTCAACCTATCGCTTGCTTTGATACCTATATACAAGGGGTTGCCCGCCAAAAGGTATTTTTGGCGTCGTAGGTTGACAATTTTTCACCCGCCTTTCCTCAAATTCTTTCAAGGTCTTTCCATACCTTATAAGTTTTAACCATGTATTGAACTGTTTATATTCTTAGGTTGAGGCAGATGTGGATTTTGTATTGTCATTTGAAAATTCTCACTGATTCCGCTATCTAAACGAACTTTTCGGCGAAAAAACAATCGGTGAAAGTCAATGTTGAAAGTGGTTTGTTCGTATCAAATCTGGTGATACAAAATTAGCGAATAATCCCGAGATTACGGATAGATAAGACCTTCTGTTTGAGTATTTCAACATCGACTAATCGACAATCGTTCTCCACTTCAAAAACTTGGCAAGGGTGGAAATTAGCTGTGTTATAAACACCAAAAGAGAAATAAACAAAACTTCTTCCTCAACAAAGGAGATGAGTTTTAGCCCTCACTTAAACGCGTGAACAAAACAGCGTGTGCGTGTTAGCCGTGAAAACCCCTAACAGTATCTGCAATGTGAAATTAATGTGGTGTATCTAATGGAACAGCGATGGAATTGTTTACTGGGAGATCATCTCCAATGGCTACTGGTACCACTGGAATAACAATAATAAGCATCTGGAGTAACAAACCCTAAAGAGATATAATAAAGATAGTTCAACATCAAAGACAACGTTTATCTGGTCTAATTTGATGATATTTTACTTCCATTCAAACTCAGACATTGTGCGTTAAAACGCATCACTTTGCACCACAGTAATACCTGTCCCTATTAGAATTAATCTCTAAAAAAACTGGTGTGAACATCACACGACTTATACAATGAAAATTATGAATTATAGTAAAGGACTGGAGTTTTAAGTGTCTTAGTATAAATAAGTTCTCAGCTTTTTTCTGAAAAATTAAAGTTTTATTTAAAAACAAACCAAAAAAGTTTAAGTATCAAAGTATTCTCCGTTGGCATCGATGACCTTTTGCCATCTTTCGGGTAGCTTGCGAATTCCCTGGTGATAGAAGCTCACCGGCTTCGAGACGATAAAGTTATCGATGCATTTTCGGACTTCTTCTTCTGTTTTGAAGTGCGTATCAGCCAAGTGATGCTGTAACGACCGGAATAAATGATAATCGGAAGGGGCCATGTCTGGGCTATACGCCGCATGTGGGAGAAGTTCCCAGCCTAACGCGTCTGCAGCTCATCCGTGTCAAATGTTTGAGGGCGTCTAGCGCGTGGTTGATCTTCAAGACTAAACTCTCCTCCGCGAAATCTTTGGTACCACTTTTTGCACGTTGCATGACTTACAGCATTCTCACCATATGCAGCATAAATCATTTCGGTGGCTTCAGCAGTGTTTTTCTTAAGATGAAACGCGAAGTGGATAGAAAATCGAATATGCTCTTTTGTGATTGCCATCGTGAACACAGCTGATTATTGAATTTATGTGCATCAAACGCCAAATCGCATGATGTTTCAAAAGACCAAATGTCATTGCTTTAAAACCGCAATAGGGCGGACTAATACGTTACATGTAAACGGTGATTTGCGTCCTGTGAAATCTAAAGCTGAGAACTTATTTCTACACCTCTTACTTTGTTATTTATTGAATTTGAAATGAAAGTTAGGCTGAAACATGTTTTGACGGTAAACACACTGAATTGGGGAAATTTAGTCGTTTGGACGAGTTATGTAACTGATGAGTCAATCAGCAGTTTCCAAATAAGGGATTAAAATTGACCATCGTTTCCAGCATTGAGACTTTGGGGTCTTTATATTTCAATACCCACAAGAACGATTCTGCTGGTTAGCGCGAGTGTTTTTAATTTTAGAAAATTAATTTGTGCCCGGTTTTCTTATTATACTTGGCAAATGCCTAAGAATTATCGTCCTTTCGTACATCTAAAGTATATACGAATATGTTTAGCCTGTGTTGGGTTTGTCGTAGTCATCATAACTGTAAATATTAAGCTCTTCTTAACTTTAAAAATTCATATGGAAAAGACTTTCGCACGATCTATTGTCAGTGGCTTTGGTTTTCTTATTAACAAATTAATCAAGTAGCTAGTTAAAATCCTTTAAGCCCTTATAGAACAAGCTTTATTATAATTCTTAGAAATCTGGTGTGAACATCACACGAGTTTCCTTATCCTATTATTTGGGTAATTCAGGCAAAAATCTTGGGCTTCAATTTTTTTTTCGAGTTCCTATTTTACCAACTTTTACTTTAAATTTATGTTTATCTTGTGATAATAAATCATTTTATTATCATAAATTTTTTGTATCTTCAACCGTTTAGATTCGTGACCGCTTTGCGACCGATTTTGCGACCTTGCGACCAAACGGCTCGGCCGATTTCTACCAAAAGCTTCGCGCTGCGTTCCCTACCTACTTGCATACCAAATTTCAAGCCTCTAGCTCTTATAGTTCTCGAGATATCCTGTTTACTGACAGACCGACAGACAGACACACACACACACGAACCAATGGCCCAAACCAACTTTTTTGGTGTCCTGAAGCTATAATTCGTCCATAAATGTGAAAAACTGGGCAGGTCAAATTTCCGCCGATTACATTACTTTCCTTATTGTAGGATAAGGAAAGTAATAAAGCAAATATTTAATAGTCACTTGAGTTTTAAGAATATTTTGTACACTTGTAACAAAAAGTATGAGGTATGCTTCTGTTGTTATTATTGTGTTGCCAATTTACCAAAATGTAAATGATGCATGGTTTCATACAAGGTGCATTAAACATCTGATCTGCCAAACCTGAAAACCGTGCTGTATATACAAAAACTGCTTTTAGTGCAAGCACGTGTTTTGTTATCGCCGATACGTGAGCGGAATTTAAACTGACGATTACTGTATAGTAAAAATACTTAAAAAAAAGAACTAAGTGTGAAAAAAACATTCACTTTTTACATAAACAGAGTCGGTCTCGAGTTGAAATCACAAATTATGTTAATGTTCTGGTTAAACTGTTTAAAAGTACTTTGAAAGGTATTAAGACACTGAATCATGCGTAAATTAGAAGACAACAAAGCATAAAGAGGTAATTGTTTGAATGCAAAGATTGACAATTGATTAGGAAATCGGTTAAAAACTAGAAATAACTATTTTAGAGTTTTTTGCTACGATATCTATAGAAAGCCGACCCTTTAGTGCTAACACTAGAAAAAGGGTTCAAAAAGCATGCCTGAAAGTCTATAATCTATTTAGAAAGGACTCTACTGTATCTGTGGTTAAACCGAAACTAATGATGAGACAAGCTTCATTATTCTCAATTTTTAATTCACAGCGATAGGTTTCTTACATGTGCACACATATACAATAAAAAAATTAACAATTATTTAGATGTTTGGTACACCTGGCGTTACATACATGAGCTGAAGAGTTGGTGAAGATTACCTCATCTAGTGTGTGGTGCGTGATGATCTATTTGGAGTTACCTGGCAAAAATTGTCGTTTGCAAAGAACGCATAAACACTGAACAATATATTGCTCTGCTGCGTTCTACACCCAATTTATAAAAATATCTTCAAATTTCTACCGTACTACCGTAAATCTGCAAAGAGCATACATTTGTTTAAAAGCGTTTAAGTGACCAGCCCAATAGTCAAATCTAAACCCCATTAAGTATTTCCAGTGAACACTAAAAGGTAAAATAAGAAAGCATAGTGTGCCGTTAAGAAAAAGCATCAAAGAAATTCTACGAAAAGAATAAAATGCTATTACTTGTAAAGGGAATAGAATTAGAAGCCAGTTAGGGGTTTGTCCATAAAATAGCTGCCGTTATTAAATGTAAATATGGACCACCAAGGGTTTGAACACTTTACAATAGCCAATAAATAGTAAATCTAAATTGGATACCTTTTTGGAACACGCCTAAATGAATTATAGAAAGTAATTCTTAGAGAGTATTTCATGATTTTGATCAAGGCTGTATTCACGTTGAAGTTGAATAATGCATCGGCAAAATTTTTTTTGTAAATATACACTTTGTTAATTATTATAGTAACGAGTATTTTTTTAAATTTACTATAAAAATTTCAAAAACAATTCTTATACTAGCCATCCTCGTGTACAGAAAAACTTACGACAATGTTGAAAGTTTTAGCGAAATTTCTTGAAACATTTAATGCTCGAGAATTTAAATAATTTCTACTACAGTTAACTGGTTGACAAAACAGATATTATTTGATGATCTTAGCGTAACGAATAGGAGTAAAATAAATCCACAGAAATGCCTGTGTTGGCGACTTGATTAATTCAAAGGCTGAGTAAGCTGCAGATGAGTATTCGCAGCAGTAAAATAGGAGAAAACATACAGCAAACATGAATTAGTGTTATAGTAAAGTTTGACCGTTGCATTAATAGTATTATAATTTAATATGTTGTGTAGTAGTGTTATAAAAAGAGGTATTCTCCCATGTTATCAAGTACAACTGATAATGAATTCATTATAGAGTTAATGGACCAAGTTAATTAGGCAGATACTGCCCAAGAGATTATAAATGGCAAGTATTATTCTATAATTGTAGACTCAACGCTAGATGTGTCACATACGGACCGATGAACCCTTGTAGTACGCTTTGTACTACCTACGGAAACCCCTTTTAAACGGTTTTTGACATTTATTCCTAACTGTAGCCATAAAGATGATGAACTGGCAAATGTTATATTGTTGATTGTAGATTATGTAGGTTTTAGTTTAAATAACTGTAGATAATAAAGCTACGACAATGACAGCAATATGTCTGGGTAGCTAGAATAAAAAAAATATGATCTGGGCACATACATTCTTTGCGCGGGTCACCCTTTACAATTAGTTGGCTCTGCAGCTACGGAAAACAAGTATTGTTGAATTATTTATAGGAAAATAAATCTATAATATTTTTATTTTTTAACCAAAAGATGGGATATCCTGCAGTCTTACCTTAAACATAAATTTTTAACTTTAAAATTTTTGTCGATAACTGTATGGAGGGCCCGTGCTTACACCAGTCAAATATAAGGTAGCGCAAAAGTCATCACTCTATTTCTTAATTGGTACTGTTTATTGATTATGGTTACTTAAACATTTAATTTTTCCATTAAGTTGCGAAGATAATATCGGCCGTCGCCAGAGATGATGCAGATTCGGGCTCGTTTCACAGCAGTGTCCAAGACTTTTCTCAAAACTTCTGGCTATAAATTTTCCACTTCTTGTCGGATGGTTTTCTTTAGGCCCGCCAAGGTCTATGACTTCTTCGCATAAACCTGTGACTTCAAAAAACCTCAAAAAAAGAAGTCTGGAACAATCAAATCGGGCGATGATGCGAGTCAGTGCAAATCTCCAAAACGAGAGATTAAGTGGCTGGGAAACGCTTGCTTTAGAATGTACACTGTCGCTCGTACAACGTGTGCGGTTGCATCGTCCTGCTACAACCACATGTTCTCCAAACCCAATTGGCCAACTTTCAACAGCAAGAAGTCGTTGATCATAGTTCTGTAGCGCTCATCAGTCACAGTAATAGTGCTGCCGACGTCGTCCTCAAAAAAATATGGGCCAATCACCTTTCCTCTGTAAACCCCGCACTAAACAGTAACTTTGTGAGAATGTAATGGGTCTTCATGTATTACACGCGAATGTTCAGTGCCCCGGAAGCAATAGTATCTGAATAAGTGAAAATGCGTCTCGTCGCTCACGATAATTTTCAAATCCTAAGTTTAGGAGGGCTTAGCTGAAATTTATAAGCGATTAGCGGTCTGCAGGCAATAGCTGGTGCATTGTTTGCACTTTGTATAGAAAAATATTTGTATTGTACCAAAATTCGCTGCAAAGACCATCTATTGATGTCCAATTGCGTGTCCCGTCGTATGTTTGATGTATGATAGACACAGCAACGATATTCTCGACCAAACGGCTATTCCAGAGCCGGCCACGTCTGCCTCGAGGCAAGTGACTAAACGCCAGTGTCCAGTTGGTGCTACATGATCAGGAAATTGACGGCGAAATTCATATTGAACCAAAACCAACGACTGATTATTTGTCAAAAACGTGGACACAATTGTTCCGCGCTTTTGGAGAGTATAGTAATCGATGGTTTATCTACGTGTATTCTGCTTCCGTTTACTTCACAAATGTCAAAGTTGCAATGATATGAAACGCCATTTGCAAAAATGAAAGCATCTTCTGGTAGGGTGATGACTTTTGCACTATTTAGTATTATATAAATCGTACTAGGATGTTTTTGATGCTCTGACACATATTACCCAGGATAGTGATCAAACGCACAGTATGAAACAAATTTGGTATTGGAAAAACTTGAAGATTTTGAAATGGTATTAGTGGCATGTTTCTGGAACAATGTTCTTGTAAATCCTTGAGAAGTGTTCAAGAAAAAGTGCAGACACAATAAAGTTTATTACTCTATACAGTAAGTAAGTTTTGTAAACACTTAGAAACGAAGATGAGTTTTTAAAACTAAAAACAAAGCTAAATTAATGCTTAACGCTGATGTCTAGAAACAGACATTACAAGAAATGTAAATACAAATGTTTCGTTTAGTAAAACCGAATATGGAAATTACTAGTTTTCTGGACGACAGTCTTTCGTGGTAGAAACATATTATGATGAAGCTCGATTTAGTAAGAAAAAAAAACAATTTATACAGGAAAAATACAAGGATTGCAGATTTATATAGGAAATCACTCAAATGGCAAATAGAATAAGGAAAAAGCCAAATCGGCGGTTGGAAAAGTATACTTCTAATTTAGATATAACAGTCCTTGTCCAGTTTGTGCATTTAGCAGCATTTTTAAAAGTTAATAAAAGCATTGAGAAAGAATATAAGTAACCAAACCAAAAACACATTTAGAACCCCAAAGACTCCTAACATTTTTGAAGTTATAGGACGTAGAATATACTTATTCCAATACTGCCATCGTTCTATGAATTTCTTAAATGTGGCAGTTACTAACACCAAGACTAACCTTCAAAACATACAATATCTTGTAACAAAACCTGGAACTTTCTAATATAAAACGTAAAGGCACTGGAAAAGGCAAATTTAAAGTGAAAATATATAATAAAAATTATCCAGAAGTACAGATCATACAATTAACCAAGTCAGTTATTAGGGGTTCAAAAACTATTTGTAAAAACCAAAAAAAAACCAAATGTTGCGGTCGGAAAAATGATCTGTATAGGTAATTTTCAATTTTGAATAAAGGGAACTTAAAACAAAGCTAAAGCTAAAAACACTAACCTGTGGAAATAGCGCTTTCCCGCAGATATCGGTTCCCTGCTGTTGGTCCTAGGGCTTCCAGCAAAAGGATATAAGGGTATGGGTAAAAGATACGACAAGTTACCCCAATCTTCACAGCGAAGCCGAACGGTAGCGTCTTTCCTGGTGCACAAGGTTCCTTCGTCGTTCCTTGCCGAGTCAGAGCAAAGAAAATGGACCGAGTTTTTTACCGGCAAAATTTCAACCCTGAAAATTAGCTTTTAACAAAAGCCTCGCAAAAATGAAACTTCTGCAATTACAACTTCGGTTAAAAATGCTCGTCTTACGGAAAATTTCTGTCACAAATTGAATTCAAAAGAACGACGCCCGCGAGAACATAGCCAAAAGGCCAAGCGCAAAACAAAAGGCGAAGCGTGATCGAAACATACAGAAAAGCTATTTACGAATTAAACGAATCACGCTTCCTTTGTCCGAACATCCTTTGCGTTTATCAAATTAAAGAAATATATTACTTTTAACAGTCTATATTATGGTACTAATACAGTGTAAAAATTATATTTTTGTTTCATATTTTTCACCAAAGAATTTTTGTCTTGTATTTTTCATATTTATTACAAAACGAATAAATAAACAATTAAGACACAACATTTTTATTTTATTCGAAATTCATATTGCTATATTTAAATCTACTAGTACGCCGTTACACAGCCCAAACTCTAACGTAGTCAACCTTGAGCGCGGTGTTGTCTCCGTTCCAAGTCTGCAACCATGTTTCCCTAGCGTCGAAAAACTTTTTCAAAAAATTTCTTTCGTTGTTGCTCCAAGGCTTAGGGTCGCTGTTGGTGACGTAGTCGTCGGGAAAGTCGTTGATTCCTCCCACGTACACGCCCAACGAAAGCACAAACTAAGTACATTAAAAAATAATTAGAATCAAGTGCCAACTTAGTACACAATACGTGTCTAAGCATCCTGTATATAAATCCGCTTCTAACTAAGCATTCCGCGAGGTTACAAAAATCATCGACTGGTAATTACGGTCACAATTATTGTAATAAACAGAAAAACAAGGCATCAGTTAAGGTCGCTGGGAATTCCACAATAAGCCTGAGTGTTACATGATTTTCTTTGAAGTATCAATGTGGGCAATATTGTTTATTAAGCATTTTGTTTATGAAGTTTAAATTACAAATGAAAGATCCTAAAATTATCAGTAATACTAATTACGCTAAATTTATTTTAAATAAGAAATTATTTTATTCAATACGAAAAAAGCGATTAACATTGAAAATACATTGCCCAAATTGTAAAAATCTGCGTGTAATTAATTAAATCATAATAAATAAATTTTTTGACTACCAAATAAAATAACTATTATTACGTAATAACTGCAACTTGTAATTCTTTCGTATCTTTTTTATGTCCTTTTTTTCCAGACGTTGACTATCATGTTGGATAATCTGACTTTATTTACAGCTGATCGAAATAGTTTAGTGGTTGTTATGAAGAACCAGAAACTTAAATTTTTCAACCATGAGATTCTTCCTCCCTGCACTTTTCTTTCCTTTTATTTTTCCATGTAGTGTGCATTGCAAGAGATTATATCTGTTTTTGTTTCGAATGACATGACTTAGATTTTATAATTTTCTTGTTTTAATTGTATTCAAGATTTCGTTACATAGTCTGTCCAAGATACCCTTAGTATCCTTCTATAAAGCCACATCTCGAATGCTTCGATCTTTTTCGTCGTTGCTTCTGTCAGTGTCCAAGCTCCCGCTCCATATAACGCTGAAGCACAGCGCAGCATTCTGCGTTTCGCATTCATGGTTAGTTCTCGACTTTCAAATACTGCTGACATTTTAATGAATACACTTCTGCTCTTTTCTATTTGACATTTAACTTCTAAAGAGTGGTCCATTGATCATTAATAATAGTGCCGAGATATGTGTATTTGTCTCTCTTTTAATTGTTCCACTATCTAATCTTAGTTGTCGGGTAGGAACGTTGTTCTTGTTTATGATCATATATTTAGTTTTTTTGATGTTGATATCCAGTTTATATCTGTTAATCTATTCATTAGTTGTTTCAAATCTTGCATATTATCGGTAAATATTACTGTTATCAGCATATTTAATATTATTTAAGCCCTGTCCGTTTACCAGTATTTCTTCTTGTAAATTTTCTAAGATTTCTCTAAATATATGTTCTAAATAAATGTTAAATAGCAGTGGCGACAATACACATCCTTATCTTACTCCACGCAAAATCTTAATCGCCTTTGTCTTCCACTCTTACACTGGCTATCTTATTCCGATATAAGTTTATTATTATCCTTAGGTCTGTGTCATCTATACCCGCACTTTTCAGAATTTCCATCAGTTTGTTTTGCTGGACCGTATCAAACGCTTTTATATAGTCTACGAAACAGGCATGGACCTCATAGTTCATATCTCTGCATCTCTGGAATAGAACTTGCACACTGAATAGAGGCTTCTTTGGTCCAATTGAGTCTCTAAATCCAAATTGCGTGGGTGCTAACTGTTTTTCGCACGCCTTGCAAATTTTTCTGTGTATGATTTTTAAAAATATTTTTAATAGGTGGCTCATGAGGCTTATTGTTCTATATTCCTCTCATTTTTTGGCTCCCGACTCCAACTTAAACCATTGCCGCGGGATACAAGCCATGTTGTACATAAGATTTAATATCTTGGTTAACCATTTGATTCTACCGTCGTCAATTAGTTTTAAGAGTTTGGCTTGTAAATTATGTGGGCCTGGTACCCTGCCATCTTTTATTTGTTTTATTATAGTTCTTACTTCTGCAGCTAAGATATTTAGTCCAGTTTCTACTTTTATTTCAGGTGGTTCTGGTCTTTCATCTTAAAAAAGTTGTTTAATATATAGTTTCCAGATGTTCTTGATTTCTTCCTTGTCAATTAATTTCTTTCCTTTATTGTTTGTAATTTTGTTTGTTGTTTTTGTTTTATATTGTCCAGGGTTTTCTTTATTTTCGGTATACATTAAAGTTGTCATGTTCTTTTGAAGAGTTTCTATCTCTTTACATTTCTCTTTTTTTTTTCTTTCTCTTTTTGTATCTTTTGTTTTATAGTTTTCTGTATCCTATTATATTGTTCGATATCTACATTCTTACAGTTTCTTCTATTTTTTTACAGTTGTAAGATTTCATTAGTAATCCACGGTGTTGTTTTGTTTGTTTCACCGTTTTTTAACAATTCTATTTTATGTTATAAAAGTAAATCTGTGGTACTATAAGATACCGTACACATTTTGTTGAAAATATGTATTACATTTATATAATCTTTCAGCAAGTGACATGTTCACTATACCGTGCAAAATTATTTCTACTGTTACCTGCAAGGTTTGTCGCATATTTATGAGAAAATAATCATGTACTATCTTCCACACATAGGACAAGAGAAACTTATAACTTTATGAGCATTTTGTACAAAGATATAGCTGTGCCACTATTTAATGAAAGATTCATTATTAACTCATGGACTTGTAAAAAATAAAATTTTTACAGGGTCGTCTATATAAATCCGGAATATTTTTAAGTTGCATTGTCAGAAAATTGCTACAAATGAGTCGAGAATACGGCCGCAGAGCTGTTGGACTCCAATCTTTTTGCGTCGCAAAATCGCTGACAGAAATTACTGCATGGTTTAGCAACAAAAAGACAAGTTTATGACGTAGCCAAGAAGTTCAAGAAATTTGACCACAAAGAGGTAACTGTTGATAGCAAATAATTTTGTCACAGCATAAGTGACGAATTAAAAGAGAAAATCAATCAGAATTTGATCCAAACGAAGTGGCAGTTTTGCAGTACACCAGAAGTTACACTACAACTTTTTCGTACTGGGAAATCGCTAACTGTTAATTGAGAAAAACAAGATGGACAGAAAGTTGAAAGCTCAAGCTCTGCTGAACGACATCAAGCACGAGAGAGCTGGCTTCCCGAAATTATTTTTGGACGAAAACAACTTTATCTAGAATGAATTGCCATAATGACTGTTAAATTTGCCAAGATGCTTACCGTTATTTATACAAAGTTTTTGCCCTGTGATGGTGCTAGGGCTTGTGAGCAACGAAAAAGATGCCATAGCGCCTCACTTCTTTGAGGAAGGCTTGAAAGTGACTACTGACAGTTGTATCAAAATGGTGGAAACAGTTGTCAAATCCTCCATAAAAGAGGTTCCAGTAAAACTCCGCTCTAACCCACAAGACAAGAAAGACAGGATTTATGGCCACTCTGTAGCCTTGATTGCAATTCCCTTGACTACAAAGTGCGGGGCGTTGTCAAAAGTCATTTAAAGACATCATAACATTAATAGCTTAAGGGCCTCGTGGTGAAGTTGATGACTCGTAGGGCAAAAAGAAGTTCTGCTGGTCCAACAAGTTTAGGTCCTGGCTCTAGAAAGTCGTAGACTCTGATAGAGGGGGCTACTTTGAATAACAGTTTAATATAAATAAACTTAATTTTCTTGTATTTTAATCTTATTTTTATTGTTCATTTATTTTCTGAATTTACCTCGACGACCTTGCTTAACTTCAGGTTAGGCACATCTTTATTTGCTTACAAAGAGAAACAAGAAAAGATTGTGAATAGGGCCTCTGACAGTATAGAAATCACTGAAAAATTTTCAGAAATATTTGTTTCAAAAAATTTCAAGTACTCTCTCTTTATTTCTCAAAAAATATTTTAACAGAGGTGTTCTTATTTATTCGCAATTATTTTGGAAGTATTTGATTGGTACAAAAATCTTGGCTTTGAATTATAGCATCTAAAATTTGCATCAGACCTTAAGAAAAGCTGTGTATAGATGTGTACTATTTTATTATAATCAGTTTTAAATATCTCTGCTATTATATGTTAGACAAATAAAAAATTGTTTTAAATTGGTTTTACAAGTAAAATATATGTAAGGCTAGTAACGCTAAAAGAATAAAAACAAATAAAAATTAAGAATACAAGGTTGAATCTAACATACAATCAAATTTCTTTTCCTTGGACTTTGGAGTAAACGGAAATGAGCGCGGATTCTGATTATAGGCAAGAATAGCTAAAGCAAATGGTTTCTAGAAGGTATCGTCGTCCGCTGCCCAAAATATTATTATAAAGTTCTTTAAAACAGATGGCTTAGAACCGCCCAAAATTTTGAGGGGACTTAAGCCACAGTTTAATCTTTGAGAGGACAAGAAGCAGTTGAAAATAACGTCACCAACGTCCCCCAAAGACCAGCATTCTTATAGTTCGCTCCCGTCGATAAGTTACAGTAGTGCTGAAGCAATCGAAGAAGTTGTCTTGCTTCACAACAACGCTCGGCCCAATACATCTGCCAAAACTCGGCAAATAATTAATGACTGTTTCTGGACTACATTGAAATACCTTTTCTACAGCCTAGACTTATGGTACTGTGATTATCATTTATTTGAACTACTAAAGAAAGTACTTGGAGGAGAGAGATTCGACAAGGTATTGCTGTCGAAGCGTTCGTGTGCGATTAGCATGCGGCACAACCATCTTCATTTTGTGATAGCAAGATCAAAAGTATCTCGTCCTCATCATTGAAAAATGTTTTTCTAAATCAGGAGGTTATATAAAAAATTAACTTGTATGTCTGTATTTTTATGAACATTCAATAAATTATAAAATTTAGTGTATATCCCATTCACCCACGTATAATGTATTAGAAAGTAAATGTCGGTATGAAGAGCATTATAAAAGAGAGAACTGAATTTTTAAAATTACCATAAAGAGAACGCTATTCTTCCTTGTTATGTACTAGTTTATTGAAGAAAAAAAAACGCAAATTAATAACTGAAACTTTGCAGATTTGTTCAATAGTATAAGACAAATAAATGATGAAATTTACAAATCACTTGTTCATAAACATTTACATTTCAATAATCTGTAGTCCCATCTCGGGCTCTGGTGACCGTTTCTATGTCTTGATGAATTGTTCGTTCTGTTGTTGAAGAGCTCTCGCCATTTAACCAGATTTATAAGAGGTTGCGGATATCCCTGTAACCTTCGCGCAACATGTGATCAAACGTTATTTTATTGAAAAATTGGTTGGGACAGCCTTTAGAGGATTGGAAGAACCACAGGCTGAAATACCACGTCAATGCAGGTCTGATTGTAATATTGCCTTTACCTTTAGCCAGAGGTAACTTGCTGTCATAATTTCTCATACCGTAATACCCATTGTTGGTGTTCGATGTCTTGTAAGAATGCAGTTTTTTTGCTCCCTTCTCCGCATCTACTGCCTATTAATATCCAACCATCGTTTAGGTTTAAACAAAATTTGAATTCATCAAAAAGATTCTTCTAGGCTCATAGGCACCGCTTCGCTCTCTATTGTAATTTTCATTGCCGCGCAAAGAAATTAGTGATACTTGCAGGAAAGATAGGCGTTTCCGTAATATTATTATGAGTAATAGACGTTGAACAGAGGAGGTAGACAACAGGGTGCCTAAAGTCTCGTACTAATTTTATATTTGCATCACAGTACTGCTATGGCAACCAATTCTTCTCGTAAAAAATAAAATTTCCTGTAGATTAACAGTATGTCCCCTTTCAAATTCATGCACTTTCTATGTTACATGTGCTAAATCTAAATGGCTGAGAACATTTTTATGTCTATTTTATACATGGCATCGTTATTTCCCCCAGACCCCAATAAACGAAATGATTGACAAATAAATATATGGTTTTCAAACTTTAATCGTTTTGTGATTATATGATAATTAATTTAATACAAAGGAGTTAATAAAACAAATTTGTTTTTAATTGTGTTTCAATTTTAGAAAATAGTGGGGTATATTCAATATATGTGGATGGCCAAAGAACTCCAAATAATATGAGAATTACAATTAATTATGGCTATAGAAAAAAGTAGATTTTAAAAAATTCTTTAACTTTATAGCATAGATCCAGAAATTAAAAGAAATCGAAACTTACCTCGTTGTCGAGAGTTGATGAATCTGAAAGTTGACTTGAAGGTATGTCTCCATACAGAGTAGAATCCACATAAAATAACATTTTATCTGAAAATGCAAATATTAATTTTTGGTGGTTATTTTATTTGTAACGATCACATTAGTTTTGTATTGTCTCATTCGTTATAAACCACGGCACAAATTTTGTAGAGGTTTTCAAAAATTTACAAGAAACAATTATTTATTGGGATATCATCGGGATATTTATGCACACAATATTTTTACTAACGATTTTGAAATTTTGTGTAGATAAATTAGATATCCTATTTCATTAGAATATGTGAAGATGGTGTTAGAATATACTAAAGATTTAATAATTAATTGTCTCCAAATTTATGAAATAAAATAAATAATATTAAGCACAACAAATGGAACCCGTCATCTCTACTGCCATTATAAATTACAAATGTAAGTGTAAAAAGGTAAAATGTAGCGATTCATAATCGTGTTGTGTATATAATGATATCAATATGAGTAACGGTTTTGTGATTTTTTAAATTTTGCTCACACAATTAGCAAACTCTTGTTCAGCAACTAATTTTTAGTCACTCAAGTTTCTTCTTTACTTTAAATCAGTGTTTTTCAACCTGTAGGTCGCGACCCCATGGGATCGCAAAGCCTTACTCGAGGGGTTGTGGGTAAAAGAAAACGGCAAGAGTCTATAGCTCTCAACAGAAAGAAAATTAAATACGTGGTCTTTAAAATCACTAACATAGTTTTATTATAGCCTTGGGGGGTCGCCAGAATTTTTTAAGTTGTCAAGGGGTCGCGTATTCAAGAAGGTTGAAAAACGCTGCTTTAAACAATTAAAGAAAAATTGGATTACTACAGAAGCCAAAAAGTGAAATCAACTTTGATATCCTTTTTCATCGTTACGCTTCAAATTGTGAATTGGGCACAAAATGTGCGATTAGTAAACTTAAAAAAGAAAAAATAATTTTCGTTATATTTTCTGATTGCGAAGCAGTTTTATTATAATAATATAATGGATAGAGGTCACAATATTATTTTGGCTCAAATGGCTTTAAAAATTCACCCCTTTTAAACAACCCGCACTATGTAATTTTATTTAAAATCATTCCTAATTGACTTAGTGTAAGTTTACAGAAAGTATATTACCGGGAAGCCATTCTAAGGTGTACACGTGGTAATCACCACTGTAAGAAGCATCCGACGACTTGCTTTTCAGGTATGCATCTCTTGCTGGGTAGTTAAATTCAAGAATGGGCCCCCCGACCAGCACCTTCGATCCCCCTTCTTCCGCATCACCATCTTTCCGAAAATAAAGGTTCCCCCTGCTGTAGGCTATCAGTATTTTCGGCGTGACGTCACCGTTTTTCTCAAACTTCTGCAGCTGCAGCACTAAAAATCTTACGTGACTATTTTATAGTCCGCAACTGAACGAAAGAACCTGGCACTATCCAGTCTCCCGCGGGGAGCTGCGCCTTAATTTCCACCTTCCCATATTTGAAGGATGCCTTAGACGTAATCCTCCCCGATTTCACAGGAGGCAACAGGAACGGGCCGACTTGCGTATAAACGCACTGCAGTTCATTAGCTGCCGTGCACCTTAAAATTAAAACAAGGTTGGAGCCGGCAAGGCCCAAATGCGATTTAATCTACCCGTTTGTTAGGTTTAACACGCCTCGTACATCATTTTTGTTTTGCAGAGGAACGGGTTTCAGGTATACCACTCCATCCTTTAAAAACACCGTGTCGCTCCTGTCCTCGTATGAATTGAACTCATAATTCTAAAAAGAACAGTCAAATTTGGTTGCAATGTATTCTGCGTCTTACTTCTGCGTGGTATGTAGGTATCCGGTGCTCAACCGTCCATATTGATCTATTCAGAGAAGCACCCCTAAATTCATCTTCTAATATTAAATCTCCCGCGCATTTGGTTTGCTCTATTATAGTTGTAGCTGATTTGTTGCAGATGTGTAAGGGCGTGTACGAATTTAAAAGATCTATTTAACAATAACAATTTTTAAATCGAGTTGAATTTGATAAAAGGTCATCAAATTATTATTACAAATAATTTTCTTATCGATAATATTCTATTTAAAGATGTTACTTTTGAGGTTATCAAAGATATGCCAAACCTTTAACTTCCCAATACAACTCTTTTGAATAATGAAGTCCATCAGACAGAATATCGCAGCGATATTCCACTAGATCTCCAACTTGCAGACGTTCTCCAAAATTTACCACAAAGTAACCGTTTTCGGGCTTCTCGGCAACTTTAGAAATATTTTTTTTGTTTACTTTAACATCCACTTGAAACCATGTTATTCCAGGAGCAGCTAAAAAAGAGATATCTCTTTACTGTGCCATAACTAATAGTACCTACCTGCAATGTGAGCCCGAAAACCCCCCTCTCTAAGTGCCTCGAGCTGCACTTCCGGGATCTTTGCACTCCCTATTATCAAAAACAACTCGACGACGAATGTCAGCAAAAGTTCGACTTTGTATAAACGGTCCCATGCTTCAGTTTAGTGCTCTAGATTATAACTGAGTATGCCGGTGAACTTCAGTCTTGATGCTGACCTGCTAATTCTGGACTATCTATGACCTCCATTAAGAAAGAAAACAATTGGATGGATCGTCAACTCTTATACGTTAACACGTTAACTGCCACGGTGATTGTAAATGTGTGACCACCATCGTTCTTTCTAAACAGGTTTTCTGCAACTACCGAACTAGTATATTAAAATTAACTTTTAGGCTTTTCTGGGAAGCGTAATAATCGCACATAGCGGACGAAATATTTATTCATTCTGAATAGTCAACACGCATTTGGGTCTTTAAGTACAAAACTTGCTTAGTAATCAATGCTTGGTATAATAAAAAATAATAATTTCATTCTTTAGCATTTTGTTATAATTAAATTGCTGACATTTCAAAAAAAGAATACACATAATTATGTGCACATCTGATATCAATCACTTTCGAAGAGTATTTTATGGCACGGGATTTTTTAAGGTAATTTTAACATATCTGAAGAAGCTGAACATTTCTCTAATACTAAAGATGAATATGAGCAAGATTTACATTGCGATTTTACTGTATACTTCGATTTTATAAAAATAAATCACAGTCATGGAGTCTTTTAAAATTGCATTAGACCGCCCTAATTTTGACCGAATCCACTTGTAGCGCGCAGCTGTCACCCTTCCAAGTTTTCGACCACACGTCTCTAGAGCTGAAGAATTTCTTAACGACAAAGCGGTCGTCGTTAGCCCACGGTTTTGGCGTGTCTCCCGACAAGTAGCCGTCTGGAAAATCGACTCTTCCTCCCACAGCTACTCCAAAGGACAACAGGTACTAAAACAAAACTCTGCTTTAACATCTCCGATGCATAATTTTGCATTCCTTTATTATTCTTTTATATTAACTTAATTACTTACTTCTTTGTCATATGGAGCTTCGGGGGCGCTGGAAATATCAGCGTATTCTGGAAAACCTCCCTTAGTAGTAACTTCGCCAATTTGGTTGTTATCAACAAAGAACGTCATTTTCCCTAAAATAAAATATTAAAACTTATAGAATTTTTTTTTTTGAAAACAAACCTGATAGCCATTCCAAAGTATAAACGTGATAAGCGCTATAATAAGGAGCATCTGATATTTTCCTTTTGAGGTTTCGATCGCGCAACTGTAATTGATGGCTAATAACCGGCCCCGCATACAAACTGCGTGATCCAATGTCGTCTTCAAAATTTTGCTGGTTTAACAAACGGTCGTTTCCTCTACTAAAAGCAATGACAACTACAGGAGAACTATCAGCAACCCTTCTGTCAATTGTTTCTAGCTGCATTACTAAAATTTAAACGTTAGATTTTATAACTCATTTATCGAGTACTAACTTGGAACTAGCCAGTCCCCAGCCGGAAGTTTTGCTCTGATATCAATTTGGCCATATCTGAATGGCAGTTTTGATGTTATTTTTGCCGATTTCACAACCGGTAGATAGTAGGCGCCTCTTTGTGTGTAGTAACATTGGATAGAATTGGGTGAGGTACATCTAAGTACGAAACACAATTTAAACAGTTCAGTCTTAATGTAATTAAAGCTTACCCATTTGTTAAGTCTATGGTGCCTCGTACATCTTGTTCGTTTGTAAGTGGGTTCGGTTTCAAAAAGAGGACGCCATTTTTGAAGAAATGCGTTGCGTTTATGGCTTCATACGAGTTGAATTCTGCTCTCTAAAAATTTGGATTAAAAATGTTAAACAAGAAATGAATAAAGCCACGCACTATCCCTTCAACGTCCGGAATCAGTTGCTCTATAGTCCACTTGCTGTTATCCACCGACGGCCCGTCGAAGTCGTCTGAAAATATGAGCTGCCCAACGCACGCTTGCTGCCCGCCATTCATTGTGGTGGAGCCAGGCCTGCAGGTGGGCCCCAAGGAAGGGTATTCATCGTATAGGTCCGCCTCTGCGGGGCAGAAACGGCGGTTATTCCATTTTGACGCACTCGCCGCAATTGCATACTTGCCACGACCCACGTCAGGCCGTCTTTGCGGTAGCCCAAGCGCCCGTTGTCGGTGTAGATCCAGTAGTTGACCTTATCCCCCACGTTCACCTTGTCTTTGAACTCCAGGATCAGCAGGCCGTTGGTGACCGAGGTGGTTTCGCCCGAGATCTTGCCCTGCCTCGTGGACGATATGTCCTCGTTGATGTTGGCATTGAAGCGGAACCTTTTGGTGACCGACTTTTCTGCACAAGTAAAGGATGGCAACGGTGATGACATTCCACAAAGTTGCTTACTGGGTGACGCATTTGCGATGTGGTAGAAATCCCAAGCATTATATTAAAAAGTTGAAAACGCTTCTCTAAACAGGCAGACCTTAGAAGGCCGAAGCTCTTAAAAATCTTCTATAAATATTGCTTGCAATGACTTTAATAATCTTGTGGTAGTAAATTGACTAGTTGTGAAATTAGATTTTAATTGAGCTATGAAGCAATAATATAACAATAATGGAAGACGGGAGGAACGATGGGGTAAATGATAATTCAAATCTTTTTTGTTTGATCATCCCATGTCGCCATTACAGTAATCTTATTGGACACAAACCAGATAATTTTTAGAACTGATTTACCACCGTTAATATTACTAGAAAACCTTTTTGACAGGTAAAGTTTTTCAATACTTTCTCCTATCTATAAAAGTAGTGTAATTTATTAATAACTGTTTTTTCAGTCTGAAAGAGTAACTGGGAAATACATTTTGATATAACTTCTTACTACGTAATAATTATAGGCTACAACTGTGTGTCCATTATATTTACGTGTCTTCTAAAATTTTGTTGAATAACATAAAATTACTATTTGAACCCAGTAATAGCTCATTCAATGATTAATTGCTGTTATGGGAAAATACTTTTTGTTGATATTTACATGATTCACTATTTATATATATATATATATATATATATATATATATATATATATATATATATATATATATATATATATATATATATATAATTAGAATGATTGGGTATATTTAAAACTAGACATTGTAGAAACGTGTTTGAGCGGTATGTCTTAACCAAAAGCTGCACGTACATTGCGCAATCTCTAAAAATATATTTTTTTATAGTTAACTGTTGGGTTTTACGTTGTTATGTGCATGCAACGTAGCACAGAGGAAAGTAAACAACATTTCTGAAGTAACACTTCACTACTCAAGCAACACTTCCGTGGGTTAGGGCACTCACCCGGAACAAACACTCTGAAGCCGCCCTTGTTGAGACCCTGGAACGTCGCCTCGGGCACGCTGTAGTCGGCGGCCATCGCGACGGACACCACGACGGCCAAGAGCGCGATTTTTCGCACGTCCACCATCTTGCTGGCGCTTGCGGATAGATCCAGCGCCGACTGATTGCTAGCTCGTCGCTTTCGCAATGAAGTGCCCTGTTGAGGCCGCTATCTGGCCTTGGTCGAGCTGGTTCTTCTGAGAGATAATGAGCTGACTTGTCTTCGTTCCGTTAAATTTGCGCCTTATCTGATACGCAGTGCGCACTAAAACTTATTTTTGTTTAAAAAGAGCGCTATATCAAATGTATGTGGAATTCCAGTCGTCACGACAGCTGCTTTCTGCGGGAATTTTCGGACAGCCGGAAAGTTTGCTTATCTGCCGTAGTTTATTATTAGCCTAATGTTGTAATGTAGGCAACATAATTTGACTATTAGATACATAACAAAATAATCACTTTTACAAGGTGGACGTTTGGAAAGTTCCTTTTCATATTCTATTAATCATCTGCGATAATTTCACAGTCTACCAACCGTGCAGTGTCAAGGTTCAATGTACCATGATATTATTTCTAAATAGTTGCCGTATTTACTTTGTAACGCGTTGTAATGTTAATAAATGATATACGAGCAAGTATAGATTTAAAAAGTGGACAATAATTCTCAAATAGTTAAAAAACCTTAATGGATTTTACATATCATCGGCTTTTCTACCAAATTCCCGTTGAATTAAGCTGCTAACAAAAACAGGTTTTATACATATTGTGACGTAGAAAGACACGGTCTGCAATAAATGCTAAGCAGGTACGCACGGATTCTTTGACATGCGATTAAAAATAGTTAATACTTTTTATATCATATAAGAAAAGCCAACGCTCTGCCAATCACATTCAGTACTCAATTGGATTGCAACTGGAAATATATGCTATTTGACAATCTTAGAAGAAATTATTTTGAAAAACGTGATAAAAACTGAAACAAAAATAATGAAGCTATGAGCACACCTGTTTTTATCATCTTGATTATAATTTCTATCAAGTCTCCATCTTATGAGATAACTATGTCCTTAAATAGGCATTTAAAAATGCTTCATAACAAATTCTAGTGATGGGGAGCTGTCCAATAATTTTAAGCAGCTAAACACATAAAATAGTATGCTCTATGCATTAATTGTTATTTGGCATCTATCGTTTAGCATCGAATAAAAAAATCGAAAATTATGGATAATTGTGACCTCATTTGTGGATAATTTGTTATTGTTTAGCAAAAAATATTACTACAATAATAATTTTTATTTAATTTAGTTAGCAATCAAAATACAGGGTATTCTATAAGCTAATTTGCTATCTTACAATCTAAGTATTAACAATTATACTTAGATAAGGCATGATGAGATCGCACACAACGATGGGATCTCATCCATTTTATGGGCCAACTGGCCACTGTCTTTTGATTCTTCTTGCAGGGTCTTCCAATAGCTGCTATAGAGGATTTGTATGTATTTCTAACTTTTTACAGTGTGCGACACTTCTCTCATAGATGTCTTCTGGTACAGTTAGTATTTTTAGATCATTGTGGATCATTTCATTGCTTATAATACCACGGGGCATCGACTATCATTCTTAGTATTTTGGATTGACATCTTTGAATTATTGCGAGATTTGTTTTACTGGCACATCCCCATAGTTCCACTCCATATGTCCATATGGGTTTGATAATTGATTTGTATAACAGTAGCTTATTAACAATAGATAGTAGAGACATTTCTCTTTTTGTTAATATATACTATTAAATTTAATTTTGTACCCAAGTGTAGACCTAGATATTTTATTGTTGTAGTTTGTAGTATTTCTATGTTGTTAAGATAAATTGGTGGGCCTGGGTCTCTCGTTTCACCTTTTAAACCAATGCTCTAGACTATACAGATATTCTTGGATTCGAATGCATGCTCGAACAACTTTATTGTGGCTAGCCATGATGACAGTGTCATCAGCAAGTGTACCAATTGTGATATTTGGTAAAACTGGAAGATCTAAGGAAAATAAGAAATAAAGTAAAGGACCCAGCACGTTACCCTGAGGTACTCCAGATTTAATTGGAAGGAAAGCAGAAACTTTCTGTCTTACTTTTGTTCTGAATTGTCGATTATTTAGATAAGGTTTAAATAAGTTGAAGAATGCCAGTAGATGAATTTTGATTTTATATAGTAGACCTTGGTGCCATACCCTGTCGAAAGCCTGGCTTACAGCTAAGAATACTGATATACAGTATTCCTTGCTGTTAAAACTAGAGAGGATGGTTTGTGTTATGCGATGGCATTGTTGTATGGTGGAATGGACTTGCCTAAATCCAAATTGGTAATTGGGAATCCATTCAGTATCAATTCTTTTAACAACCAGTTTTTCTAATAATTTTGAATTGGCCGACAAGAGACTTATGGGTCGATAAGATTTTACACTATTGGGATCTTTATCGGGCTTGAAGATTAGGATTATCTCTGCGGTCTTTGGTGCTTCGGGCCAATACTCAATACGGAAAATGGCATTAAAGATATAAGTCAGGAGTACTATACCATTTTTTGGTAGTTCTTTTAGCATACCTGGTGATTTCTTTGCATTCAAGAACTCTATTTTACTTTTACCTCTTTAAGTGTGACAGAATTAATAAATTGAGTTGGCATTGGTGGCTCTAAGAATGTGATTATTTTTTCATCCAGATCGTTTTCATAAGGTTGGAATATATCAGCAAGATATGTTACAAATAATTCTGCTTTCTCCTTATCACTTTTTGCCCACTGTTCCTGCGATGGTTGCTCAATTTTTAGAGGAGGAATACCTATTATAGGTTTGTTTGTTGTTTTGATCGGTTTCTATATGTAATTATCATATCGGTTTAAATTCAATAGGTAAGCTTTGAGCGACTCTTCTCTTAGAGCTTTAAATTTCGATTTAAGCTTATTCTGAGTCTGTTTAGAATAGTTTTGTCTGCTGGGGCATGTGTTCTTTGCCATTTGGCTCTTGCTTTTTGTTTTTCACGCACTAACATCTTAATTTCAAAAGGAATATTTAGAGTGTCTTTTTATGTGTTATATTAGGAGTAGCTTGTTGGGCTGCTTCTTGAATGGTAGTGATTACATTAGTTGTGGCTTCCTCAATATCATTAGGATTTGGAAGTTTTAGATTGAGATTTATTGTGTCTGTCAGCTTGCCTATATTTGTCCCAGTTTGTTTTGAATTATGTAACATAGGCGCAGGTTGTATGTATATTGGGTATGTGCTGTAGGTGGATATTATCAGTATGTGGTCCGATGATAAATCGTAACTAGGTGTGATGTCCATGTAAGTTGAAGAAATTCCATTGGTGAGAAAGGTCTAGTAGATCTGGCAATTTATTTATGTCTGCTGGCCAGTACGTTGGAGACTCAGTAGATAAATAAGAATAACGTTTATCTTGAATAAGAATGTATAGCTCCCTGCTGTTTATGGTAGTTGTTTGGGATCCCCAAACAGTGTTTTTATGTTCCACCTGCCAAATTTGGGCTTAGAGTATGAAATATGGTTCAAATTGATTCTTTTTTATATTATGCTTTGAAGGATAATAGACCGCACTGGTAGTTATTTTACATGGTTAAATATATACACGAATAGAGGTCCCTTGTAGGTAGTCTTCAACATACTTAAGTAATTCGTAGTGTTTTATTGCTTGTTTTATTATTACAGCCGTGCCTGCACGTGCAGAACCATTAGGATGATTTGCGTTGTATACGGAATATTGAGGTATTTTAAAATAGGTCTTCTCGGTGAAATGAGTTTCACTAATTAAAATAATGTTTATTAGGTTTTGTTTTAGAAATAACTGGATTTCATCTTTATGTTGAGCAAGGCCATTGGCATTCCACAGTACTATTCTAAGTCATTAGTTTTTTTACTAATTAACATTAATAACATATTGAGAACCGTACTACTTTGTTGAATTAATTGATTAAACATTGTCTTGAATTTTTCTAAAAATTTGTTGAGTGTCATGGTCGAGTTGTCCTCTTGCGTTGAATTTCGCGGCTTAGTTACCTGTGCGTAGCTTCTATTTTGGTTTCTTGTAACTGCTGGGATTGGATGATTTGGTTGTGTTGTGTTACTTTGTTGATCAGGTTGATAATTATTTGTTTTCAATTTGTAGTTTTTCTGGTAGAACTCGCATCCTCTATAGTTAGCTGAGTATCCGCCTCCACATAATCTACATGTTGCTGGCGTACTTTTACTTTTTTTTGCAACTTGCTGTGGCATGTTGGCCACTACACTTAACACATAGATAGGGCCGATTGCAGTAAGTTTTTGTACGTTCGTATAGTTGACTTATAGTACACTGCTCTAAATTATTGACTTTTCTTGGTGGTTCAATTTGAATAACACTGTTTAACATTTTTTTAATTTTAAATATATCCTTATTATTTTCTGAAGGTTCTAGGTCAACAAAAACATATTAACAGGTTCTTTGGATATTCGATGTTTGATGTTTATTACATTTCTCACTTTTTTACCATGTTGTAAAATTTCATGTTTTATGTCTTCTACGTTAACCGAGTACTGTAAATATTTAACTACTACTCTATATGATCTTTTTTTCTTAAGTTCGTATGTGTGGTGGATTATATTATTTTCCTTCATATATCTAGCTAACTTTGCAAATGAATCTGAACTTTGACTGGTTAATTTTACTGTATTGCTGGCCATAGTTCTGGTTGGGTATTGTTTTATTTATTACTACTTGCCATGGATTATCATGGGTGGTATAAGTTCTATCTTCTTCTTCGCTGGATGAAGTCATTCTCGTATATTCTTGTTGTCTTTTTTATTATTTGTACAAAATAATGGATTTTGTTACATCATAAATTGCTCTTGATTGGGCGGAGAGAGAACTGACTCGTAGATTGTGAAGGATAAATTTGCTGATTAACTGTCTGAGGATAAATCTGTGGTGACATATTTGGATTAATCATTGTTTGTCCGTGTATATTAATTAATGGTTGTGAAACATAAGGTTGACCCTGTATATTATTTTGTGTCATAGAATTAGGAAAAACCCATACCTCAGCCATTTCCTATTGGTAGAATTTTATTTGTTGCACTTGTGTTGTTTATCACCGGTATAAACCGGGTTCCCAATTATATGCACTATTATTAATTAGCAATTTATTTACAATTTCATTTTGTTGAAATTATGAAGAGATTAAATTTATCAGTGCCCGTCCAGGCAAAATGTCACCGCTCTAGCACTTATCTTCCGAATTGTAGGACACACGTCTTTACATTTCGAAACTCAAATGCGAACTAATAATAAAAATAAAAATTTATCGCTGCATTTACTTGCAGTCATACATCAATAATTATGCTGACATTGAATTTTAATTGTTTGTGTTTTATTAAAATAGTACAGTAAGTGCCGGCTAAGTGAACCACATCGGGCAATTAAATTTTGGTTTATATATTGAGGATTCAGAAATCCGATGATTGATTTTAAGAAAGTGAATAAAATTCGACTTTTTCTAGTTTGAAAACAAAAAGTTATAATATAAGCTAATAAATTATAATACAGTATTTACGTACTGCTTTGTACAAAGACCAGTTAATTTCTTTTTGTTTTGACGATATTGCATAAAATTCGTCTATGCACAAGACATAAGTCACCACCATGTTCCTCTATTAGCTATTTTTCTCTTATTGTCCTACCCCGTTCAACTAGCGCTGCTTATTCTTTATTATTTTCCAACAGTACCAACTCCGCAATGTCTGTCATTGCATAACGGGTCTGTATGTTATTGTTCAGCTGCAGCCAAGCTTTTCTATTCGTCAATAGTCTCCATTTGATGTTCCTCGTGAGCATCTTGCAATAGTCAGAGAACTTTTTTAAGGCAGTTCTTTACACAATTTTCACTAACATTTTCCAAGCATTTTCCGTCAAGTGTAGTTCGTCAAAGACAACGATCTTTTTAACTACTTCAGACGCTTAGCGTAGGTTCTGGTTGATTGCCTAGATTATCACTTGCCTCATTTTTGATCGGTATACAACTTTTGATGATTCTTTGATATAATGGTTGGATGAGAGAGTTTATATTTGGTGGCAATAAAACCAATTTAATGTAGAAATATGCGAGGCAATTATCCGATAACAAGGCAAATTTTTTTCTTTGCAGATATGCATTACAGTTGTCAATGGCTTTTCCAACACTGCTGCTGCCATCCATGCATTTGTAGTTCGTCGATAAATGCTTCACTTCCTTAAAACATTTGAGGCTTTGCTTTTTCTAATTGCCAGTGTTGTATTTTGTGATTTTTGGTAATTTAACAAGTTAACAGGACGATCAACCGATTTTTAAGTTTTGCCCCTGCTAACTCCTTGTTTTTTAACATTATAGTATGATGTGGAATAGTTTTGAAATACAGTTCGGTTTCATCAACGACCAAATGCTGCGTACTTAATTCTCTGCTGAAGTCTTTTTTCTGCCTATATAACATTTTGTACATTATTCCATGATGCTCCCTTTACCTTGTCAGCTATTTATCAGTTAATTGAAAAAATTCTCTCTTTTTTAGAAGGATTCTTCTATTCACTGGAGCGTTAAGTAGACTCGTGTGCTTAAACCATTTGATATTGTACCACCATTTGAATTGGAACTAAACTCTAATTGATTTCAAGGTTTAATCTATCTCATTTTTTTAAGTTTCAGCTTTTGAGTAACATTTCGGTTGGCGCATTAAAGCGTAATAATTGTATTTGGTTTACTTCTCGAGAAAGACTAACCATAGCAGTTCGCAATGCCCTGACATAAGCAACCAGGTAGCAGATTTCAATGAAAACGAAACCAACAAATCGCGAGGCAGCTAGAAAGGGGTTATTGACTTATCATTGAATACGGAGGCATTAGAAATCAGTTCAATAGAGAAATGCAAACAGAAAAAATGTTGATATTAAGCACAGATCTAGTTCTATACCTGGTATAGTTCGTTTAATTATCTGAAAAAACATTTTAATAATTCTGCCGTATTGTACTGTTGATTCGTGCGGTTCCTTGGCATTTTTGTTCTTAGAAGCAGCTATTTTACTTAACTAGTGGCTTATTTAAGCAACAGTTGCATTTAAATAAAATATTTTTGTCACAATAGTGAAACATAGCAACAAATCAAGTGGTTAAATATCATGTTTTGTATATTGTTATATTTTGATTACAAGTACATTTCTATTTTTTGAATCATTGTTGTCAAGTATAACGTTCGTAATATTATAAACTACTAAATATACTCGAGCCATAAACAAAAATAACAATTAACACCAACTCAGAACATTTACCTATACAATCATATAAAAAATAAAAAGTTGCGTATCCAACAAAAAATAAATTAGTTTGTCAACTGAAACAAACGTTGCTATAAGAGAATAAATCATAATTATGATGTATTAGACAACAATTAAAAGAATATACTACAAAAAGGTAAAGTTAGCAAAAAATACATAAATAACTTAAAAGTTGAACAGGAAGTTAGAACCATTAACTGAATTTTAATGACAATAAATGTGGTGGTGATTTTATATAAATACAAAACTTTAAAAAGATTATGACAGAATTATAAATACAATAGTTATCACACAAGTACTTGGGACGCACTTAACGACACTGAAGCCTCAAAGCCTGATTGACTTAAACTAGGACGTCACATACACCCATGGATTGCATAAATTAAATATTATTAATTGAAATACAATTAGGTATTTTGTTTACGTTATCACTTCAATTCATATCACTGCAAAACAATGGTAAATTTTAAGGTAAGAATGAATATGAAAACTATGTTTAAAATTATTTTTGGTGTTACAGGTTATATAAAGTTTTCTAATAAGAATATATGACTTTAAAATAAAATAAAATAAAAATTAATTCAGATACAACCAAACTTTTTATATTATTCTAAAGTACAGTCTTATTACATTACTCGACTGTGTATGCACGAGCAAATTCGATAAACCTAGTTTTGGTAATTGTGTGCAATAACTCAGGTTCAACGTCGCGAATGCAGTGTGCGATGATCAGTCTTAATACATCAAGGACTCGTGGTTTGTTTACGTATAATATAGGTTTCAAATAAGCCAAAAAATCAGGTAGCTAAAGGAATTTAATTATAACTCCTTGGAGGCCAATCAACAGTCGCGTTTCTTGAAATTATTCTTTCACCACACTTTTCTTGCAATACGTCAAAGGTGGGATTAGCAGTGTGACATGTGGCACCGTCTTGTTGGAACCACATGTCCTCTAGATTAATTTTTAAATTTGCTACATAAGATCTGTTAACATGAATCCGTGCCGCTCACTAATCACTGTAACTGCATCTCCTACCTCGTTTTGAAGAAATAATGGCCTGATAATGCTACTAAACCATAAGCCACATTATAAATGGTATTTTACAATTGAAGAGTTTTTTATGAATTTTTTAAAATTGTTTTTACACCAAAAATGTCTACTTTGTTAACATATCCACTTAATTGGAAATAACCTTCATTTGAGAAGATAATTTTGCTCAAAATTATGATCCGTTTCAAGTTGCTCTAAAGCACGTAAAGTCACGGCGCTTACAATGGTTTAATGGCTTCAGTTCTTGGGTCAACACAGTCTCATACGGGTGTAAACCCAAACGTCTTTGTAAAATACGTCAAGTTGTTGTTCTTCTAAGCCCTATTTCTCGAGCACGACAAAGAATCGATAAATTTGTAACCTTTGCAACGTTATCTATTACAGCAGTAGTTTTTTACTATTCTTCCATTTCGACCGCTTGATATTTTCGCATCGTAGTTCCCATATTTATCTTCTGTGGTTTTTCAATATAAATAGTAAATAATTTTTTTATTTTAATGTTTATATAAGCACTAACTTAATAAAGAGTCTAAACATCTTTCTTATCAAAATCACGAAACCATAAATATTTTCACAGAAGACAGATTGTTATAGGATATGCTAATTTTTAACAAGCATTGTTATAGATTCTTGGAATCACTAAAACAACCGATAATCTAAAAAGATATTTTGAAGAACGTCTCAAATGTATAAGAATTTGATTTCAGTAGAAACTCTGTGACGCTAAAAAATTTCTATGAATAGAACATAATGTTAATAATATTTTTCAGTCTGAAAGATAACATAAATAAGCAGTACTAATTTAGAATAATAACATAGAATCTACATATTATTACTTACAATCAAGGTCATAGTGTGGTGCGCTTTCCGTGAATGCCCTGAATTTTAATTTCATTAATAGTCAGGTCACTGGCGGTACTTCTGTTTCTACTGAGCATGTACAAGAAAATTAATTTAACCAAAAATTATCATTTTATATAACGTAACCATACTTCATCGAATACACAAAACAATTTAATCAATTTTTTATGTTTATAAAAAACCTACGATGACCGACCATAAGTGGAACAAACATAAATGTAATCTTATAATGTTCTATGAAAAAACTTTTTTCTTTCGCACATTAGATCAACACTTGTTATATATTAGACATAAGTTACGCTACAATTTTTTAATGGAATTAAGTTGAATTTAATCTTATGTAATTGCTTTTAATATGAAGTCAGGAATAATAATAAATAATGGCTGACGGTTAAAATATGCAACAAAAATACTGTAATGATTAACACGGAGTAAATAATACAAAACAATGCAAATTTATTTAATATTGTTGACCCAAGAGGTATACATACTATCTAAAAGGTAAAAAAATGCCCGTGGTTAAGAGGTGGACTGCGGTGCTGACAGATGCCTGGCGGGTGGTCTACTCAGTCACTAAAAATAATTGGGTACATGCGTACATATATTTGGGTACATGGGTACGTGTGTTCGGATAGGTTTCTGCGGTTAACTATGATTGAACAACTTAGTTCATGAGTTGAACCGCGTCGAATTTAAAACAATCTCGACGTTTCGGCATCGATTTTAATGCCATCTTCAAGAGTGTAGTTCTTCACTCGGTGGTGTCAATCTGCCTACTCCCCAAGGAGAGCTACGAGTCTTTGAGTAAGACTGACCTTGCGTGTGTCGTGTTTTGTCATTTATAAGGCTAGAAGTGGAAGTTTGGCGGGAGATGCACTGGGTTGGGAAAAGTTTGTTAGTCCAAGCGTATTAGCTTAATTGACGGTGCGGGGTAATAAGAAATTTTTATATGACGAGCAAACGCTGGTTATCATCTCTTGTGTTCAGGAATTGCGGATGTTTTTCTATTTCAATTGCCTCAGGTAAAATTTTACTAGTGAAATGAGAGCAATGATTTTAGCCCGCGGAAAATTAATTTTGTGGCCTGTGTCTTTAGTAGGTTTATCAAGTGCGGAACCATTATCTTCTTTCTGTATAGCCAGCTCATATATTGGGCTGAATATTTGCCTATTTGTTTTACCTATGTAGGTCATTTGGCAGTCTTCATAATGTATTTTATAAACTCCTTGGGATTCATTGAGGCAATGATCCTTTGCTCACCGAATAAACAGAGGTATTTGATTATTGGTCGTGAAAATGGTAAGTATGTTTTTGTGCATGTGTGTCTGTGTGTGTGAAGAAGAAAATAATCAAACCATTTATTATAAATGCGCAAATTAATAAAAATCTATTACCTAGAATAAATACCAAGGAAACAAAAATCCCCAAAAATTAAAACTGCACATTGGCGAACAGCCGGCTAAATTAACAAAGAACAGTAATACCAACAAAAATAAAAAGTTCCCAAAATTAAAAAAATTCACATCGGTGAAAATTCAGCTAAATTTATAAAATAAGCTTAGGAGAAGATAACTCGTAACAATACTAAAGATAGTGGTTAAAGCGAATAGTGAACAACGAGAAACATGGCAGAAAATAATGATATATCACTGGCGGACATTATAAAGCAACTGATTAAAATAGAAAAGAAAGGGAAAAACAAGCACAAACGTCAAACAACAAGCAGAAAAAATAAAAATATTGGAAAAAGGTGCGAAACAACAAGAGATGAGAATAGAATTACTGTAGAAAGAAATAAGGAAAAGAAATATAATAATTTTTGGTATCCCAGAAGAGGAAAAAGAAGACATGAAAATGCTGAAAACTAGATTTCTGAAAGAAGTAACAGAAGAGATAGGAGTTACTATTAAAGAATATGAAATAGACTTCATAAACAGACTGGAAGAACGAAAAGATAATGGAAATAGGGCAATAAAAGTAGGCCTAACTACAAAATTAAAAAAATGGAAATATTAAGAAATGTAAAGGGATTAAAGGGAACAAGAATTGGGATAAACGAAGACATGGATAAGAAGACTAGAAAAACTAGAAAGAGACTGATACCCCATATGAAACAAGCCAGAAAGAGGGGCAATAGAGCATCAATAAAAGGAGACAAACTGATAGTAAACCGAGAGGAATGAAGGGAAGAAGTACGAGCAGGAAGAAGAAAATAGTAAAAGGACGAAAGGGGAGATGGGGAGGAAAAGAACGAGGGGGAAAAATATACAGACAAAGAAGAACCATTCAAAGTAACGATCTAAAAAAAGAAGAACTGGACACAGACACCTCATGAAAAAGGAAAGAGAGAAGAAATAGAATAGAAGTAAATCAACAAGTGATGGCGAACTTGAAAACAACCCTAAGAAACATCACGAGAACAAAACGATCCCAACACAGTCCAAAAAAACTAGCAGATGATGAGACGAAAGCGGAAATAATGGTGACGACAGGCAATGGAAGAGGACAAATAAACAAAGGAAAAGCATAAAAACAAAAATAAACAGCGAAAGACTAACGAAGTATTGAACGAAGAAATAAAAATTTATATTGAGAACTGGAACACCAGAACCCTCCTCAAACAAGATACAAACCAGACAACAACAGATCCCAGTAAATTAATCACCAGGGGTGCAAGAGACTAAAAACCCCCAACACCTACAACTAACAATATCAACAAGGGAAATAAAAAGATAAAACTGTCGATATGCACTTTAAATGCAAAAACGCTATTATCAGAAAAAAGAATGATAGAAATAGAAGAGGTTTTGGAAAAAATTGAATGTGATGTACTAGGAATGGCGAAGATTAGAAGAACAGGTTAGAAATTATGAAAAGGAAAAGTGGCAGATTATTTTACCACTTTGGTGAAACTAAAAGCCAAAAATGTGTAGGCTTTATAGTAAGTAAAACTTTTAAAAACAAAGTTGCAAGTTTTAAAACCTTCTCAGACAGATTAGCAGTCCTAGTATTAAAATTAGGAAAAATAGAAAATGAAAATATAACCATCCTGCAAACATATACTCCACGAAGCAATAATGAACAAGAAGAAATAGAGAAGTTCTACGATTTTCTCGATGAAGTAACACTACAATATAATAAAAAATTATAACAAAAATGACTTTGACAGAAGAGAATGCTAAACACTTCAAACACTATCTAAACGCAAATATACCAGGAAAAGAAGAACTAAAAAACATGGAAATACAAGACACCTATAACAAATTTGATTCCAGCCTACTAGGAGCAGTAAAAAACTTAGAACACACCATAAACCCAAATACTAAGCCAAACAAGATTATAACAAAACTAAAAAAAATGATTAAGAAACGAGAACAATTAAAACAAAAAAGAACATGTAACAGTATAGCAAGAATTGAATACTGTGAGTATAAGAAACCGACAAAAAGATCTATAAGAACAGATATTATAAATTGGCAGAAGAATACCATACAAACAATACTAAAAAAAAAAGGCTCAACAAAAACTATACAAAAAGAACTACCAAATGGAAAACGCTGGATTCATAAACTAATAGATCCAAGCAATAACCAAAATGAAGAAAAAAGAGAAAAAATAATAAAAATTGCCACTAACTACTATAAAAATCTTTACAGCAGCAAGCAAAACAATATAAGTGAAGAAACAGAATATGGAAAAATAGAAATAGAACCAAATACCGAAGAGATCCATAAAGCAAAAGTAAGGAAAGCAATTAGATGACTAAAAAACAAAAAACCTAGGTGAGGATAACATCACAGGCGAAATACTAAAAATAGGTACAGAACAAATAGTGGTACAGCTACAGTAGATATTCAACGAAATTGTAGAAACAGAAGTTATTTCAAAACAATGGACAAAAGCAGTAATAATATTACTACACAAAAAAGGGATACAGAAAAAATAAGTAATTATAGGCCAATAAGTCTTATTTCAAATGTTTACAAAGTATTTGAGAACATAATACTCAGTAGAATAAGCATAACGCTACATAAAAACCAATCATATGAATAAGCAGGATTTAGCAAGACATTTTCAACTACAGACCACTTGTATATGATCAACCGAGTTTTGGAAAAGCGCAACTAATTCAATATCCCACTATACATTGTCTTTACAGATTTTTCCAAACTCTTCAACTCTATAGAGCATCATTACATCTGACAGGCGTTAAAAGAATAGGGTGTAAATGAAAAATATATTAACTTAATAAAACATGGGGTCGGCGAAGAGATTGCTCTGTAAGCAATCCCAGAACGAACTTCAACAGACCTTTCGATTTCGATTTCGAATTTCGGAAAAATTCGAAATCGAATATCTCGAAAATTATTCGACATAGAATTTTTCGACTTCATTTTCGAACTCAGCGTAAAATTTCCTATAAGAATCACATTTAAAATCGTTATGTCGAAAATTTTTCCGAAATTCAAAGTCGAATATCTCGAAAATTATTCGAGATAGAAATTTTTTAATTTAGAATTCGAAATCAGCGTAAAATTTCCTATAAGAATCCATTTTCAAATTTTAAAAAATCTCAAATTTTGTGACGGACCGACAGACCGACTGACAGACAGACATATAGAATCCAGTAACGAACTTTTTAAGTTCGTTGAAAATATCTACAAAAGAAACGAAGTGTATATAAAGATGGAAAAATGTGGTCCGCTGTTTAGAATATGCAAAGGCGTTCGGCAAGGCGACCCACTATCCCCGGCTCTGTTTAATGTCATCTTGGAACAAATATTCAGAAGTCTGAAGTGGGAAAACGGTGGAATTAACATAAATGGCAAATAGCTCTCGAACTTGCGATTTGGTGACGATGTGGCTCTTTTTGCTTCCGTGAAGCAAATGGAAAAAATGCTAAACGAATGGTACGAAAAAAATAGTATGGGAAATAAACTTCGAAAAGCAAAACATGGGCAACAACTAAGAGCTTAAATAATAGACTTGCAGTTACACAAAATAAAATGTGGGGTGGTCACCTGGCAAAATTGGACGATCGGTGGACAAAAAGAATTACAAAATGGAAGCCTACAATGACAAAAAGAAGAAGAGGTAGACCAAAAATAATATGGGCAGACGAAATCTAAGATAGAGCGGAACAGAAATGGATAGACAGAGCTCAGGACAGAGATTGGTGTGTGGAAAAGGGGGAGGCTTTTACCCGACATATATTATTACTTAGTATAAAATAATATAAAACAATTTTTACGCAAATGTAAATTGCTTTTTTAGCTGCTACAATGCGCAAGTAAAAGTAACTGCAAGAAAGGTCCAAAGTTTGCCTTTTCTTTGAGAATGCGCCTCTTTTTGAGGCCGACAAGTTAGTAAGTTTCATATCTTTTTCCACTAATTGTTCGACAAGATCAATAAAAATATCAGATACAGAACCTTTTCTTTTTTAGTTTGTAAACTGTTGTCTATGCACTCACAGCAGGCGTATTGAAATAACTATAAAATACTTTTTCCACTATTTGGTAAATTTTAATAATCGCAGCTATTTTTGAACCGATCTACTCGATCAACTTTACAAATCTTTTGCCAATAAAATGGAATGGCCTCTGGGCAGTCTATTGGTGTGTTTTGGTTAGTTTTATTTCTCTTCTTAATTTTGGTCAACTTAGATTTGTGATAGTTGCTCATCACTAAATATCCTGCTATTTCGTGCAAAGTAGTCCTGTTTCGGTACATCTACGCTTAGTTATAAAGGTTTTTTTTTAATTTAAGATTTTCCACTTTTGTTATAGTCATATTCTATTATAGATCGGGTTAAAGATTAAAAACACTACCAAAATAGTGAAAAAATAAATAACACCTATGGAGCTCTCCGCAATTATTTCGATCGTCATAACTGTCCAAATGAGACCACCATCGGTCCATTGGTGCAAAAATTCGAGGCAACTGGTTCTGTTGGTGATATGCCAAAAAGTGAACGACACAAAAATGTAGGCACACCGGCAAATATCGTTGCGGTGAAGGAGGGTGTAATATAGGACCTAAAATTCTCAATAACTCGTCGATTGCAAGAATGAAGCATTTCGGAGACCAGTTTACGCCGTATTGTGCACAAAGATTTGAATTTACACGCGTAAAAGAACTTAAACCAATTGATCATTTTAACCAACGTGTGTTTCTCCAACATCGTGCAATTGGCCCGAATTTTTTATCCAAAATTATCTTCAGCGATGAGACGCATTTCACATCTAATGGAACGGTGAATAAGCAAAATTGTCACATTTGGGGTAACAAGAATCCAAGAGAATATCAAGAACAACCAATTCATACTCAAAAAGTAACTGTTTGGTGTGCCCTGCGTTTAAAAGTTGTCATTGGATCATCTTTTTAATTCCACGCAATAGTCGCTAACTACAGAATAAGGCGAAAAATAAACAGTGTAGTAATATTCGTTGTAATTTGTTTAAAGTTCTTTTAATTCAGTTATTGATATGTGGTTTCCTGTTGAATTAATAATTAGTTACGCAGTTATTTTTTAATTTGCATTTGACTTAATAGACTTTGCAAAATAGTAAAGGTAATATTCTGCATTGATTAGTAAGTAATCTACAAGGTTATTTTTACTCAACCACAAAATACAGTAATTGTTATCTCACTACATGATAGAAGAAACGTTGCATAATATAAGCAAAAGTTTCTTTTCTTCTTTACGCTATGGTTTATGTTGGCTATATGTTTATGGAATTTATGTTACATTAGTTATTTGTTGACAAAGTAAGTCGCATTAATACCTCTAAATTTGGTGAACGTAAAAGAATACCAAACTGTGCATGAAATATTGGAATCAGCAAAAATAGCATATAAAGTAACTGCTATGAATAATTTTTGTTTAAGATCAACGTTCCGGACGAAATACAATACCGGAAGCTAATAAGCACAGTACGTGACTATGAAATTGAATACTATACTTACGAAGATAAGCAAAATAGACCCATAAAGGTTATGGCCAGGGGCATACACCCAACGTGCTCAATAAAATTGATTACAGAAGACCTACTAGCAAAAGGTTTTAAAATTGAAAACGTTACCAACATCATGAAGAAATTAAAAAAGGATAATGTCACTACTATGAAGCCTCTACCGCTACATATGTTATCCTTTAACAAATCAGTAGACATTAAAGATATCTTCGCGATTGATTTAATCGCGGGATTAAAAGTAAAATTAGAACCTTTACGCAAAAATACAGCCCTTATTCCACAACGCAAAAAGTGCCAAGCATTCGGACACACCCAGTCCTTCTGCAATAAAGAAGCTAGATGTGTCAAGTGTGCAGGACGCCATTTAACTAAAGATTGTAGGTCAGCTAGACTTACAAAAGCCAAGTGTATCAACTGCGGAGAAGCTCACCCAGCTAACTACCGCGGCTGTGTAATTGCAAAAGAGCTACAAAAGCGAAGAGAAAAAACTCTAAAAGAGAAAAAAAGAACTACAAGAACAGATAACAAACAACCAGCAAGAGCAGTAGAAAAACCCAACAGAATTTTCCTACTTTACCAAACACTGTTTCAGTAAAACAACGCAACCCAACAGGGGGTAATTAAGCACAAATGGTTGAAGGCAAGTCACAACAAAACACTGCTGAGGAAACAAAACTAGATGCAATAAACAACACTTTGCAAACAATTCTAGGGAAAATTGATAAGCAAGATGAAGCTATCAAAAGCTTGAAACCAGCAATAAGGCAGCTGCCAAAAGCAAGAAATAAAAATGGCGTCAATTAGAATAGTAGCCTGGAATGCAAATGGGCTTCTTCAGCACGCCCATGAACTAGAACTATTCCTCTGGGACCAAAAAATAGATATCTGTCTAATATCAGAAACACACTTTACTAAAGAGAACTACCTAAAAATAAAAGGTTACAAATTATACCACACCATCCATCCAAACAACACAGCTAGAGGAGGATCAGCGGTAATAATAAAGGAGAATATCAAACACTATGAAGATTCTAATTACGAGATTGTGAGATACAAGCAACAGCTATAAAAGTCTTTACAAAATCCAAAGACTATACTGTTGTTGCAATATACTGTCCACCTAGGTACGCGTTAGAAAAAGAAGATTACTTCAGACTCTTCCGAACATTAGGAGATCACTTCATAATTGGAGGAGATTTTAATGCTAAACATACCTTCTGGGGTTCGAGACTCATCACCACCAAAGGTAATCAATTGTACGACGCAATTAAGCAAGCTAAATGTAAATGTCAGTCTACTGGTAAGCCAACTTATTGGCCATCAGATGGCAACAAAATACCAGATCTAATTGACTTCTTTATACTGAAAAACATATCATCTAATTACATCAGTATTGAAGACAATTACGACCTGTCATCAGACCACTCTCCGATTATCTTGACGTTAAGTGAGACTATCATCAATAAGTCACATCCACCATCATTAACAAACAAAAGTACAGACTGGGAGGTATTCAGAACAGAAGTAAAAGAACGTGTTCAACTAAATGTCCCACTAAAAACAACCGATCAATTATACGCGGAAGCAGAACTGCTCATTGCTAATCTACAACAAGCAGCATGGAACAATACTCCGACGCCAAAACAGAAAACAACTGGGCTAAACTACCCAAAACAAATTAGAGATCTCGTATCAGCGAAACGTAAAGCACGGAAAAAATGGCATTAAAGCAGAGCACCTGCAGATAAAACAATGCTAAATCGACTAAACCAGCAACTCAAACAGGAAATCCGTACCGTTAAAAATGAAACATTTTCTGAATTCCTAAGAGGTTTATCAGACGACAAAGATACTGAGTACTCTCTATGGAAGGCGACTAAGAGGTTAAACCGACCACAAAACCAAAATCCACCTATTCGCAAAGAAAACGGTGAATGGGTAAGGAAAGATAATGAAAAGGCGGAATTATTTGCTGAGCACTTAGCAAATACCTTCCAACCCCACTCTGCTAATGACAACGAACCGCTACCCGCGATAGACACCTGGGAAAATAGAGTCATTGATCCAATAACCCCGAATGAAATTGCCACGGAGATTCGAAAGAACCTCAGCGCCAATAAAGCACCTGGCTATGATCTAATTAGTGCGCAAGTGCTTAAAGAACTACCAAGAAAGGGCATAATGAAACTTACGCACCTTTTCAACACTGCTCTGCGATTACAATATGTACCGATGCAGTGGAAGATAGCGGAAGTTATTATGATCCCGAAACCAGGGAAACCACCCAACGAGAAAACATCATACCGTCCAATCTCGCTATTACCAATCGTATCCAAATTGTTCGAGAAGCTGCTCTTAAAACGCCTCAAACCAATTATTGAGGAGAAGCAACTTATCCCGAACCATCAATTTGGATTTCGAAACAAGTATTCGACAATCGACCAAGTGCATCGCATCACTGATGTAATTGAAAAATCCCTAGAAGAAAAAGAAATTTGTTCAGCAATATTTCTAGACGTAGCCCAAGCTTTTGATAAAGTGTGGCACGAGGGTCTACAATATAAGATGGAAAAGAATCTCCCCATGCAAATGAGTCAGATTCTCAAATCATACATCTCCGACCGACACTTCAGGGTAAGATACGGCGAAGAATACTCGGAATTAAAAGACATCGGTGCAGGAATACCGCAAGGAAGTGTCCTAGGACCAATCTTGTACTTGCTCTACACTAGCGATATCCCTATGAGCGATGGAGTGAAGACAGCTACATTTGCTGACGACACTGCATTGCTGACTACAAGCAACGAGATAGAAGCAGCGACAAACTGCAAACAGCCGTCAACAACGTCACTAGTTGGACTAAGAAATGGCGGATTAAACTAAATGAGGCGAAGTCTACTCACATAAACTTTACCAACAAAAGAGTTGATTACTTACCCATAGTGATCAATCAGCAGACAATTCCATACGCTAACACAGCGAAATACCTGGGCATGACACTCGACATCAAGCTCAGGTGGAAAGAACACGTCAAGAAAAAACGCGAAGAACTTTGCATTAGATTTAAAAAGATGTGGTGGTTACTTGGAAGACACTCCGAGCTATCCCTGCATAATAAGTTACTGTTGTATAAACAGATTCTAAAACCAGTTTGGGTTTACGGCGTGCAACTTTGGGGATGCACGAAGAAATCTAATGTCAAAGTTATACAAACCTTTCAAAACAAAGTACTTAGGAGCAACGTCAACGCCCCCTAGTACATCAGAAATGACGACATCCATAAGGACCTAAAAGTGCCAATGGTCAATGAGGAAATTAAACGGTTCGTGAAGAGGCACGAAACTAGATTACATGAACATGTGAATGTCGAAGTGTTACAATTACTCGACAACAGTGGACTTACTCGTAGGCTAAAAAGGCTAAAACCTTTCGATCTAGTGTAAGTGCAGTTAAGTGAAATAAGGGCAATTAAAACAGGTGAAATAAGTGTTTTAAACCATATGTGGAGTGTGCCAGTGGGAACACATCCATCAAACGCTAAGACTTGCTTAGATGTAAGGTAACCTAGATTTAAGTAAGAATTGTTCGAATTAAATTGCTAGATAGTTATTAACTAGTTGCAATGTATGCGCCAAGTACGTAAATAAAAAAAAAATTATACCTCTTGAAGTTTACTATTAGTTTCGAATCTGATCAACTTTTATTTTGGTTGTGATATGCAATGCTCATTTCCAAGTAAAAGTAGAAATTTTCTGTTGCCCTTTAATATATTGAGCGCAAAAATTACATTGGGATTATTTGCATCGATTGTTCCACAATTAAAAATTATTGTTTAAAGTTTTGTCTGCTTAAAGTAATCAACCTAACAGTAAACACGATTTTTAGATCCCACAACCTTGATAAAAATTTCATGTAGCTATTGAACGATATCAAATATTTTAACATCACACATTTATAAAAATCCAATTTTTACACTTGCACAATCATTTAAAAAATCAATGCATCCACGACGTTAAAATTACATTTCATGCATTTCCACCTTGATACCTTTTTGGCACAATTACCTCAGGAATCGGACGAACAAGGAGAGAGGTTCCACCAGGTGACCATGCCAATGGAAAAGCGATTCAAAGGCAAAACATTAGATGCATTGCTTGCGGAGGTTTGTTGGTGGAGTTCTAAAATTATGCAGTTTGAAGATGAAAGCATCGAAGATGAAGATGATACTGAAATTGGTGGACACACTTAACAAAACATGCCCCTGAATATTATTATGTCTAACTCGGATGATGATGCAGACTCAGAACATGAATATGAACAACCTACGAAAAACACAAGATCATCAGAACCACAAGCGTCAACTTCAACGAGGATGGTGTAAAAATAGCTGTAATATGAATCGTAATTTTTATTTTCATACAAAATAAAGTTTGTAAAGAAAAAAAACAGCATATTTGTGGATTTTTAATCCACTTATTGAGCAAAAAAGGCGAAAAATGGGGAAAAAATGGGCATTTTTGCGATTTTTAAGGCACTGGATGCACTTTTTTCGGGTAGGTTTGTTCCGCTTTTTTTTCTCCTATTCAATATCTACAATTTTGCTTCAGACACAAAAGAGATATTCCGTACGGCATACCGAGATATAACCTTGTTAAAATATAGAGAAAGTGATACAAATCCACCTTGAGCAAAAAAATTCGTATGGCCATTAAATTATTAATGCAGCCAACTTGACAAAACGAATGATGCAGAAGTTCTTATTTTTGGGGCTACTTTCACGTGCAATTCTAAGAATTGAGTCCCAAAATCATGTATTGTACTGTGTTATGGACGTCGATCTTCTCGTAGATGAGTGGGATCGAAAAGTCAATACCTTGACTTGGTTTAGGTCAAGCTGACGTCTTTATCGAAGACATCCATCTTGTTCTCCTAACTCTTCCACCAGCGGCCTTAATTTCAAAAATCGTTTTATTGAGATTCTCCTGCTCATCAGAACTCAGAAATTGCCACACCTGAGGTCATGGTGTTTTTATAGTATTCTTTCTTTTACTGTTGAAGTAAAAAATCCGTTTTTTTCCAATGTCAAAAAAATCAGTGCAGGCAAATAAGGTCTTTACTAGGTTTTAATAAAATTAGAAATGAGGCATATTGATTTTCTCTAGCTTCTTACGAATAGCCACAATGCATCAATAGAACTCAAATACGGCTCTGAGTCACCGATACATCTTAAATTGGGACAGAGTGTTAAGAATCTTTGACAAACACATGGAGTGTAAGAAGGATGTACATATAAAGCAGAAAAACTGACCAATACGCGATACAAGAAATGCAAAGGCTGGGCATCAAAATGTTAGAAATAAGTAAAATAAGCTGCTTAAAATGTGGAATGTATGAATTAAATAATTAGATTGTATGTTGCTTAAGAAACAATTACAATAATTTCTATAACTGAAATTGCAATCATAGTATCAAAAGCGATAAATAAATCTGTTAAGAGCTTTATTGTTATTTCCGACAGAGTGCTAATACTACAGTTACCGAAAAAATCTGTAGACCTAAAATTATTCAAGCGTATGCTCCAGCAGCAGATAAAAAAGATGACAAATCCAAAAAAATTTATAACCAATTTGAACAAGACGTAAATTTAACGTAAAGCATCAAATGAAACTAATTATTAGTAACTTTAATTCTGAAATCGGCAAAGAAAATAAAAGAAGGCTTAGTCGGTAACTTCGGTCTCGGAACTAAAAATATGATTATTATTATCAGCCTACATTTATCTACTCCTGGATATATATTATATATATATATATATATATATATATATATATATATATATATATATATATATATATACATATGAGCCCGTTCAATAATTTTCGAAGATACGGTGCACGCGAGGGTCTCCGATTTCGTTCAAATTTTAGGAGCTAAAAGTAAGTAATGAAAAGATAAAATCCTCCAATTTTTAGCCCTCCACCCCCTCCGTATCCAGAGATATGAATTTTTGAAAATTGAAAATTACCCTTATTTTGCTGTTTTTAAAAAATCCATATCTCGGGAAGTTTGGGTCCAATCGGGCGACCTATATTTTTTTCGTTTGTGAGTCTACTTTCATGTCCGGTCTATTTGTACGTGCCTCTCTTTTCTTGGCAGCTTGAAATTCGAGAAAATAAAAACAGCAAATTCTTTCATCTTGAAAATGGACCCAGATTACAGCAACAGCGCGAAAATATTTTAGACGTAATACGCATGAAAGTAGGCTCATAGACGAAAAAAATCCGTTTTAGTTGAGCCCGATTGGACCCAAACTTCCTCAGATACGAATTTTAAAAAAAATGGCATTTCCGCGAAATTCGTGTTTTTTTACGGTTTTCTAAGTGTCACCAATCGCGCCTGACCGATTCAAATACTTTGAAAAGTGGAGGAATTGTTGTTTTACTAGAATACAATGTTTTGTTAATGGTTTTATCATTGGCCCGAACTTGTAGCATGCGCGATCGCCACTGCGCAGATTGTTCTTTTCGAAGGGAAAATAGACGGAAATTGTGGGAATTTCTGAATTATAAGGCGAGTCAGGGGCTTAAGAAGGGTAGGAAAATGGTCAAGGTCAAAAAAAAACAGTTGATGTTGTATTTTCCAAGATAAAACTGTATTTTTTATTATTTTTGCTCCATAAATTCACTGTAGATTATTAAATTCCTCCCCTAAATTTACCTACATTTTATTACATACATATGAAAATTCTCACAATTCTGATTAACATTATCATGAAATATCGTACAAATGTCAACAAAATAAGTCCATTATTCATCTCGTTTTCTTTTTTTATTTGTCTTATCCAAAATCTGAACAATTTTTTCTTTCTCATCAAAAGACGTTTGTTTTAAACGTATACTTTCACCATCGACTGGGATGATGCAATGAAGACCTCTTGTACCCTCAACTGCCCTTGCACTATTAAATCTTTGATTTAATTTTTTTTAGGTTGTTTAACTTTCACATCTGGAACCCATAGACATCTGTGTGAATAATGATTATAATTTTAATTATTTGTTACATCCATTTAATTTTTTTACTACTAACCTTATGCTTTTTGTATTTTGTTCTGCAAATTTATACATTTCTTCAGCATTTACTATTTGATGCTCAGCTCCAGATCTCAGACAATGGCGCATGATTGTCCTCTTAAAGGGCTTTTTCCATGGCTGGTTGCGAAAAAATTGTAGGATTCTATTTTAATTCCGGTCATTATCGTGCAGGCACATATTGGCAAAGTTGTTCCTGGAACAGAGAAATCGATTAGCAAGAATTTTCAAATACAATATATTGATATAAGAAGAATCTTACTTATTTTTGTACTGTGTAGGAGCGCCATCTGAAAAGTATCGTATCTTCTGTATCCATGGGTATTCAACTCTGATAATTTTTAAAAACTCATCTTGGAATGCATGCACTGCATAAGCCCAATGATCCTTGCCGTTGCTGATAATACAAAAGCTCTTTTCTTGCAATTGATTATCATCTTTATTTTTAAATACATTACAAAGGGATGAATTGTCGCTTGATTATTATTATAGTAGAATGTCTGAATAGAATTTTGAATCACAAAAGAATAATTTTCGCAGAAATCCATAAGAACTATACAGATGTCCCATTGCTACTCATTCTTGCTGGTAAGGAGATAATTTTTTTGGATCTGGGCAATAAAGTGGTGACTGGTTATATTCCACAAATCCTCTAGCAAATTTGTCTTGAATTTGGCTGTTTTCTCACACATTGTAATGAGAGAAGCTCGTGTATCTTGTTTGGTATCCCAGAATTTGTACTTGATCTCTGTTCTGTCCCAGGAAATCTCATCCAGCACTTGCGTAATTCCGAGAATCCCTGGACATTCACCGCATCGATGAAGCATACAGTCTATGTTATCTGAATCGCAAATTGCAGCTGCTATCAAATCATGATAATTGATCCTTTTATTCAGAGCAAGAAGCTTGAGCTTAATGTTTTCGTGTTGGACACAGACACAAATGTTGTGGGAGCCTGGATCTCCAGCATAAATACATTCTTCAGGTACCAAACTCGCAAAGTGAGAAAATTTTGGTACGTTTTCATTCCCTTTATAATCTTGCAAAAAGTTAGAGTGTAAATATCGTAGTGTGTAGAGGAGCAGACGCTTTTGTTTTACTATTTCGACCATCGAACCAGTTTCATCTCGAGCTTTCCTTATCAAATTCTGTTTCTTCCCTGGACATATGTATGAATTTTTAGGATCCAGAATATAACTCTTTATAATTTTTTCTATTGCTTGAGAAATTTTAGAATGTCTTTTTCTCAGTGGATTTTCTAATTCACCTGTAGACATGAAAACGTGGAATTAAACCAATTTTCTAGACAATAATCTAGACTTTCATCATGAAGAACTTACCATTTTTCTGCAGCTTCCATACTTTATTGAACATATACTAAGTACATTTAAAGTACTTTTGACATAAATCGAAACTCCAGTTCCTTGGAACAAGTAAAAGAAGGGATATCTTGTCGGAGATTGTTGAACTGCTGTCGAATTTTCTTTGCAATTCTGTCAAAAGTTGATGAAGAGAGACACTGTCTTGGATGGAACTGCCAGTAACCAGTGGCATCATTGAATTTCGATCGAGATTAAAAGCATCTTTTATTTGATGAATTAATTTTGCCTGAACATCAGTTAAAAAATCGACCACTAGTTTTTCTTTTCTGGGCAAAGAAACCCGTGATAATTCAAGATCAGGCATTCCAAGTTCTCGACAAACGTTTCTGAGAATCGATCGTCCCTCGCTACAAGTCAGAAATTCAGTACCACCTGAACTTTGCGATGAACTAGAAGGATAAGTCTCAACATCGCTTATTTCTTTAATTAGAGTATCTACTCCACTCGCAACAGTCCTTCTTGGCTTTAGACCATCCGTCTTCACAACATTGTTATTGTGGCCCTCCGCGACACTTTCAGTAACTTTCTGCTCATACCGTTTACATATCTTATTCCCTGGAATCAATCTCCTTTCCGTTGCCTTACAATATTTTTGACTCAATTCTAAGGTAATAATGGACAGATCACCCCGAACAAGTTTTTAATGAATTCCGTATGGATCGCAACATTTTCTCCTTTCAGCCATATAATTATCGACAAACTTGTTCTTGTGCCTTTTACATATGTACTCACTTTCATAAACACTCAAATTACTGTTTAATCTCAAATTGAGGATATCCAATTGTTCGGTATCGAATTCACTTAAATAACCAAAATTATAAGGTTCAGAACAACTGTCGTTCAGGAATTTCCCGATAGCACACATCATTTCCAGTACAGCCATTGTCCACTTACTTTTCCATTAAGACACGTTACACTTATATAAAATCCACTCCCCGTAGAAAACTTATTCTAGATTTGAAATACGAATATCGTAGTATTCTGAAACTGTTTGAATGAACTCGCAACACTGAGCCGACGTGATAACTGAAAAACTGAGAATTCGTATTTCACCCAACTTAGCAGACGGACTTACACTGGCTGTTAGCGGGAGTAATATGTGCGACTAGCAGAGCGTAATTGTTTCAAAAATGACTACAGTCAACAATGGTTTAAGGTGTCGATAGATTATTAAAATCAGGTTCTAGCACCGTTTAATCTGTCAGGAGAGTACTTTGCACTGATTTCGACATTTTTCAACCCTTCTTGAGTCCCTGACTCGCCGTATAATTCAGAAATTCCCACAATTTCCGTCTATTTTCCCTTCGAAAAGAACAATCTGCGCAGTGGCGATCGCGCATGCATCAAGTTCGGGCCAAGGATAAAACCATTAATAAATCATTTTATTCTAGTAAAACAACAATTCCCCCACTTTTCAAAGTATTTGAGTCGGTCAGGCGCGATTGGTGACACTTAGAAAACCGGAAAAAACTCGAATTTCGCGGAAATGCCATTTTTTAAAAATTCGTATCTCAGAACTTTGGGTCCAATCGGGCTCAACTAGGACGCATTTTTTTCGCCTATGAGCCTACTTTCATGCCTATTACGTCTAAAATGTTTTCGCGCTGTTGCTGTAATCTGGGTACATTTTCAAGATGAATGAATTTTCTGTTTTTCTGTTCTCGAATTTCAAGCTGCCAAGAAAAGAGAGGTACGTACAAATAGACCGGACCCAGATGGCATGAAAGTAGACTCACAAACGAAAAAAATGCGTCCTATTTGAGCCCGATTGGACCCAAACTTTCCGGGATATGGATTTTTTAAAAACAGCAAAATAAGGGTAATTTTTAATTTTAAAAAATTCATATATCTGGATCCGGAGGGGTGGAGGGCTAAAAATTGGAGGATTTTATTTTTTCACTACCTACTTTTAGCTCCTAAAATTTGAACGAAATCGGACACACACACACACACACACACACACACACACAATTATATGTATTTTAGATATTTCAGTTTTCTGGCATTTCGTTATAGTTGTTATAAATAACATTCTGTAATAAGCAATGTAAATAGAAATTTACTGACCCGACATGCTTTACATTTTTATTTTATCAAAAGCCTATAGAGTTGTAGATGCTATAAGCAGAGTTTTAAATAAAAAATACTCCCTAGTTTTTTTTTTTTTGATAATAGTCAGACATTCGACAAGATGTGTCATGCGGCTCTACCTTTTAACTATAAAAAGCCATCCTTTACTCTGTACTTGTCATCTTAGAGTTTTATCTATCGGAACGATATTTTCACGTAAAATTTATAAAGTAGCTAACAACTCTGCGCCTCATTTATATAGCTGGAATGCCCACAAATAAAAACTATCTTATTGCAAACTGTGAAGGACAAAGTCATCATGGTAACGCACAGTGTCAACAATGGCGACAACAACAGACAACTGACAACATAATCTACAGAAGGTAATTAAAACTGATTGAAAACAAAATCAGTTCACACAACAATTATTAAATTCAAAGGTATACATTACTAATATACCCCCAGCACAGGTATATGAGATAAAATACCTAGGTATATAACTAGATAAGAGCCTCGTATGGAGGTTTTACATTTGAAAGAAGCAAATACAACTCGATAAAAAGCATTATTGACTATTAGGAAGAAAATCTCTTACCCGCAAGCTATTGGTTTACAATGCAATACTCAAGCCTATATGGTCATATGGTATTTAACTACGGGGTAAAGCAACTAATTTCAATATCCTAATAACGTAAGGGTTTAAGTTTAAAGTTTTATGTGCAACATATCATGTTCCAAATTTCGTGAAGAATTTGAACATACTGAAGGATTTAATAGTGAACATATTAATACACTGATTTTTAATTTATTGGATAATAGTGATCATAAATATAGAAACTATACATTAAAAAAATGTTTAGAACTTTGTACTCTATAATTTATATTTTTAATGATGTGATCACTACTATTTATATGTAATATTCATAGATCCCTATGTATATTATGTAGGTATGAGAGTTTTTGGGTACTTTTTGGCAGCATATTACATTGCGATTGTCATATATCTTATACAATATTGTATAGTACATTTTGTCTGTTGTTATGCCTAAATCCAAGCTTTAATAATTAATGGTGGAGTTATACGTACCACTCCTTCAATACATTTTAATAGGTTTTGTAGTGTAGCATTCGCCGTAACTTGTATTAATAAAACATTTAACTGTAATTAATGCATAAGAAAGTTTATTGTTTATTAAAAAGTACACATAAAATGCTTTTTACTGTTTGTATTAACGTATTGTGTTTGTACTAATTATTTTCTATGGAGAATTGGCAGGAGCTGAGAAAGTGATAGATGTAGACAAAATAAAGTGGGTAATTAACTCATGCTAATCTTATAAGTCCCCGAGACCTGAAGGTATTTATCCGATTTTATTGCAGAAGGAAAGTGGCCTTCTATAACGCGGGATGTGCGATATATAGGCCAAGTCTTACTCTAGAATATATACCGAGATCTTAAAGGTTAAATAGAATTATTTTAATCTAAGACATGAGAAAGTATAGGAAGGGGCTAACGCTTTAACACTAATTAATTTGATATTTTTGATATTAGAAACTCTTAAAAAACTGCTTGACAGGCATGTAAGGAAAGGTGCGTTAGTCACTCAACCTTTACATCAAGACCAGTTTGTATATGAAGAAGGAGTGTCTACAGAAATAGCATTGCATTTACTTGCTAGAGTGAAAAATGTTGTAGAAAAGAAATAGGGATTTTTAGCTGCCTTTTTGTATATTGATAAAGCGTACGATAATAAATTCTTAGGTTTAATTATTAGACCGTTGAGGAATAAAGGACTCCACAGAAACATCTGCAGGCGGATAGCTTGTATGCTCAAAAAAAAATATTAGTCTGTGTATCCCTGATGGGTAAAACGATAATGACTCGGGTTGCAAGAGAATGTCCGCATGTGAGGAGTGTTATCTCCTGTGTGTGAAGGGCAATCGACGAGAACGGATACAGAGCACTGGGATATGCAGATGACTTGTTTATACTATCCCAGAGAAAATTTAACAATACAGTTAGGAAGCACATGCAAAGGGTTTTGAATTTGGTTACAAACTAGACAGACGCGGGAAGATTAAAAATAAGTCCATTTAATCTACTATAATAGCATTTATCAAAGAAACATAAAAGGACTGGAACCTCTTAGGCTTTGCAGTGTAAAAATATAGTTCTTAGAAAACGATTTTAAGCTTAAAACTCACATTTAAAAAAATTCAAAAAGAAGGTAGTGGCGACACTAATGTTAGCCAGGCGAGCTCTTGGAAAAACAGCGTTTAAAGCCAAAAGTGATGTATTGGGTATACACCATGGTGGTCAAATTCCTAATAAAATATGCAGCTTTGGTATAAATAACCGTTATAACCTTACTAAGTAAGATTCAAAGACTTGGTTGTCTGGGAATAAGAAGTGCTAAAAAAATAACATCGACTTCGATAATAAAGACAATGCTAGATCTCCGTCTTTATTTTAAAATCTTGGAAGAGGCAAGAGTGAATCTTTATAGGCTGCACGACGCAGCTATTCTCAAAATTAACATAGAAGTGGGATATTTGTTAGACGTATGGGTGGAGGCATGCTGGATATAAGAACAATATCATATAACACCAAAATTCACATTAAATTTGAATTTTGATGTTAATATAGCTCAAAATTAATGTACAAACAAAATAAAAAAAGCTTTTTACTAGTAAAATGCACATTCGTTTTTCAAACGGGGATATTTGCTGTACTGCAGTGCTCCGGGCAAAATAATTTAAGGGGTTGTCGAAATAGGCAAATTAATAATGTTGAAAGCGTTAAAGAACGCAAAGGTAACATCCAGGCTGGTGTGGGAATGCCGCAAAGATCTCAGGACTCTAGTAGACCACAACAAGTTAATTCTATTGTACCAGGACATTGTGGAATTGCAATCAACGAGAAAGCTATGCGCTAGTACTAACTTCTTTATATCAAGGGGAAGTAAATGAAAATGTTTGGGAGGTTGCATGGATTTATCAGAAAATCACAAAACTTTTGCCAGCAACGTATGGTCTGTTGCTTGTACACATTGCTAATAATTCTAGTAGAAACTTCAGACAAACGGTTTGTCAACGTGGTGTATAGTATAGTGAGTATCCTACATGAGAATTGCTACTGTTGCTATCACTCGAAAAGTACGCAGGAACTCTGGCCAAAGGATTTTCTTTCAAGAGAAAGGTCTTGTTAGTAGTTTTTAAAACATACACTTACATTATGGAATTTCTGTCTCAAATCCTTTTCATAGATGAAGCAATATTTGGTAGGAATGGCATCATCAATCTACAAAGCAGTTATCTGTATGCTAATGAGAATGACCATGGAATGGTTTTTCATTAGCAACAAATTAATACCAATATTTGTACTAAGATTTTGTAAACATCCAGTCACAATGGTCATTCTACCACAATATCTCAATATCTCAATTGAATTTTTGATGAATACTCTGCCTTTAGTGTTTGCACTTGTGCCATTAGCATTACAGTAGGTCATGTGATTACTATATGATGTAGCTCCAGTTTACTTCACTTAGTATCCAATAACAACTTCCGGCTAGTGGATGGATCATTTGAAATAATCTTGTGAGATCACTTGAAAAGTGCAGACATTCGAAAAACGTGCACATCATTGTCATTTCTAACGGTTTAGTTACACCCGGAATTTGAACGGTTACGTCAATTTATGATGTGACGTATTTGTGTGTGTATTAATGTCAAACAGAGGCACTTCTAACATCTAATTTAAAATTGCCAGAAATAAATGGCATAATGTCGTGCAATGTAATGTAATATAATAATCTGGTATTGCGGACTCACTAAACATTTTTAAACATATTTTCATATGAACATTATTGTTTCTTTTATTATTAGAATTATTTTCTGAAGTTTATCCCCGTGGTTAAGATTCATTCTGTAAATGCATATTTACAATCCACTCATACAAGTAAACAATGTAGTAATGCATGGTATGAAAGGCTCATAGCTTTCGCAACTTTTTGGTAAAATATTTTTTAGTTATGATTGTGTTACATCATTAGGTCTCAAGGCCATTTTCTCTTTAATCTTATAACTACTGGTTAATCCTAAAGCTGTTTTATTAAGTCATATTCGTGACTTGCTAACTTAAAATTGTATATGTTTGCAAGTCTCTGGATTTTGCTGGGTACGTATCTGCAATATTTTGGCATTAAAATGTTTTGCGTAACAATATTTCTAAAGTTATGTAGACATCAATATTACTTTCTACAGAGGTCAAAACCATAATGCTGCGTAATCGTAATTAAGGCTATTTTACGCCAGATTTGTGAAGAAAGAAAGGCCATAACTGAATTTATTTCAAGTAGAACGTTTAAAAAAATGGTTAAATGGTTACTAACGAAAGAAGGAAAATATTAGGATAATTAAATAAATAAAAATAAAAAAAGTTGTTTAAAACAATTTAAGATAAGAATAAAATTTAAAGCGGTAATAGCGCTATTACAAAAGAAATGTTTTGCTTAACAATTATCATTTAGGTTGCTCAAGTTGTAGGATACGGTGTGTGAATTAAGGGGTAATACTACCTTGTAATTTTTTTTCTCCATTTTTTTATTGACTAAAACACTTCTTTTACTATTTAAAAAAGTCGATTTTTTTCACTGAAGTTATGGGGCCGATTTTCAGGTAATTTGAGAGCGAGCTATAAATAATCGGTTTTTAAATTTTGAGTTTATTTGGCGGCTAATAATATATTATGAACTGTCAGTATTTATTAATCTTTTAAAATTGGCCACTACATTCTCCAGTACTTACATTTCCATTGAAGGTAAACAACAAATTTCCTTAAAATTTTAACACTGGAGACTTTAAACGCGTTTTTCTCAAAACCACATTTTTCGAATCGGGCGATTAACTAGCGCCTACAATTTTCAAATGATCAACTCCAAATTTTAATTGTAGCTTTATAGTTACATTTTTTAGTGAAGTACGTAGGATTTTTTCGATTGACAAAAAATTAACTATTTTATGACCGATTTTTGAACGATTTTTTCGTAAAAAGATAACTTTTTCCTTCAAATTGGCGCCATTTTTGTAAAAATCAGTATATTCACAAAATCCTATGTACTTCACTAAATTTTTACATCTACTTTTAAAATATTTTTTATTTTTTGTTTCACATTAAAAATTGCGACCTTCAGGTGGTCGCCCGCAGATGTCACTCAATAAAGAGGAGTTTCCTTGTATCAGCCACAGAACCGCCATTTTGCTTTAAAATAACTTAAATTTTTTTTTATATACTTTAATTATATTAACATGTACAAAAAGCCAAAATAAAAAAATCATTTTATTTTTTCTACATTAATTGTAGAAAATGACTGTTGATTTAATGCACACAATGTAGTATTATCCCTTAATAGGGACAGCTTTTAATTATAATTCACGGCGTTTTTAATAAATATTAGAAGTGTTATATAATAGGTCTAGTTAAAAGAAATCCATTATTTTTCCAATAGATGGCTTTAATAAATTATATCTGGCGCTCTAAAAGTCCGATCGGTTTACACTAGATGGCGTTAGAAAGCTGACATTACGTACTAAAAAAAACATTTGACAGTTTTGTAAATGGTTGACTCAGTTTTGTTTGAGCTCACGTCAAAGATGGACACCAGCAAAGAGAAAATACACTATATTTTCTCTTCGATAAAGGTGAAAACGCAAGCCAGGCGGCTGAAAATGTGAATAGTGTTTATAGCGTTGATAATGTAACAGTCAATCAAGCGCAGTTTTGGTTTCTTCGATTCTGTTCCGGTAATTTTGATGTCAAATATGCACCATGCTCTGGAAGGCCAATTATCGAAAATGTGGATGAAATTATGGAAATGGCCAAGTCCGACCGTCATATAAGCACTGTTTCTATTGCCCAGGAGCTAAACATTACACAAAAAAAAGCATTTGGAACAATTTGGAAAAGGCTGGATACAAAAAGAAGCTGGATGTATGGGTGCCACACAATTTAACGCAAAAAAAACCTCATGGACCGAATCTTCATCTGTAAATCGCTGCTGAATCGCAACAAAGTCGATCAATTTCTGAAGTGGGTAGTGAGTGGCGATGAAAAGTGGATCGCTTCCGACAACATCAAGCGAAAACGGTCGTGGTCGAAGCGCGGTGAGCCGGTGCAAACGATGGCCAAGCCAGGATTGGCGGCCAGGATGGTTTTTTTGTACGTTTGGTGGGATTGGCAAGGAATCATATACTATGAGCTGCTCCCCTACGGCCAAACTCTTAATTCGAACCTACACTGTAAACAATTGGACCGTCTGAAGGAAGTAATCGCCCAGAAGCGGCCAACTTTCGCCACTAGGGCAGGAATTGTGTTTCATCAAGACAACGACAGGCCACACACGTCGATAGAGACTCGACAGAAGCTCCGGGAGCTTAGTTGGGAGGTTCTTATGTATCCACATTATAGTGCGGAACTGGTCCCAAGTGATTGCCACCTGTTCCTGTCCATGGCGACCTATTTTGCTAGTGAAAAATTCGTCCCAAGAGAGGCTTGTGAAAATCGATTGTCCCAGTTTTTTGCCAATAGGGACAAGGGCTTCTATGAGAGATGCATAATGGAATTACCTTCAAAATGCCAACAAATTATCGAACAAAACCACGCATATTTGACCGAAATCGGTTGATTCTAAGTATGTTAAATAAAACCTGCAATTTCATGCAAAAATAATGGATTTCTTTTTACTAGACATATTATATAGTATTTATATAATTAGAGATAAAATTATATATACATATAAAAACAATAATAATGTTAAGCAAGCATAGATCAACTACAGAGAGCAAATGGAAAATCAATGAATAGGGTACAGTTTGAAAACATAATTTTTAATTACTTCAGCCATGAATGGAATTTTGAAGTCATAATAAAATATGGGGATGGCGAAGAGATTGCTCTGTAAGCAATCCCAGAACGAACTTAAAAAAACCTTTCGATTTCGATTTAGAATTTCGGGAAAATTCGAATTCGAATATCTGGAAAATTATTCGACATAGAATTTTTTCTTCATTTTCGAATTCAGCGTAAAATTTCCTATAAGAATCACATTTAAAATCGTAATGTCGAAAATTTTCCCAAAATTCGAAGTCGAATATCTCGAAAACTATTCGAGATAGAAACTTTTTGATTTCGATTTTGAAATCAGCGTAAAATTTCCTATAAGAATCCATTTTCAAATTTTAAAAAATCCATAATTTTGTGACAGCGACAGATAGACCGACAGACCGACAAACCGACAGACCGACAGACCGACAGACATATAGAATTCAGTAACGAACTTTTTAAGTTCGTTGAAAATCTGATTGCCTACGAACCTAAATGCGTTGTGTTACAACACGCAGTGTCTTCAAATGAAAGGACTGTAACACTTTAGTATTCAGTTTACTGTAATGACTATATATCGGGGGCGCGGTGGCACAGATAGTTCAACCAGTCGGCTCTGTCCTCTAGACCGTGTTCGAGTCTCGCTCAACCCATGGGTGTGCGTTGAATGTCCTAGAATAAGTGCATATTAGTGGGCACAATAAGCCCTTGAGGCTGCAGTGCCTATAAGTGTGCCAAAAAAAAAAAAAAATAAACTAATAGCAACGACTTCTTAAGGTCAAAAAAATTTACATCAAAATAAGTGCACATATTTTGTTTTCAGGTGAAGTAGTTATCTATTGGCTTCTACGTTTTCTATTGGATTTGTTGATTGTAAATAGTAACTTGTGTACACATAGCGCATTTAGTGGTAAATATAATTTGAGCTGATTCACTGCAGTTTACTTTGATTCTTCAACGGTCAAACCAACTTTGTAGATTGTTTAAATGTAACTGGGGCGTTTTAGATGTGTTGTCGGGAGTGGTATCGGCTGACATTATTGCAATGTCATCTGAGAAAGTAGCAATTCAAGTACTGTTTGTTGAAATATCTTCAGTGTGTAAAAAGCATAGGGAACACTTATTTGTTGAACACCAGAGTAGATGGACTGGTATTTTAAAGCTACATACTTGAACTGCACTTAAAAATGTCTTTCGTTAGACAGGATTTTAAAAAGAGGAAAAGTTAGTGGGGTACCTTTATTCTTATTTTATATAACAACTTGCAGTGCCAGACGTTATCAAATGCTTGCTAGATATGCGAAAATATCGAGACACATATTGTTCTCCTCAAGGTTTTTTTATGGCATAGCTTGGAGACCAAATGTTCTTTACAGAAAATTAGTTCCCCTAATTTTTTTTTTATTTAGTTCAAGTAGTGCACCTAATCTTTAAGATTAACTAACATTTTATTTATGTCCTAAGTTACTAAAGTATTTGTTAGTCCAGATGTTTCCATTGACCCATCCTAGCTACTGAAACATTTTGCACACATCTCTGGCATGGCTACACTTGCACTATACTCTGCTTTTCACTACACTTTACACTACACTAGCTCAAATGGTTTCGTTCTTTTGAGCCTGCGGAGAAGATCTTGATTAACTAGAAGTTGTAGGGCTTCTTGATTTGGATGTCTATTAAGCCTCTCCTCGTGGCTTCTGGCAAACTTCCTGATTACGTCCTCGACCATCTCCACCTGGAGTTCCCGATGCAGATCCCTGTCTCGCACGTACCAAGGGGCATTTATCATATATCGTAGAACTCGATTCTGGAATTTCTGGATACAAGAGTAATTACTCCTTTTTGTACAGCCACATAGTTGGATGCCATAAATCCATACTGGTTTTATTACCTATTTTATAAACTAGTACTTTATTTCGGGTGGATAGTTGGGAATTTCTTCCCATAAGCCAGTACATGCTGTTATATCTCAATTTTACTTCGGTTGCTTTCTTTTTGACATGCTCTTTCCACTTCAATTTTGCATCTAGATTTAGGCCTAGGTATTTGGCTGTTCCTTGATGTGGAATTATGTTGTTCAGATTTACTGAAAGGTGGCTTATTTTTCTATTCGTGGAGTTTACAAGAGCAGATTTTTCTTCATTAGCCTTTATACGACACCTTTTCATCCACGTATTTATTTCATCAATTGCGCCTTGGAGCTTGGCCGTTGTTTCGTCTATATTATCTCCTGTAGGTAATACTGCGGTGTCATCCGCGAATGTAGCTAGTTTAACATTTTCTTTTTCAGGAATGTCACATGTATACAACAGATATAGTACGCTTCCCTGTGGGACACCTGCTTTTATTATTTTGAGTTCAGAAAGCACGCTTTCCTGCTTAATTTTAAAGGTTCGGTCTGTTAGGTACGAGTCCAAGAGCTGGACATATTGCTTAGGAAAGTATTTTTTTAATTTCATTAGTAAACCCTCATGCTAGACTTTATCGAATGCTTTGGCAATGTCTAAAAATATCGCTGAGCATATTTTCTTTTCCTCGAGTGCTTTTTCTATCACATCTGTAATACGATGTACTTGGTCTACCGTAGAGTGTTCATTACGGAACCCAAATTGATGTGGGGGAATGAGTTGTTGATCGTCAATTATCGTCTTCATTCTTTTTAAAAATAACTTTTCAAACAGCTTTGCTATTATAGGTAACAATGATATCGGTCTATATGAACTTACATCGTTAACAGGCTTTCCCGGTTTGGCTATCATAATAACTTCAGCTGTTTTCCACAAAACTGGGACATGTTGTAACCTAAATGTTGCATTTATCAAGTGTGTAAGTTTCATAATGCCTTTCCTTGGCAACTGTTTAAATATCTTCCCACTGACTAAATCGAATCCCGGAGCCTTTTTTTTATTTCTCTAGATACTTCTTTGGGAGTGGTTAATGGGATATCTACCATTATTGCAGTTGGTTCTGTCTGAGCTTGCATTTGAATTTGTTCTGCGTTTGGTTGGAAAATGTCTTCTAGATAAACTGCGAATGTGTCTGCTTTTTGTTTGTCAGACTTTGCCCAAGACCCATCTTCTTTACGTATCGGTGGAATATGTTTTATTGGTCTGTTAATTCCCTTAGTAGCTTTCCATAATCCGTGTTCAGTACTTTGATCTGCCGTGATTTCTTTAAGGTAGGTATTCAGTGCTTCATTCCTAATTTTTTGAATTTCCGTTTTGAGTTGTGATGTAAGAGCATTCAACGTATGCTTATTTTCTTTTGTTCTCGATCTCTGCCACGTCTTTCTGGCTCTTCTCTTTTCTTTTATTAAATCTATGATTTCTTTTGGGTAATTATTCCTTGTCGGCTTTCTATTTATTTCTGGCGTATTATTCCATGCTGCGTTTTGGATATCCATCATAAATTTCTCTGCTTCATATTCAAGTTGCTCTTTTGTTGAAATTGGTACGTTTAGTTAAATCTTTTCGCTGAGCTCTGTTTTAAAGCCTTCCCAGTCGGTAAACCTATTAGTTAGTGTCGGGTTTAATTCCCTAGTCGCTATTTTTTCCTGTAACGTCAGCAAGTTAGGGGAATGGTCAGACATTAAGTCATCACAATCTTGGATCTGTATAAAATTTGTTGGTATTTTTCTTGAAATATAGAAATCCAGTAGATCTGGGATTTTTGCAGTATCCGTCGGCCAATACGTGGGTCTACCAGTTGAATGCCAACTACCTTTAAGTTCCAAGATTGCCTGATAAAGGTTTTTACCCTTAGCTGTCGTCAATCTCGCCCCTCAATGTGTATTTTTAGCATTGAAGTCTGCTCCTAAGATAAATCTTTCACATAGAGTTTGAAAGAAGTGTATATAATCTTCTTTTTGCAGATTATGTCGAGGTGGGAAGTATGCCGCTGCTACAGTAATCAAATACTTTTGTGTTTTGATACATATACTAGCAGCTTGTATTGCCTCTGCCTCATACTTTTCTTTCTCATAATGAGTTATACTGTTTTTAATTACAATAACTGCTCCTCCTCTAGCTGTGTTCTGTGGATGTAGGGCGTGATACACTCGGTAGCCTTTCAGTTTAATATATGTTTCGTTCGTGAAGTGTGACTCTGAGATTAGACATATATCAATATTTTGAGTTTCTAGTATAATTAGTAACTCTTGTTGGTGTTGCAAGAGTCCGTTAGCATTCCATTGGAGTATTCTAAGATCATTAGCCATAACTAATGTTTAGTTTTGGTGTTGATAGCGTTTTCTAATTTAGTTAATCTTTCTAAGATCATTTGATTAAATATTTCTTGTTTTCTTTCCCGCTCTTCCAGCATACTCTTAATCTGCTGGAGCATTAGAGTTGAAGTGTCAGTGTCAGACTCATCTCGTTGTGTTTCGTTCTTTGTCGTTTGGGCGTAAGTTATATTCGGCTCTACTCTCCTTTGTTGCGTAGGTCTATTTTCTTCTCTATTCGTGTTAACTTCTTGTCTTTCTGGAATTTTCTTATTAAGTTTTTTGTTTCTTAAGTTTTGGAGAGCTATCGCTGTGCTGCAGCCTCTATAATTAGCTGGATGTTCCCCTCCACAGTGAATATACTTGGGTTTCGTGTCTTTCTGCTTTTGGCAGTTTTTTGTACGGTGCTTTCCTGCACATTTGACGCACCTTGTTTCTCTGCCGCAGTAATTTTGTGTGTGTCCATATTCTTGACATTTTTTGCATTGTGGAAGTAATGTAGGCTTTTTAAATGCTTCAATCTCCACTTTCATATACAATATTTCATTAATATTATATATTTTTTTAATATCTTCGTCTTTTCTAAAAGATAACACGAGTTCCCCTAATGATGTTATTTTCTTAATTCTATATTACTGTTGCTCAATAAGAGGGTTTTTTTTTGACCAGGTTTCGCAACCAGGTTTATTGGTGCAAATTTCCATTGAGCAGGAAAATGAGAAATAGTAACCATACAATTTATTATTACAATGGACACTATTGTTTTTTTAAGGAGATGTTTTAGAATGATTTGCACTATAAAACCATCCAGGAACTTTAAATAAGCTGGTTAGTTTTATTTTTCTGTATATTTTCGCAGGTAACACTGATTTAAAAAATAAAGCTAATTATTCTATTTCTGCATTAAGTAGGTTGAAATAGGACGAAGACTTGTGCAAGACTTTTTCTGAAAATATTTATCTTTTTTCCTTATATGAGGCCCAACTTCCATCTGGTTTTCTTAGAGTGGTAGTAAAGTCATAAGCCTTTTTTTCACATTTTTGTAGCTTTACAAATAGAACAGTCTTTGGGTGATAGGTAAGAAAAGCAGTAGCTAAATGTTGCATTTCTATTTTCATGGGCATCATTGTGATACCAGTGAATTAAACTGTTTTGGATAGTCTTATCTTAAGAGTTTATAGAGCTTTACCATATAGTACAAGCTCTGTGTTTTTCTTTTACTAGTTACCTCATATCTAGCGATATGTTGTGGAGTTCAGATAATTTTTTTATAATCAATGTTCTTAAATGATCTTTGTGAGTTACATTCTACAGTTTCGTCCAATGTGTATATTCTATGTGTTACACTGACATTGTCGTTAATGTGATGTTGGAATTGCTTCTATTTTGTTTTAGCGGTACAAAGTATTGGTGGTGGAGTTTTTCATATTTTTATATATTATATATTTTTAAGGCTATTATTTTGCTGTTTATGTTGTAAACATTTTGAACTGTTTGTCCAAATTTTAAGGACACATTTTATTATATGTATTGTATATTATATATTATGCAAGCTTCTCGTCCAGGTAGTCCAGGTGGTCGGGCGGTGGAACAGAATCATGTGGCTCTTCGGCCCCGCCGGCCGTTGGCCGCACATACATAGATGGCAGACCGTCTGGGCTTAAAAATAGTTTTAATAAAGTCCAGAGGTATCAAAGCAGCATTGTTAGGAACAGGAGATACTTTTAGTTCTTATACGACAATATGCACGCCGACCTAGAGCCCGCGTGTGCGTAGAGCTTTTTGATCAGTAATAAAGTAATATAAACTCCCTTTGAATTTTCCTTTTTATTCTACGTTTACATTGTCATAAACTATCTTTGGTAACGGCAAAGTCCAGCAGGTCTTGGCTTTTACACAAGTTCGTCGGCTCTTAAGTTGGTTCGCCAGTTGGCATATAACTTGGGTTATGTTGCTCTATAGACTGAAAGAATGTTTATCCTTTAATTATCATTAGACAGTATACTTGACGGTGCAGTTTCCTGCTACAACAAAGTGAGGTTTTTGTGAAAGTAGAAATTTTTGATATTCATCGGTTGAATGAGTTAACTTTTACTAATGCGCTTTAAATATACGAGATGGCAATCGATAATGATCCATCATTGATCTCATTATGATTGCTGAGCATACGTGACAATTTTGTCTGCAAAATAACAGTGTAAAATTTTTGTTATAGTTTTAGATGTAGAGTGGCTTTCCGATATAAATAGAGCGCTTATTTTGTTATAATTTGAAACATGGTTACATCATGAATATTGTTTTAGCCCGTTTAGTTCCGTGCTGCTATTCTTATTGAATTAATCATTATCGAGTAAATTTATTAATAATCAGCATGATTATGTTTAAAAGTATGCCGTTTTGGTTTACCAATTTGGAAAAAATATTTTTAAATTCGTTTAGGAAGTTTTGTGCTGCATTTTGTGAATAGCTGACGAAAACATCTCTGACTAACAAGGTACTCAGGTCTAAGCCCCTAACCTTTATTTTCTGAGCAGTCCTAGTTCTTTCAGGTGCTTCGAGATTAGTGGAAGCTTAATAGTTACTCAAATGTTTAAAAAGTCTTAAAAATAACAAAAATGGTGGCGATATTTTAATTATAGGACATTTGCAACTACTGCTAGGAAGTTGGTAGAGATCTGGCCAACCGCTACGATTCTTTTGAATACTTTTGGGAACGCGATAGAGTTCACTTTCTAGATCCACCAGGCGATAGTAGCTCAACTCTAGTGTTCAGACTGCAGTGTAAGGTGTGGCTTGAAGTGGTCACAATCTCCCAGAGCGATGACTTGGGAAAAGCAGGGCACCCCCGGAAGCTGGCTAGATGTAAGTCTTGGCAGTTAGCTCAGGTGCATTTTGAACTGGCGTGTACCTGAAGAACTAGCTGACCATCCCTCGATAGTAACAGCCAAATTAAGGACACTGCGCAGGTTAAAGATGTACTTGCCTTTGTCGCTCCACTTACGCTCAAGAAACATAAGCGGCATGGAGCATCGCTAAGGACCCTTGCTCATCTGCCACACAGTCAAAACAAAAATGTTGTGAACGAAGAGTTTCTGTTTCATTTTCTCCTCAGTGAAATCTTCTAGGATGCTTCCTCCAGGAAACGAGTCAAACACCTATAATCATCCGATGTATGGATAGACATTACATCTGCTACATTCTTGACCTTTAGGAAGCCAGTCTTTTTCTCGAGGTGGCCTTTTGTACTAAAAGCACGAAGCGCACACCGTGTGAGAGGGCTGTAGACAGCGGAAATTTTGACGTCGTCTTCGTGATCGCTCAGGACTTCCAAGGCGTCAGCGGTAGCGATCAGCACTGGAAGAGAAGGCGAAAGCATCTTCACCGGCTGTTAAAGAGTTCCTAGAGAAGCACCAATATGTGCCCCAGTTCTATTAGGTAGCGTTGCTGGAGGCATTACCACTACCAACGCTGATCCGTGTTTGTCGCGTTTCTCCAATTCGTTTGAGCTCTCAGTGTTACTATTGTAATCGAACATTGTTGATATGTTAAACACGCACTGATCTCAATCAGTTAGCTTAAATACCGGCTGAAAATAACTCTCTGGCGTAGCTAATGATTCATTTGAACGGAGTATCGTATAGCATGCTGTACCTGAGTAGCTTGAAGAGTTCTGGAAAAATCATACGCAAGTTGATGATTAGCTTTAGTGAATGGTAATAGATTTGTTTTATTAGAAATTCTGATAATTAACTGCTTGGGCTGATTTTTATGTTTAAAGTTTCTGTAAGCAGAATATCCTTTATAACTGGCAGAATGGTGTTCGTTGTATAGGGTGTATGTATCTTTTTAGTCATTTTACACATTTTACTGTTGAATTATTTTTATTTGAACACTATGCTCAGTTTCAGTTAGTAACTAAATTTTTTTTATTGTTTTTAGTTGCTTTTGTTTGCAACATCCCTTTTTTTAAATAACATTTTGCCAAGGGTGTTTATTATCGTTAGTGTCTTGATCTGTAATCGTAATTGCTGTTGTGTGAGTGTTACCAAAATTGGGCTTGTTTGAAGGGAGGATTGAAGTATAGGCATTTGGTTTTGGTGGATGTGAGATAGGTAAGATTTTGGTTGTGTTTTAATTATCTGATTTACATAGTTTAGCATTGACTGTAATTTGTCTTTCATTTTGGAGGTTATTCCAGTTATTTAAATTTTTTGGATAAGCTGGGTATAATCCTAGTTGTTAACATTTGATTGGAAGTCTGATTAATACAATAAAAATAAAGAAACTAAAATTAAAATTTAATCTGTGCGACATCAGTTACTTATCCGAACCGCACGATCAGAGATAACAGGGGCGATCGACTTATCTGTGGTACAGAAAAATAAATCCTCTGAAGTATATATGGAGATATTTAGAAGAGACACTAAAAGACAAACAGAAACGGCCAAAGAATAAATTAAATAATATAGAAGTTAAGTAAATCTTGTCAGATTTTATAATTGCAGATAAAATTGTTTAAAAAAGTAAATGAGAAAACAACTGATATATTTGAAATAGAAGGTATAGAACAGCTTAAACGACAAGCACTAACAATTCTATTAAATACCAAATTTAAAAAAGTAAAATAATAGTTTAGGCCAGTCTAAATGGAAACTATGAAAATCAAAGTAAATAAATTAAGCCACTATGCGAGAGGAATTTAAAAATAAATTCAAAAACATCAAGTTGTTAAACATATCGCAATTTAAAATAATTGTATAGTCGTATTGATTGACATGTAGAAGAATCGTCGTTAACAAACTTCTGTAACAATTAAACTTTTAAGCTTCTTGTGCCTTAAGAATTAAAACAATCTAAGACTTATAAACTAATTTAAACTACGCTACCTAAATTACATTCAGAATCTGGTTATTAAATCGTTTGGCACATGCCTTTTTAACCGCCTATCGTTGATAGACTGATTCGTTCACTGCCAACTCGTTGGGGTGAACTCTGAGCCGAGCTCTATATTGTAGGCTATATCGGTGTATTTCTTCTTTCACTGTTGGAGTTTGGAGATCCCTTCTGATAACAGCTTTGGGTACGAACCACTGTGCTTTCGTTATCATACGCAATATTTTAGATTGAAAGCTCTTTAATATTTCATTGTTTGGATTGGAAACCGTGCCTCATAGCCAGATTGGTTTTAATATTACTTTATACACCAGTAGCTTGTTATCTAAACTAAGTTTAGATTTCCCTTCTAGCATCTAGTATATTTTGGACAAGATCATTTCTAATTACTTTCGCTTAGTAAAAATGTAGTTGTTAAATGCACTGGGAGGCTATCCTTTCTTTGCCTGATGAAGATTATATGGACTGATTTAGATTTGCTTTTATTTTACATTTCCTTAACCATTTTTCAATAAAAGTGAGAATTGGCTGTAGTTTCTGTAAGGCAGCAATGGGATTGCTATCCGAGGCTAGGATTGCAGTGTTTTGAGCAAAAGTTGCTGTTAATACCCCTGGTGTGATTGGCAGGTCTGCAGTATATATCAAGTACAATAACGGGCCGGGTACATTGCCTTGGGGTACTCCTGCTTTAATATTTAACTGTACCAGGAAGCATCTTTCATAGAGATAAGATTTTAAAATTGGTAAGTAATTTAATGGAAGGAGGTTACGTAGCTTGCACAATAAACCAGTGAACCATATCTTCTCAAAATCTTGAGTGATCTCGAGAAAAATATTGCTTGGCTTCAAAAGTTGTATTGATTTTTTCCACCACTGTGAATTTGTTCCATTGCAGAGTGCAGTTTTCTGAATCCGAACTGGTAACTTGGTAATTTCTCATCATTTTCAAAAATTAGAAGTAGTCTCTTAATCATGAGTTTTTTAAATACCTTTGATATAATAGGTAAGAGGCTTATTGGTTTATAAGATTTTAATTTTGCAAGAGTTTTTCCTGGTTTTAAGATAAGGATGATTTGTGCCACCTTCCACTCCGCCGGAAAATATCCACTGCGTAGTACTGCGTTAAGTATTTGTGTAATCTACTTTATACCAGTGTTAGACAGTTCTTTTGGAATTTTGGTGGTGATCAAGTCATAACCCAAGGTTTTTTGAGATGAAAAAATTTATGACTTCTTGAATTTTCGCGGTTTTAAAGCGCTCAATTGGAAGTTTGAGCTTATAAGGTTCTTCTAGAGTTTAAGTGAATTCATTTTTTTCTTCTGGTTTATTGTCTGTAGAATGCGACTAAAACACTACCGTTTAATGTTCTGCAAAAGCTCGAATTCTGTATGTGTTACTTATTGCTCAAATGCCTTGTAAAGTTCTGATTAGCGGATTATTTTTTGCATTGTTTTATCTTTTTTGTTGCTTTTGTGGAGGCGAGGTCTTGAAAATTTGTTTCAATACTTTCAATACAATTTTTATTTGTATTAAGAAGTTCTGTTAGCTTCCGTGTATCAGCATTGAGTAAGCGTTTATTTTCCGAGTTTCTAAGTCTTTGTCATTGTTTTCGTAGTTTTAGTTTTTCAACAATTTTACTATTGATTGTTATGGAGCAATTATACATTGCAGAAGATGTGTCAAGTTTAAAAGTAGCAGTACAGCCAGCCTGTTGAATTGTGTCATTAAGGTACTTGAGAGCCGTTTCAATGTCTTGGGCAGATTTAAGCAGGGGTTGTAGGGTTGGTTCTCGTTAATTAGACGTCTGCACTCGTCCCAGTCTGTATGTTTGCTGCTTAGCTTAGATTATATTGTTTTTTTTTTTGTCGAGTAAGATTGAGATTGGGGAGTAGTCAGTTGACAGATCAAAACATGATTTTGGTATGACAGAGTCTTGGGGGATACTTTTTGTAATTGACGAGATCAGATTAGTTTCTGTCGGTTCTGTGGGTTCTCCGGTCGTTAGAAACTTCAACTTGTTCTTTTCTAATGTTTTATACAATTGCCGACCTTTGAGTGAAATGAGCCTGGATCCCCATATAGTATGTTTGGCTTTATAGTCGCCACCCGCTATAAACTGTAGTCTTACGGTGCTGAAGAAGTCTTTGTATTGCTCTTGCTTTACTGCGTGTTTAGGTGGAAAGTGGATAGCTGTTATCGTTAGGGAGGCTGTTGAATCCTCTATAGACACACTAATGGCCTGCAGGAAATTTTGACTAAACTTGGTCGTTTGATGGTGCTTAATTGAGTTTTTTATTATTATGGCTGCTCCTTCACGTGTTGTTTCAGCTGGAGAATTCGTGGAATAAGCTGATTAGTTAGAGATTCTCATATGGCTTTTTTCAGTGAAGTAAGTTTCGGATATCAGCATAATATCAATATTGTGCTTATTGATAAATATATTCAATTCTTCAGCGCATTGTAATAGGCCATTAGCATTCCACAAAATTAGTTACAGAAACTTATCTATTATTTAAGTTTAGAAATAACTGTCATTAAAGATTTAACGTATTTTTTATTTTTTCAAGCAGCCCTTTCAAAATATTCTTTAATTCTCGCCTATCGTTAGATGACTGAGATGTTTGGTTTGAGTTTAGTGCTTTTGCAACATTACAAGAAAATTGGTTTTGTCCACTAATTAAATGGGAGTAAATCATTCCAGGTTTTTTTTAAGTTTTTTGGTGCACCCTTTGTAATTGACAGGATAGTTTTAGTGTGTCCATATCTTTGGCACCTTTCAAACTGGGAAATTTCCCTTCTATACTTAGGCGGTTCGAATTTTATCTTGCACTGTTGCATGTACTCTGTATTGAATATCTCTTTATTGTTAAGAACGGGTTTCAGTTCAACAAAGAACATAGGAAACGGAGTTTGATGTTCCATATATTTATGAAATTATGACCTAGTTTTTCGATTTCGGGTTTTATATCCTCGCTACTAATGGAAATACTACTTTGTAACTTCTCTCTTCTTTTAATTTGTAAGTATGGAATTCTGTTTGTTTTTTGGTTAAGGCTTTTATGATAATTCTATGATGTTCAGCTGATTTCATTTGTCGGCGAGGGCCTTTATATCATATTGCTGTTTACTAACTAGATCCAGAATGGCGTAATGTTTTGGACGCCAACTGCAAAGATTGGAGAGAGCTTAGGTATTTTTCAGAATTTGGAACTTAACTTTGATTATCAGTTCCTTTAGTTTTAAGAGATGAAAAGCGATTAGAGATTGAGGGTGCATTGAGTTAGTAATCGTTTTCTTTTAGATGTTTGGTTTTTAGTCTAGCGTTGGTTTATGAGTTTTTTCTTCTTCTTTTTTGTTTGTTACTATGGTCCACTTAGAGTCATTTTGCGTTCAGGGAGGGATGATTATGTTTTGGTGGTAATGTTGAGTTTGTAGATAAGGTTGGGTATAATAATTTTTTGGAAGGAATTATCTAGAAATTGTTGAATTTGCGAACTGCACATATGTGATTCATCTGGCGTCGATATTGGCGTTGATGGTACCATTTAGGATAAAAACTGAGGGGGTTGTATTACCACGAAGGGTAATGGAAAGGCCATAACGGCCTTTGCACTTGGTTTTTAAAACGTATTATTATAAACGTGAATTCTCTATTATTTTTAGATTGAATTTAATTTAATGTTGCGGTGATTAGATTCAGGTTCACTGCAGGTCGACTTCTTCCCACGTTGAAACTAATACGGACTGCCTTGTATTTAAGTAAGGCTACGGGTCGGCCGCTCGATGTCGCAAGTAAAAATTGGCTCGTCCACGTCCACTATGCTCCGATGCGCGGGCTAAACTTTACCAATAAACATTTCTCTTAAGAATTGTAAAAATTTAGAAAGAAAATTAAAAAATAAAACAAAAAAGTAAAAAACACGCTAAGAATGCTTATACAACTGGAAATAATTACAATGATTTAAAAATAAGGTAACCTTAACTTTTTCTGTATTTGCTTTTGGTTTTCTTAACATATGGAAACTGATCATGTTTCTAAAAGAAATTCCGTTTATTTCTCGCTTGTATTTTTATTGCGTTGCATTTTTTTGTTTCCTTTTCCTTTATTAACACTTTTTTAGTTTTTATCACTAGTTGTTTCTAATAAATTTATAGAATTTTACATTTAAATAATTTGTATTGCTTTAAATTATAAATGTTAACTTTATTATGTTTTGAATGAACCATAAAAGTAAAGAAACATTACATTTAGTTTACATATAAAATTTTACAAACTTTAATTCTTCTAAATATTGCCTAATTAAAAAATATCACATAGTATAATTGTGTGTCTAAACCGCAGTAACTTCCTTTTGTTAAAGCAGTTTTATCTTCACTAATCACCAAGTAGGAAACTTTTGTATGGTTTATGACTCTCACTAGATGTCGCAGCATTCTCACTTTGGTACGTTTTGTAAACTATCGATTAAAAACTGGCGCATGTCGTCGGGACGCTAGTCACAAATATATGCCCTAGAAGCATTTACGTCATAAATGTAGTCAACCAATAAATTAAAAAATAGTTGTTACGTGTTAGTTACAATGTTGGATTACGACGACGACTACTTCTTAGAGGAAGACAAGTTGTATGTACTTTAAGCTTTTTGCCCCGATTCTTATTATTTATTTATTTAAATTTTTACTACCATATGTATATATCTCTCTACTACCTTCTGTTTCATCATTTATTACGTTCGCACCCGGAACACCATTTGCAGAAATTAATACAAAAGATAAGGGTTATAACATATTCAAATCATTTGCATTATGCGCGCCTTATCAAGCTGCTTTCACAAAACATTGATAAGAGCCTTCCTGTAAATACGACCGCACAGTGCAACTCTCCTTAAATTCACACAGGTAGTGCTGCAACGCTGCGCCTACAGCTTACTCCTTATCTTTTTCAGCATGGTAGATTTGCGTGTAGAATAGAATTCCTGCAGCGGAAAATATGTGGTCCCACACGTGCCCTTATAACCCGCCCATGCACGCGTCCCTCTACAGTTTGCACTTCAACCGCATGGCCTGCGAGGACAAACTGTAATTATTATTTTTACTTACACTCTCCTTACTCTTTCTTTATTCCACATAAAACGCGGACGTTAAAAAGAGCGCTGTAATTAAGGTGAAATATGGCGGAAACTCAGGAACAGACGCGGCTGATTGAGTTGTAAGTAAAATACAGCAAATAAATCTGCAAACTTAAGACCGGTACTATTAAATGATTTATAACAGGGAAGCGGCCGCTTCTAATCCGTCTTCTACTGTATTACAAATCGAGCAAAAAATTAATTATTTGGAAGTCTCTTCGGCGAAAGATTCCGACCATGACGATAGCTCCGATATGGATGCTGTCGAATTCGACTTAAGCCCTAGGGAAGAGTTTCTCCGCCAAAACACGCTGTAAGTAGCCAGAGCGAATACTGGGCTTTAGCTTCAGCCTCAAATATACTTACAACTTAGAGAGAGCATGCTGAATGAGCTTTTTTTACAGGAGCACGGACGCCTTGCACGCTAGAAAGCCATTCCTCACCTCATTAGCCACTAGAATAGAACCCACGATAGCGAAGAAGCAAATAGAACGCTAGATTTTACAATGTAACTTACTCAACAATGTACATAAATTCAGATAGGAAAAAACTTCTGAAATAGAACGTAGTTTTATTGCTAATCCGCATTTGGTTATTTCGATTAATTTTACCATTAGTAGCGTAGTCGCTTTTTCAGGTCCGCGATTTTCCAACGAAAAAAATATTTCGAAGAGATTCTTGATTCATTATACTTAAAACAATATTTTTTCAGGGGCATGACGGTAACGTCAGGGAGCGTTACCATAAAGAAAGATTCCAACAACCTCATTGGCATCAGCATCGGCGGAGGGGCTCCTCTTTGCCCCTGTTTGTACATCGTTCAAATTTTTGACAACACTGCTGCTGCGAAGGATGGCACTTTGCAGTCGGGGGACGAGCTGGTTGCAGTTAATGGGCAGTCCGTAAAGGGGAAAACCAAAGTCGAAGTTGCTAAAATGATTCAGTCCACTAAGGTACCTTTATTGACATGTCATAACATTAAAATATATTTTTGGGGCTGTTACAGGAGGAAGTGATAATAAACTACAACAAGCTGCATGCGGATCCTCAACAGGGCAAGAGTTTGGATATAGTCTTGAAGAAGGTGAAGCATCGCTTAGTTGAAAACATGAGTTCTTCAACAGCAGACGCTTTGGGACTTTCAAGGGCGATTTTGTGCAACGACACGCTGGTTAAAAAGTTGCAAGAGTTGCAGGACACGGAATTTATGTACAGGGGATTGGTTGACCATTGCAAGAGGGTATTGCAGGTATAATTAATTTTAATTTGCGCCAGACTAGGCATCTTTTGATAAATCATCGTGATTAATAGGCACATATGGAATTGTTACAAGCAGTTAAAGCAATGGGGGACATCTTTTCAAATTTGGCCGTTCGAGAACCACAACCGAGAGCAAGTGAAGCATTTAGGTTATTTGGCGAACAGCACCGAAACATGGAAAAGCTGGGACATAAAATGATAAAACAAGTCAAACCAGTAAGAATGCTGAACTAACCAAAATATGATATTACTTTATTCTATTTCATCATTAGGTGCTATCAGATATGGGAACATATCTTCATAAAGCAATTCCAGACACGCGGCTAACAGTTAAAAAGTATGCCGACGCTAAGTTTGAATATTTGGCATACTGTTTGAAGGTCAAAGAGATGGACGACGAGGAATGCAGTTATGCGGCTCTACAAGAACCCCTATATCGAGTTGAAACAGGAAACTATGAATATAGGTATTTTAGGCTTCATTTGGAAGCATTAGCTATCGCAGATTTGATTTTTAGATTAATCTTACGCTGCCGTCAAGTAGCAAGAGCCCGTTTTGCAAAGCTGAGAGCTGACGTTCTGGTGAAAATGGAGCTTTTAGAAAACAAGCACGTGCAGTCGCTTGGAGGTCATTTGGCCAAACTCATCAAGGGTTTATCCGAGCTCCACTCAAACACCCTGGCTCTCCTCTCAGGGCCTCCATTGTTTCCCGTGGAAGTAGATCTTTCCAATAGTGCTTTTCAGTACAAGTCAACGACGCCTGTAGCTGGGGTAAAGTGCAAAAATAATCTGCTGCAACACCTTCGATACAGTTTCTTGTAGGAGCCAGAAGAAGAGGAACAAGAAATAGAAAACGGCGTGGAGGTACCAGAAGTGCAGGATGATAATTTAATTTTAAGTTGTGAGGAAGCGCACGAGGAAATAGTTAAAACGGACGACCAGGCAGACCTTTTGATTCCCGATATTGAAGCAGTACAGTCCGAGCCCGATTATAACGCCATGGACACTATGACCTTGCTGTCTACTTTAAATCTCAACGAAAGTCCAAAGAATTTAAATAAGAGCGGCAACGAAAACGCCAAAGACTCTGGCGGCGAACTTTTGATTCCTGGTTTGGGAAATTAATATAATAATTTATAATCAAAATATGTATTTTTATCTAACGGAATAATTCTACGATTTTCTTTAATTATTATACGTACTAAAAAATTATTCGACTATATACAATACAACAAATTGTACAATGATGACTAATATAACACCATATTACTATTACTTTTAAAATGTCTAGATATTTAGAGTTATGAGTAATGCATATGTGCATTTTTAACGTAGAAACAATAGGGAAAAAATTTATAGGATGTACAAGATGATCTACAATACTTCCACATTAAGTAAATCCGTTTTTCTCCATGTTAAAGACTTAAGATACGTTTTTAGAAAATTTCTTATTGTTGTGTATCAGTAATTATTTCTAAATTAAAATTAAAATATTTAAAATGACAAAAAGTCAAAGAGTTGATATATTTCGTTGCGTTTCTTCAGTCGTTTACATGTTTATTTTTTAGAAATTCTAAAGGATTTTTTATAAGTCAAACTGATATACCTTTTACTTGGTTATAATTTTCTATCTTTTTATTTCATTCAGTTGTTGATGTCCTACTAGCTAGATTAAGATGTTTCTATTAAAATTCGTTTTTGAATGAATTAGTATTATGACGTTTAAGAAACAGTGAAACATATTCAACGGTTATTTACTTATTTTGGGGCTGTTCCGTACCTGAAATGATCAAATCAAGTGTCAGAATGTCCTAATTTAAAGTCTTGATTACTAAAATTGCATTTTTAAAGGTGGGAATTTATTTTTGACATTTTTCTTTTACACTATGCTCTTTTTTTTCTAATTTAGTAGTTAAAGATATGTGTGTATATTGTCTCCATAAAACTAATCAAAAAAAGATACGCCTTACAGTGACTAATTTTTAGTCGGTCGCAGTATACAGTTTTAAAGGCATTTTTTATAGTAAAAGTTATTAGAAAACTCTTAAATAATATATTTTTAAATAATCAATACTTTATAAATGTAACAGGATATAAGATATATATTTTTTAAATTTATTTTAGATGTTTATCATCTGCTCAATAAAGCAATAAGTAAATTACATAAGAAGGGAGAAGTAGTCCAATGACTACACTCCGTAAAAATTACAGCAAGTAGTTGGTTTATAATTGTCTGAATCATAATGTTAGTTATAAAACTTAATCTATTGGCCACTTCCTCTTCAGTCTTTTTCGCACTGTTGGTTGTTTGGATAAGAAGCTAACCTTCTCGTTTGGATGTCCAGGAGCTCTGTCTAGATATATGTCAGCTCCCTATTTTTTCTTCAACGATGGGTTTTCGGCATTCTCGTGTAGAGTTTTATTACTGATGTACCAGGGTGCGTTAAAGATTAACCTTAGTATTTTAGATTGCAATTTTTAAATAATTTTAGTATTGGATGGCTTAGTACAACCTCATAGCTGTATACCGTAGCTCTAGATAGATTTGATGAAGCATTTTTATAGTAAAATTTTGTTATCGCGGGTTAGCTTGCATTTACAGCTTATTATCCAATTCATTTGTTGTATTTTGAGATTTATTTGTATTTCTTTATTATTGATATGCGCTTTCCAGGTAAGTCTTCGATCAAGAGTTAATCCAGGATATTTAGTTTCACTTTTTAGAAGGAGGCGTATGTCGCTGAATGTTCCATCTGGGCACTCTAGTCTTTGATTAGTAAAGGAAATATGAGCTGATTTAGATTGGTTTACCGATATTTTCCACTTATTAAACCAGTTTTCAAGGAGATTAAAGCGGTGTCATCCGAAAAAACAGAAATTTTTGTGTTACTTGTGGTTGAAAAATTAGCAGTAAAGACCCGGTAGAGGAAAGGTTCCAGAACCCTACCTTGTAGCACACCTGACGAGATGAGATAAAGAGTGGATGTCTCAGTGTTGCATTGTATTTGAAAGTAGCGGTAGAACGGATAGAACTTTAATAAGAGGTAATAGGAAATAGGTAGATGTAGTTTCAGATTCTTGTATAAGACCACCAATATGCCGCACGCGACCGAACGCTTTTTTGAGCAGTAAGGCTGCCGTGCACAGTTTTCTTTCTTCTAGTTCCTGAAGTATATCGATGATAATTCTGTGAGTTTGCTGAATAGTGGAGTATGTGTGCGGAAACCAAACTGATGAGATGGTGTAAGTTCGTTTATGTCGACAGCGTCACTGAGATTCTTAAGCGGGAATCGTTCGAACATCTTAGACTTAGGAGGAAGAAAGCTAATGAGTATAATATTCTACTTCATGTAAACGTTTTCCAAGTTTGAGGATCATTATTATCTCCGACAATTTTCATGTTGTTGGAAAATAGCTAAGTCTTAACATGCCATTGCATATGGTAGTTCACTAAGACTGCTTTTCTAGGCCTCCGTTGCTACACCTATTTTTTCGACCAAGGAGGTCACTCTGGGTCAATATGACCCGAAACAAACTTTGATCGTCCACCAGTTGACCATTTATAGATTAATCGTCTTGAAAAAATTCTCTACTGTACTTGTACTATTAACAAATGAATAATACAAAGAAACAAATGCTTCACTCATTTTGAATATATTAAAAAAATTCTCGAAAAAAATGTTTTTTGTTTTAATGAATTTTACGAAAAAATTTTGACCTCTTTCAATTTTTGATATTTTTTGCTGAAAATGTACAATTATATTCTTAAAATGATGTATCAAGAAAAATTTTATATTACAGTGTACCGATAAAAAAGTATTTATTTCGCTAAGTGACAAAGGTCATTTTTTTGAGTAAAGAAAAGTAACAAATTTAGCAAAAAAAATACCCAAAAAATTTATTTTTGATGCATAAATCGTAAAAATAGTTTAATTTATTGAAAGATATATATTTTTATTCAACTCCAGCACAATCGTTACGAATTTAGGCGCGATGATCATCGCACATAGGGCGCAAGCAGCTTGGACACTGCATTTTCGTTTTCCTGTTTTTATTACTGGGATAACTCGAACATCTAACTCTTTTGGGTAGGTTTAGAGGTACATTTTCAACATTATCGGCTTCACCGTAATTTCAACTCGAGGTATTTGGATTTGATTGCTCGGAGATATAATCCTCATCTGAAGAAGCATTGGCGCCAAAATTCTCATGCTCGTCAAGCTTGAGGACGCGTTGAACACGTGTCCTTAAATTATACGCCATTTTCACAGTAGAAGGAGCACTTCAAAATAATAAAAATAGAGCAGCTATTAAGCTATTTTTGACTCACTACACTATCAAAAAAAAACTTTATTTTAATTTGTATGGGTCAAAATGACCCAACACCGACTTGGAACGACGCTCAATTGCCACTGGATGTTCTGTAGTATGCGGGAAACATTTTACGCTATAATTGAGACCCTGAACCACCGCTAGAGAACCTTATGGCTGTCAATTTTCAGAATGCCCTTAGAATATTTACGAGAGCAAACTTTAGATTCGGGTCAAATTGACCCTGTGTGACAACGGAGGGCTAGTTAACTCTTTAAGTATTTGTGGAGTGATTAAATCAAATCCTGGAGCTTTTATAACTATTTCTTGTTTTACTTTTTGTTTGAGAAAAAGGCTATACAAATAATTCCATCTGGCAAGAAATGTCTAGGAAGATAATTATTTATTGTTTTTTATGATGGTTATTTACAGGTGGGGTTTGGAACACTGTAGATAGATGTTCGGCAAATGCAGTTGCTTTTTCTTGTTTAGTTTTACCTTAGCTATCATCTGTTTTTTTATTGGAGGAATGTGCGTGACGGCATTTTTTAAATTGCAAGTTTGCAGAATGGTCTTCTTTGGACAAGGTTGTAATGTCGTACAGCTCTGACTTAAGTCGACCTATTAATCTATAATAGATGTAGTTCTATCCACAGGATTGCGACTTCTCTGCCATATGCACTTGGATCTCATTTTCTTGCAATTAATTCACGAATTTAGAGAGATATGTTAGCAGCATAACTTGAGTTTCGTTTAGTGACAGGAGTGATTTGATAAGCAGCTTCTTGAATTACGTATGTGAAATAGTTTACTGCAACATCAAGATCATCCGGGTATTTTAATTGGAGGTTTAGATTTAGGTTATTATTAATAAACTCACAAAAGGTATTTCAGTTTGTTTTAGGTATTGTAAGCTTAGGAACTTTCCTGTAGAAACATAATTTGAGTACTAAGTGTTATGATTATGGGAGAGTGGTCTATTGGGAGATCCCAATCAGGCACAATATTGTGTATAAGTGTGGTAATATTTTTTTTATAACAAAGAAGTCAATTAGATCGGGTAATTTGTGAGAATCTAAAGGGCACTATGTTGATACACCCATAAATTGATGGGTGCAATTGTTGTTAGTAATGGCTCACAATAAGTTTCTGCCCTTTGGTAGAATAAGTCTAGATTCCCACTCGGTGTGTCTGGCGTTCCAATCGCTTCCATTTATAAATTTGTTTCCCAGATTTCGTTGTGATTTTGTGTCTGGATGGACTAGATATTGCAGCTATATTAATGATAATAGTCGCGAGTATAACATATGAGAACTATGGTAATTTGCATTTTATCGTTTTGGTGAGCAGGTACTACATGTTATGATATAGTGTTGCAAATGATAACTACAGTTCCGTCATGGGCCCATCCACTAAGGTGGTCATTATGTTAGACGGTATATTGTAGTACGCGGAATACTGACCTATTAGTAAAGTGTGTCTCAGAAATTAGAAGCACATCCATTTTATTGTAATGTAAGAAATTAGTTATTTCTATTTTATGGTTATTCAGCACATTTGAAGCCCCATGAAGCAATGCGTAGTAAAGAGAGGTCCATTAATTAGTATTTTGTTAATGACGAAGAATACCAAATTGAGGACCATACCAATCTGATTGATTAGTTAGGAGAACATAGATTTAAAGTCGTTCAGGAAAGCACTGAATTGAGTTTCTATATTTAATTGTTGGTCTTGCGGGATAGTTTAGCGTGCAACTTTAGAGTAAGTCGAAATGTTGTTTATAACTTGTTGGGGGTTATTTTTGTTCAGAAAACTGTGTATATTGCGATTAACGACCTTGGGCTTGCCTCTTGCATTTTGAAGGTCTCTGGAAATGGTGCACACTTTATAATTAGCGCTGTGATTACCTTCACAGAATCTACACTTAACGGGGATATTCTTAGGTTTTTGACAGGTTGTTGAATTATGTAGACCTCCCCATTTAACACATTTATATGGTCTTGTGCAATACGACTTGAAATGCCTATATATTTGAAATCTTGTAGACTGTATGATATTTTTCTTTTTATTAGGTGTCTCTAGTTGAATTCATATGTTGTGTAGGTATTGAAGATCGTAAATATTTTTATTTTTTTTGGGGGGGGGGAGCTTTAAGTGATGATCTGAGGATTTTTTTTATGATTAACATTTTTTCATCTGCACCTGGAACAATTTTTTTTATAATCTACGTTAGATTTATTAGAGAAGTACGCACCATCATTTAAAAAAATCATTTTTTGCAAATTGACACAAATTTGAACTTTTTCTTGGTTTATTGACAAAAAAATTACGTTTAAACGTTTATAAAAAACGTAATTGTTAATCAGTCTTTAAAATCGTATACTCCTCTTTAAATTTATTTAAAAAACAACAGTTAACATTTCAAGTCGATCCGATGAAAATTGCAAAAGTTGTTTGTAAAGCCGAGTTGAAAAACATGGTTTCGAGATAATCGCGTTTGAAGTTTTAAAATTTATTTACTATATGGAAAATAGGAACTTGCTGATTTTTTTACCTTTACTCTGCTATCCCAAGGCCATAAAGAATCCCTTCCAAGTTCAGATTTTCGTCGCCTTTACTCACACTAATATTTTTTTCAATTTCAACTGATTGTTTTGTTGATTTACTTCGTACAGCGTCTGTAGCTGTTAACATAATTTTAATAATCGCATCGTAAGTCGACTGATACACAGGCTTTCCGAGATTGATAAACCCACAAAACTTTGAAATGCCGTAATGCTCGATTCCTAGTAAACCCACTGCAAATATTAAACCTCGGTTTATGTCACAAGCATGAGAATTTTTAATCATGGGGCAGCTATCAATCGTTTTACTTTGACAATTTTTACATAACACTTTTATTTTAAAGCTGAGACTACGCTTGTTTGATTGTAAGAATTTCACCTCACGTCCACACGTTTTGTACACAAGAATTTGGGAGAGAGCGGTAAAAACAGCAATGATATTGATGAAAGTATAACCAAAAGTAGAAAGAACTTCAACATCATCTTCAGATGTCAATTGCTTCTTTTTTTTGTGAGTGTCGATGTTTCCGCGTCTTTTTTTCGAAGTCATGACGATTGGGCGGCTTTCTATGATTAATTATCCTCTTACTACTACCAAGGGATTTTTTATTACCTTTATTACTACTGTACATCACATTATTCATTTTAAAATAATAAAATACACTTGCACACTACAAAAATCAACGGTACACAATAAACACGTGCTGTCGAGTAGCGTTGTAGTAAGCGTCTGTTTCTGTTGACTATACAGCTATAGACTGACCACTCCATTAAATTTTATACACCTGTATTAGCGCCATCTATACTTAGTATGAGTAACATTTATAAAAGTACTGACCGAGCTAAACAACCCCAAACTGCTACTATAGACGCGCCAAGCGTTCAAAAGCGTTTCGGAGCATCTGAGATTGATTCAGAAATTTAGCTGTGCAGGTCATTAAAAAACTTTTTTGGACTACAGTTGCTATTGGATGTCGTTTTTAGGATATCTTTACATTATTTAAGCCAATAAGAAAACTGAAAAAATTTCAAATAGGTGTAACACCATAACATTTATGATATTGCGAACTTTAAACCTTTTGCTTCAGGTTCTTCTTTAATTTCATTAGTAGGTACCGAGTAATAAAGGTTACAGATAACTATTCTGCAAGCACAATCTTGTTTTATTTGATATGTATGGTGGATTATTTTGCCATCGTTTAAGTGTCTTATCAGTTTCTTATATGTTCAGGTGATCTTGCGTTTAATTTGATTACATAGTTTGGTGGTTCTTTACATTCATGTTTTATCTTCAGTGATTTTGGAAAGGTTTTCGGCCATCTTGTTAAAGTCACTTACAGGGTAAATGAGAAATTGGTGGAGATTTTGATATCTTAGGGGAGATTTCGGTTAAAATTGTAGTGTCTGTAATAGTTTCGTTTTGTAAAAATGCAAATCTCTTTGCAGTTGTTACGTTTGTTGTTTTATTAAAATTAAGTTGGTGTTTAGTACTTCCTTTTTTTTCATGATCTGCCATTTATGTTAAGAATCACTTAGTTAGTTGCTATCGCTATCTTGTATTATCATATTATTATTATTATCAGGCGTATTTATTGTGGGTATTGAGTTTATCACATTTTGTTGGATAGTTTAAGTCTGTATATAGTATATTTTCGACCGCTGACACGTCCTTACCTCGCAAAATTGGAACGTGAAACAATTTATTTATAAATGATAACAGTTGGATGAGTCGGTGCTATGACTGTACGAAAGTAAGATATGCAAAACGATCTTGAAAATAGGCAACTAAACGTACGCTGAAAGCTTAGCTACACCACATTTCATATCAGCTGCCTTTGTTTACTTTCTGTTCAAATATATAATAAAAGAATTTGGGGAACATTTTTCAAAACATAAAAATTTTTATTTATTGCTCTAAGAACTTTTGTTGTTTTTTTTTGTATAACGTCAAAAAATTAATTATATTTTTTTTCTGAAAAATATTTTAAGTAATTACTATCCGAGAATACTTTTTCATTGTCATTATTTTTTTCTAAAGGTATGTTTATTTGCCTTCAAAATATTTGTTTGTTGTCATTCTTTGTTATATATTAGATAGCTTTTATCACCTAATTATTATAAACACTAACTAATAGCAATGAAGCGAAATAATGCTTAACTATTCTTTGTTAGCTTTTCCTAACGTAGACATTGGACTTACAAGACAACTGATATATTAAGAACTGTTGTTTTTTATCAATTTTATTCGTAGGCTGATGAATCAGTCAATAACTCTTACAAGTTTCAAGACCTACTGCAACATATTTGCGTTAACATGTCATCAAACATTCCTATTTTATGTTAAGCATTTGGAACAGTTAAATCTAAACATAGAATATGTCCGCATTTCAGATCGTGAAAACAATACAAATTATATTTCTATTATTCATTCTACTTTGACTACTTGTAACGAGCTACACTAAAATAGCATGCGAGTGTTTAACTATAGATTATATAGTTTAAAGTAAAATATAGCTCCAATTTTTTTCTATAGGTCAGATGTCCAAATAAAGCGTATCTTTTGAATTTAACCCAATTGTGGTGACTAGTAATACAATCACATTATAAATGATAATTTTCAAGATTTATATTTTTCGCAATAATATGCTTAAATTTGCTCTCCTTATTTCAATAATCCATATGATTTTTAGGAAGTACTAACCTTCAAATAATACGTTTTAAAATTTCATGATAATCTGATGTTCAGTTCACAAGTTATAATGGTTTTAGTGACGCTACCTTTCTAATTTTCAAAACAATGGAAAAATCTAAATTTCGTGTGTTGGTAAAGCGTTGCTTTTTAATGGTAAAAAATACTGTTCAAGCAAGGCAATAGCTTTACAAGTGTTATTCGAACTCTGCTCCATCGAGACAAATGGTAGAGAAATAACATCGATGATGCTGAACGTTCTGGTCGCCCAAATTTGACAGTTGTTCCAGAAAACATAAAAAGTCTACAAAATAATTTTGACCGATCGTAAATTGAAGTTGCGTGGGATAGCTGACACCTTAAAAATATCAGAAGGTAGTGTATTCACCATTATGCATAAACATTTTTCCATGAGAAAGCTCTGTTCGAAGTGGGTACCGCGTTTGCTCAAAAACAATAACGCGTTGACGATCGAGAGCGCTGTTCAAAGCTGTTTTAGCGCACTAAAAGGGATATTTTTATGCGGTATGTGACAATGGCCGAAGCATGGATCTATCACTACACTCTAGAGTCAAATCGGTAGTCAGCTGAGTGGACAGCAAGGGGCGAAAGCCGCTATAAAGGGACAAAAAACGCAAATGTCAGTTGGTAAGGTTTGCCCTCCGTATTTTAATATGTAAAACGTCATATCGTAGGGTTGGATATATGACAACACCATAACATTAAAATATTAGCGATTCTGTATCCGCATCACATAATTTTTCTGTGCAAAAATGTTGAGTTTTGAGCCGCATAAGCATCATTTGAGGGAACTTTTGATTTAGTTTTTTTATTTGAAGATATCTGCAACTGAGGCACATCTATTGCTTGTAGAAACATATGGTGAGGCTGCTTTAAGTGAGAGAAGTTGTAGTAAATGCTTTAATAAGTTTAAGAACTGTGAGTTTGACGTCGAAGACAAAGAACGTAGCGAAAGGCTTAAAGTGTACAAAGACACGGAATTGGAAGTATTATTGGAGGAAGACCCAAGAAAAACTTATACTTGCATTAGGAGTGACCCAACAAGTAATTTTACATCGTTTAAAATTGTTGGGAATGACTCAAGAGCAAGGAAATTGGGTTCCATACGATCTAAAGCCAAGAAACGTTGAACGCCGATTTTGCACATGTGAAATGCTACTTGCCAAGCATAAACGAAAGGGTTTTTTGCATCATATAGTCACTGGTGATGAAAAATGGATCCACTACGATAACCCAAAGAAGAGAAAATCATGGAGACCACGTGACCATGCTTCAACATCGACAGCCAAACCAAATATTCATGGAAAAACTCATGTTGTGTGTTTGATGGGATTAGCTTGGTATCGCATATTATGAGTTGCTCAAACCGAATGAAACATTGCTGGGGCTGTCTACCAAACACAGTTGATGAAATTGAGCCGAGCACTCAAGGAAAAACGGGCCCACTACTACTCCAGACACGACAAAATTATTCTCCTGCATGATAATGCTCGTCCACATGTTGCGGCGCCGATCAAAACCTATCCCACCCGCCGTATTCACCAGACATTGTCCCTTCCGAGTAAAACTTGTTCCGATCGATAGCGCATGGCCTGTCTGAGCAGCACTTCACATCCTATGAAGATACCAAAAATTGGGTCGATTCGTGGATAGCCTCAAAAGATGAAGCGTTCTTCCAACGTGATATTCGTGTGCTGCCAGAAAGATGGAAAAAAGCAGTGACTGGCGATGGACAATACTTTGAATAAAACATATGGTTTCGTTCTTTCACAATAAATGCCCAATTTTTGATAAAAAACGGCGGACACTTATTTGTACTCCCTTTAATTGTTGAATTTAACATACCAACTTTTCTATTATAATTTTCTTCTATTTTCCCATTTACCACTTGATTGTAGGTCATGGATTTTGATTCATTTTTTGCTCTGGTTTTTCCACATTTGCTTGTTCGATTCTTTGATGCTGTTGAAGCAAAGTAAGTTTCTTATTTTAATTTTGTTTTTAATTTGCTGGTCACCAATCATCCACGTTTTTGCATGTTTATGTTTAATACAATTTGCCATTAAATGTTTTTTGGTGCACCTGACATAATTGGGTTCTTTTGCAGATTATCTTTGTATGTGTCCGCAGGCTTGGCGCGTTTTACATTGTGTTATTAACCTTCATTTTCTAATCGGCAAAATCTCTGCCCTAATTCTCATTATATCGGTGATTGTAAAGACTTTGTTAGTAGATAAATATACACAGACGTTGTTTGGTTTTGTATTTTAATTTAGATACCGCTTCTATCTGTCTGAGTAACAAAACTATCTGTTCAGGTTTGCATGAGTGGTGTAATTTATTCGCTACTGCTTTGATTGGCCTGTTTTGTTCATTCTCATAGGAGTGGCACGAGTATATTTTTTTCTTTTTATACTGCTCTAAGCTGTCTTTGTCTGTTACGTTGATTTTGATGTTTTATCATTAATTATCTTAATTTGAAAATCATTTGACATTTTACTAATTTGTTCATGTAACTGATTAAAGTTTTCAATTACCGATCGTTTTGTTTCCAAGAAGTTTGGATTACTTTGTGGAGTTGTTAGCAATGTGTTTATTTTTATTTTTTGCCTATTTTTTAGTGAATCTACTCTGTCTCATAAGCTATTTAAGTCTTTTTCTCTTCAGTGTTCTTAGACAGTTTGTTTTCTGTCCATTCTCTGAGTATTTTTTGCTCAGTTCTTCATACATCATATGGATTTTATTTAGTTGGATTTGGAGTTGCCCCGCCCTATTCATGGCACTTGTCTTCTATTTCCCCGATAATTTCCAGTTATAATAAAGTTGCTGTTTATTTTGCGAATGTTGGTAATTTTCGTGGAATGACGCATTATTTTTATTCATTAATATCACTTTATTTTGTGATTGAGATATGGATTATTGTTGAGGAAACATGTTGAATGCGATAATTTTACGGCCGTATTGAGGTCGCCAGATATCACTCGTGTGCAGTGAGACCCGTTTATTTTTAGCTTCGCGGCAAAGAGCTTTAGGCGCTTATTTATCGTTTAACAGTCAAACGAATACTGAGTAGTACACTTGAGTGTTAATTGTCTATGGTCAAATTCCCGTTTAAGTTTTCTAATGGACCGATTAGTCGCTTCACAAAATCTGTTGGAAAATTTTAGACCGCGAATGGCCCATCTGGTTGTTTCTAGGTCGCACATATAAAAACCATTACGTAAACCAAAAATGTTTATCCCGCATTTTGCTAGGATTGTATTGAATAAAACCGCAACGACTCCTAAATAGATGTAGCGTATCGTCAATTGCAGTATATTTGCGCAAATTAAACATCGACCTGTAGTTGTTGACAAAAGCTTGGGAAAAGTCACGAATCGGTTCCAGTTTGTCAACCTTCCTCTTTCGACTCTTGTATTTTTGTCATCAAATCTCAGGCAACGGGTGATGAAGAGAAACCTCTTGTAAGTCATAACAGCTGTTGCAATTTTAATTCCGGTGCCGTCGCTCCCAAAGATCTCTTTCACATTTGCGTGGTGAGATTAAATATACTAGACCCAATATGTCGTAAATTCGTGCTTGTCGATATTTTTACAATTCCGATATCTAGAATATTTGTGGTGAACTCTCAGCGGATCAATATGCATATTTTTGTACTTCAAAACATCGTCAATTATAAGGATGTCGATAATTTGGAAAAATGCATCCTGTTCGTTTTCAATACCTCGAGCTCGTTGAGTGACCCCAGCAGGTACTCTGACTACATTCATTTTCTTGGCTTTTAAAGAAACACAGTATTAGGTCTTAGGTCATTTTGTTGATTTATTTTTCCAATAAAAAACTTCGCATTGGATAGCTCTTTTTTAGATTCTTCTAAAAGGTTCTCTTGTTTGGTAGCAGCTTGTTGCTCGATTTCTCCTTCCAAAAACTCGCTGTCACTTAATCGCTCATCAAATAAATGTTCAACAATATCTTCCAGCTCTTTTTGCGTAAGCGGCCTGTGAGTCATAATGCGAAATGTTTAAAACGCAAAAATAAATTGAGCTATGAAGAGAACTATATAAATGAAAAAAATCAGAGAAAATAGTATATGTAATATACTTACAACTGCTCAAGTAATACTTTACAAAATATCTATTGCTAACAAACATTCCTGTACACACCATTCGGCTTGGAGTTCAGAAAGAGAGAGACTGATCGTCGAATAGGTGGAAGCGATTTTGCGCATTTGTCGTATATTTTACGACAGCGCGCCCACTGAAGTGTTAAATTGATCAGCCCAACAATAAAAAACGTCATGTAAACATTGATCAATTTAATCTGTCTTTTTATATTCTGCAACAAAAACAAATTGCAATTTGAGATTTTACAGCGTTTTGCATAGTTGCACAATAAATATTTAAAAAACGCAATTGTACTCAAATAACCTTGATTAGAATTGATCAACGTGTGTAGGAAAATATGTCATGACATATTTATATTTATTTGAAAACATTTTTAAAAAAACAGTTCGTTATGAAACCCACGAATTATTGTATCCAATATTTAAATATTATAATTTTTGTGTTTATTTAATCTATTTAATAGACATATAATGCCTACTTTTTAATACCAACAATCACTGCTTGCACAACTTGCGTTAGCACTTTTAATAAACGCCTCTGGTATTAGCCTTTGTGCAAACGCGGTTGCGCAGTGCAATTGTGATAGTTGGGGCTCAGTTTAAAGTAACCGAGAGGCGAAAAGCAGCCGCGCGATGTTTAATAAAAGCATAGTTATATGTTGCGTGATCTCCTGCCTTTCTTTTGTGTCGTGCGATCAAAAATACACGCCTATTGTGCTATGGCACGGCATGGGTAAGTCCGATTGTTAGAAGAAAACGACATTAGGCTTCAAGGTTATGTTTACATTTAGCTTAAAATAGCTACGCAAAGGTCAAAGGCGTAGCAAAGGAGATTTCAACGGCATCTTAAATGTGGCTTTTATTTTCATATACGTTTTTTACGTAATTATAATTGTAAACCCGATGAATGCACCCTTATCCTTCTTTACTACCATTTTTATATGAAACTATGCCGGCTGCGCTGCTTTATAAAATGCGCATCGAAAGTACAAGTTATGTAAATCAATTTTTCTTTCTACCACCAGTTATCGGTTTTAGAAACGTATAATGCACGTTCACTCGTTCTAGGAAGAGGAAGTAGCGCGTTTAATTGTGCACGAAATTATAAAATCGTGCGATATGAGCAGGAAGTTTTAATTGAATCATAGTCATGTAATTTGTTGCTAAAGTGACCAAATTACGGGATTTGTAGATTGAAAATTAGATTTTATTTTTTATATAAGATAATTTATTAAATGAAAGTTTGTATGAAAAAGATAGGTGTAATTATTCAAGATTTTAATGAGTGGGTTTACTTCAATTATTGTATGTGAATGTAACTGAACAGCTAATGCGGCGTGAAACATTTTTGTTATAAGTAAAGGAATACTTTGTCGTAGATATATAAGTTACTAGCTCGGGTCGCCTTCGGCTTCCCTTCCCCGTCTAGTCCTGCGGGGATGGAAGTCCACCCCTTAATAACACGAACCCGCAATTAATAAATTTCCTGAAACAAGGGTTCTCTAATTTTAGCTATAGATTATTCCTGCCAAAATCTTTCATAAGTATATGGATGGAGAATATCTCTATGTTTAGAAAAATTAAATAATTATAGGAGTCAAGAGATGACCTGTCACGTCTTAGAAGGTTACAACAAACCCAGATACTGCCATCTATTTTATTTTATTTTGAAAGTGAATAGCAGCAAAAATTTAGCGACCGGACCGAAAACTTTGCGGCCACTTCCGGTCAAACCGGCCTCGAGATATTTCGATCAGGCTGATTTTTGGCGCCTGGACTTGACTTATGGTCCTTATTTGAAAACTGAAAACGTTGTCTCTATCCAGCACAGATCAAAAATAATAAGGCGTGACAGATGTCAGAAATGACAGAAATAGAAATTTAACTTTTGACCCTCAGTTCAGCGCCTTTCAATTTGGCCGAAAATCATTCATGCTAAGTTTCACGTTTTTAACTCGAGCTGTTTTCGAAAAAGCCTAAAACTTTTGATCCCCGCTAGGCCCCCTTGGTGAGCGAATTTCGAAAAATCCTTACGTCATACAGAGAATAAAACCCTAAAGCTTCGAGATTCTAGGTTCAGCGGTTTAGGCTGGGCGTTGATGAATCAGTCAGTCAGTGAGTGAGGGCTCTCTCTTTTATACGTATAGATTACTAGAGCTTGGAATATATACAAAATACATATTTTTTTGTTTTTTTTTTATAAATGCACGTGCAAAATATTATTTCGCATATTTAAAGACACTCATATTCATTTTATTAATTTTCTTGATTTTATTACAAAAAAATTCCTGTTCCGGATTCTTAAATTACTGGGATGGTTTAATCAGTTTTACTTTCAGTAAATAAATATAGGGTATAACTTCTTCTTCTTAAAGTCCTTCCCCTATCGGAGGCTGGAAATCATCATTGATATGCGAACCTCATTTGCAGCTGCTCGGAACAGTTCGATACTGCTGCAGCCAAACCAATCCCTCAAGTTTTTCAACCAATATATTCGTCTACGTCCGACACTCCGGTTTCCTTTAATTTTTCCCTGCATTATTATTTGCAGCATGGCGTATTTAGTTCCTCTTGTTATGTGGTCTAGATATTCAAGTTTTCTCCTTTTTATTGAATTTATTACTTCACATTATTTATTCATTTTTCCAAGGACTTCTCTGTTGGTGATCCTATCAGTCCAAGATATGCGCCACATTCTTCGGTAGCACCACATTTCGAAAGCTTGTAGTTTGTCTAAGTGTTTCTTTTTTACTGTCCACGCCTCTACTCCGTACAACAATACAGGGAACACATAACAGCGGAGCATCCGCATCCTGAGCTCTATGCTTATATTTCGGCTGCATAGTAATTTCTTTAGTGATACAAACGATGCTCTGGCAATTTCAATTCTTGTTCTGATTTCTGGTGTCTGATCCCCTGTTTGATCTATCCAGGTTTCTAGATATCTATATGCTTGTACTCTTTCTATTGCCGTATTTGTAATGTTTAAATTCATTTGGTTTGGTGGGGATTTTGTGATTTGCATCCATTTAGTTTTGTTAAGATTTATTCTTAATCCATATTTATTATAGCTGTTATTTACCTTTTCTAACAGATATTGTAGATCATTTAAATTACTTGCCAGTAGTATCGTGTCGTCTGCATATCTAATATTATTGATTACCTCGCCATTTACTATCATACCTTTTTCCTCATCTTCAAGGGCTTCGTTAAATATAGCTTCACTATATATGTTAAACAGCAGTGGGGACAGGATACAGCCCTGTCTCACTCCTCGACGTATCATAATGTCTTCAGTTAGCGCATTTTCTACCCTTATATTGGCTCTCTGTCCCCAGTATAAGTTGTTAATAATTCTTATGTCCCTCATGTCCATTTTTTTCTTTAAGAGTATTTCCAGGAGTTTATCGTGTCTAACCTTGTCAAATGCCTTTTCAAAATCAATGAAACAGACATACATGTCTTGGTTTATGTCTAGGCATCGTCCACTGAGGACATTAACTGCGAAAAGGGCTTCTCGTGTTCCGAGGCCTGCTCTGAAACCAAATTGTGCATCACTTATATCGTCCTCTAATTTTGCATATATTCTTTGGTGGATTATCTTTAAGAATAATTTCAGAACATGGTTCATAAGTGCAATGGTTCTATAATCAGTACACTCTTTTGCACTAGTTTTCTTCGGTATTAATACGAATATGGATGTTAGCCATTGCTCAGGAATTATACCTGTTTCATAGATTTTGTTAAAGAGATTGAGTATGATATCAATTACGTCGTTTTTGAAAAGTTTGAAGAGTTCAATAGGTATTTGATCTGGACCGGTAGTTTTTCCAGATTTCATGTTATTAAGAGCATGTATTAATTCCGATTTCAATATTTTTATGTTTTCCTCGTTTACTGTCAGTTCAGTTTTATCTGCTCTTTCATCATTGAATAGTTCCTCAATGTAGGTCGTCCATCTATGCAGTTTGTCATTTAATTCTACCAGTACCTGTCCATTTTGATCTTTTAAGACATTGTTGCCCTGTTTGTTCATTTTGTGACCTGTTACTTCTCTTATTTTCTTGTGCATGTGAAAATTGTCATGTTTCTTATTTAGCTGTTCTATTTCTTCACATTGTTCTTCAAGATGTGCTTCTTTTGCTATCTTTATTTTTCTTTGTACTACTTTATGCAGTTCTTTATACTTGTTGGTATTTTTCTTGTTTATTCGTCTTTCGTCCATAAGATCTAATATCTCTTCAGTCATCCAAGGTTTTTTCTTTGTCCGCTTTTCTTTAGTTGCGTTTCAGCTGTTTTTAACAGCACTTCTTGAATTTGTTTCCATATTTCATCTGCACTGCTTTCTGCTTGAATATCTGTATTTTTAATTTGTTGATTTATTATTTGTTATGTTTTATCTTGTATTTTCGAATCTTTTAAGAGTTTTATGTCTGTGTTATTGTCTTGTCGTTTTACAATCTTTTTCAATCTTACATTTATTCTAGCTACTACTGGGACATGATCAGAATATATATCAGCACCAGGGTATGTTTTTGTTGATTTAATGGCATTTTTATATCTGTTGTTAACTAGTAAGTAGTCTATCTGGTTGCGTACTATTTTTTCCGGTTTGTCTGCTAGAGACTTCCATGTGTATAGTCGTCTTTCTGGGAGTTTAAAAAGCGTGTTTGCAATCACCAACCCTTTATCTTGGCAAAACTGTATTAAGCGATCTCCTCTGTCATTTCGTTGTCCCAGGCCAAAGCTACCGTTACATCCCTTGACTTTAATGTTGCCAACTTTGGCATTGAAGTCTCCGATCACTATTGTCATATCTTTGTGTTTGATGCTTTGGTATACTTCTTCTAACTGCGAGTAAAATTCTTCTATTTCTTCGTTGTCTTTGTCTGCAGTTGGTGCATATATCTGTATAATGTTCATTGTACCTATATTTGTCTTCATCTGCAGCATCATAATCCTGTCCGAATATGGTGTAAAGCTCACAATTGTCGGTGCTATTGTTTTATTTACTATAATTCCAACTCCGTATCTATGTTCTCGGTCATTGTTGCCCGAGTAGTACATGGTACTGTTGTCTGTTATGCACTTCCCATTTCCTGGCCATCTTGTATCGCTAACACCTAAAATGCTTATCTTTAACCTTTTCATTTCCAATTCTATATTGTTCAGTTTGCCCGCCCTGTACAAACTATTTGCATTCCAGGTTCCAATTTTTAATTCATTTATTGATATTCTTTTGGCTTGGTTCACAACTGTTCCCCCCGGGGATCCGATCGGGGAACTTACCTCGGACTTTATTTTGGTTCTGAACTTTGCCATATTGATGATGATTTATTATTATTATAACTGACATACTTTTACAATAGCTTCCAAGAAGGTTTATTTGATATCTATTTACACCCCGCTCTATTGTTAAGGAATTAGTAATCTTTCTCTGAAAGTGCGTCTGTGTCTTTGTCGCAGCTCTCCATTCCTTCCTATTCATACATTTATTTCTCATAGATCTATACGTAGCACATCCTGTGTCTTCCATTATTTGCTTAATATATTCCATCTGTGGTTTTTCTATACGCCCTTTAATAATTGCGGTTAGTAGTCATCTCTTCCTTATTATGTGTCCCATTACTGAACTCTTTCGTTTTTGTATGTTCTTTTACAAACATTTCTTTTGTCCGATCCTTCTCAGTACTACCCCGTTAGTTATTCTATCGAGATAGCTGATCTTTAAGGCTCTTCTATAACACTACTGTTCGCAAGCTTCAATTCTCCTTTTGCATGCCAATCTGATAGTTCACGTTTCGGCCCCATACAATAGTACGTTTCAAACATATGTTTTTATGAAATATGTTCTGGTCGAAATGGGAATTGTGCTTGTTATTAGTAAGCTCTTATTTTGGTAGAAAGCCCTTTTCATTAGTGCAATTCTAGTTCTAATTTCTCTTTCGCATCTTCCATCTCTTGCTATTGTACTGCCTAGGTAAGGAAATTCATTAACTTGTAGTCGTGACCCATTTAGGTCAATGTTTATTGGGTTATTGTTGTAATTTGATTATCACGTAATTGTTTCAGGATTTTTCGGTCCTTATATTTTATTTCTATTTTTTCTTAGTGCTGTAAGCATGATTTCCCAGTTTACATGGTCATAGTTCTTTTGTAAATCAATAAAGGCTATGAAGGTGTTCCGTACTATTTTTTCAATTATTAGTCATAGGGCAAGTCTTGTCTCTGTATTTTTGCGGAACCCAAATTGGTCTTTAGTCAAATTCTCGTCAATATTCCTATCTAGTTTTCTATAAATTATTTTTGTAAAAATTTTTGACACATGTGATGTCAAACTTATTGTACAGTGATTTGCACATTTCGTTACTGCTGATTTTTTTGGTGGTGGTGTTATTTTTGTAGTTGTAAAATTTGTAGGAAGTCTCTGTTGGTGCTATTTCTAATTTGTCGATATTTTGTTTGTCTTTCTCTGTTTTAGCGCTTTTATACTTTCTTCTTGATTCTATTGGGCCGATAACTTGTTTTGTGATCCAGGATTTACGGGCTGGTGGGCTCCTTTACTCTAGTATATCATCGGCTGTTTTAATAATGTCGTCCCATTTCATCTCAATATCCTCTATATCATTATCTGCTTTGTTTATTTCTATATCAACTTTCTTTAAGTGTCCTAATTAGTTTTCTACACTCTTAAGCCTATTTATATCCCACCCATGAGTTTTGTTTTTCTTCAGCTTCTTTTAAGTCTGTTTATGTTTCATTATTATCAGATTATGATCTGTATCTTCATCAGCACTGGGATAGGTTCTGCATTTTTAACTTGATTTTGAAAACGTTTCACTAGGATAAAGTCTATCTGTTATATTCCTGTATTTCCAGGCTTTGTGCAGGTATATTATCTTTTAGGATTATGTTGAAATACTGTATTCATTAGTACCAAGTTATGTTTTTCGCAGAACTCGACTAGCCTCGATCCTCTTCCGTTGCGTTCTCCTAGGTCGAATTTTCCTACTACTTTTCCTTCTGCTCTTTCTCCTACTACAGCATTGAAGTTTTCCATAACGAGAGGGTTTTTGTTTCCTTTTACTTTCTTAATCATGTTACTTATGGACTCATACATATCTTCCACTTATTGACGGTTATGTTTGCTTGTTGGCATATACACTTGTACGATGATGGTATGCTCTGGTTTAGTAAGCATCTTTATCATTATTGCTCTTACGTTGTATTGCCAATATCTGGTTATCCTTTTTCCATATGCTTTGTTAAGGATAATACCAACACCTGCAATTTCCTTTAGCTCCTGTGTACACTATTCTGTACCCAAAAAACTCCTGCTTATGGTCATCTCATTTTACAAAGATCTAAAATTTCAATTTTAAGCTTTTACATTTCTAACTTAATGATGTCTAGTTCCCCACACTTTAGTAGTGATCTGACATTCCAGGTTCCTACTTTGCTGATATTTAAGTTACGTTGCTTGTTGGATCTCTTTTCATTAGTTATTAGTAATTAATATAATTTAATTACTAGTTCAGTTTCGAATGTTAAAAAGATTTTTATTAGAGTTCAAAACAATTTAAAAAAATATTTAGTAAGGTCAATTACAGAAACGTATAATAAAAATTTAGGAAAATTATGTTTTCATGTTTATAAAATATATTTATATTTGTTTATTTCTAAAAAAGTAAAAATAAATATATCCATTCTGTACAAGTCTAAGCAATTATTTAAAACACCTATTTTTATTTTGCCTATTTTAGTGCCTATTTGCATGCGTATTTTATATATTTTTCGTGCATACATTCCAAGCTCTAGTTATTACTTTAATGCGAGTGCGATAAATGCAGCCACGGAATAACTTTACGAAAGTCGAACAGCGAAAAGCATCTGAAGATGTATTTATACAGGCTTAATGACTAATATACAAAAATAAGCATGATTGTCCGTGTTGTTACTTACATAAATTTTAGTGCCTTGGTGATGGGATAAATTATTTATTTTCAGTTTTTGCAAAATATTTAAAGTTATTGTAATATATTTGTTGTATACACCTAAGCTCCTTTATGCGTAATAGATACGTTCCCAAAATAAGGCGTAAATAGAATAAGCGCGAAAAGAACTGCTGACTCCATAAAAAAGGAAACATTTGATCCAAACCTGAAATATAAACAAAATAATGAAAAAAACAAAGATTGAATTCGTTAGGATTGTAAGATTCTTATTTACATTACGTAGAATGAATTTTAATAACTTAAAAATTATATTCACTTCAAGTGCTTGCTGAGCATGCTATAAAAAAATTAGACTGCAATATTACTAGCACTACTAGATATGGTAAAAATGAGTGCGATGGCTTTCACGGCCGGTGTTATGTTGCATCGTGTGGTTGGTTCTCGGGTTAAGCCGTGGTCGGAGTTCAAAAACTCTTGACGTTTCATCCACAATTGCGTCAAGAGTTTTCAAACTTCAACCACGGCCAAAACTAACCACACGGTACTATTATCATCATCTGCTTCTGTTTCAACTTGTGTAATAATTTTATCACGTTTTGAACAAAAGTATTATTGGTTGTTTCAGTCGTTTTAGGCATGAACTCAGTTATTAATCACTGTGTTGATGCTTCAGATAAGTTGCGATATAATTCTCTGTGTGAAGGCAACAACTTATGCTCTTGTAGAAACTACCCAATTCGTTCCTGATTTGTGTCTTATTTGGGTAAATAATTCTTAATTATATGGACAATAAAGAAAAATTATCTTAATCATTGTCGTTCAGTTTTTCACTTTCAGGAGTCTCAGAAACAATTTCCACTATATTTTCTTCGGTAGGAGGTTTATCAATTAATACTTCTTAGATATTCGCTAAAATATTCGTACTTAAACGTCACATAGATTTTCCACCGATTGGAATAAATAATGCCATTGGTGTGGCGGCCTTTTCGCCCTTGAACCGCTTTATATCGCGGCGGCATGCGGGCCTTTGATATCTGCTACGTTTTGCCGTCGCACACAGAACGGCATGGGCTTTTGCTCAGCCGACATATACACGCTCCGCAGCGCGGCCAATTCGGTCGTGTCTTAACACCCCGCAAATATTCACGCACCGCAGTTCGGCCAATTCGGTCGTGTCTTAATACCCCGCATATATACGTTCCGCAGCGCGGCCAATTTGGTCGTGCTTAACAACCCGCAAGAAGCAGTCCGCAGTGCGGCCAATTTGGTCGTGTCTTATCATCCCGCAAATACCAGATCCGCAGCGCGGCAAGGTGGCCACCGTGGAACCATCGCCTACGAAGCAGAAGCCGATTCAGGTGAGCGATTTGGCAATACTCGTTGGTTGATATCGGTAGCCGCCCCCATCCGCTTACGCGACGGCCGTTTAAGGGACGATTTGGGCCTTATCGGTTGACGTTCCAATACGGGCCGTACTACGTATCCCACACCGCACCACGAGAGCGGCTATTTACACGCCTGCCTCTCCAGCCATCGTCCCATAAAATTACAAAGATACTGCAGTAAAATACTTAGGTATCTACCTCGATACAAAACTTAACAGAAAACTTAACGAATGTCATACTACACGCAAGGGGTCACGGCTTTCCGGAAGGTTTTCTACAAGATGCGGTCTTTACTCGCAAATCAACCTTTGGTATGAATATCAAAGGGCTAACTACTCGTCCCAATTCTTGATCTCGGCTACGATTTTTTTCTACTCCTTTCTGTTAGCTGCTTTCTATTTCCATTGGGTAACTCCTACTGTTTTTAGATCTTTTTCTACTTCTTCATTCCACCTTAATCTCGGTCTGCCCTTGCTTCTCCTGCATTTCGGTTTGTTTTGCAGCGCCTTCTATGGTCCTCTTGGTGGTTTCATATTCTCGGCATGCTCCAGCCATTAAATAAGCTTGTTTCCCCATATCCTGTTCTGATTCCACTATTTGTAAAACGCCTTACATTCTGTTCTCATACAGTGGCCCATATATTTTTCTTAATATTTTGCGTTCCCACGTATCCAGCTGCTTCCACTCATTTTGGGTTAGACACCAAGACTTAACATATTGTACCAATTAATCAACCGAATATACCAGCTTACGTCAGAAAGCTCACTATTAACTTATAAGGCGATACTCCGACCTATTTTAACTTACCCATGTTCGGTATAGAGCAACGGACCCAAACAACATTCAATCAACTGTAATATATTCAGGACAAAACTACTATACGTTGCAATTAACTGCCGTTGGTTCGTACAAAATACACAAATACATCAAGAACTAAGTTTTCTTTTCTTAACATACTACATACATAAGCTAAGTGGTAACTTCTCTGATAATCTTGTGCTTTGTATCAGTGTAACTCAACTAAATCTCGGTCAAAAGAACGAAAGAGGTGTGAATGTATTCACTTAACTCTTCCTCTATATATGACATAATTCTTAGACGTAAGCTCGTTAATATTGTGTATTGTAACAAGAATTGTAGAACCAGCTAATTAACAAAAAAAAAAAAAAATCGAACCCTTAGCCTATTTCACATGCTAAATTTATGATATTGGGGACTTCTGCAGTATGATTGAAGGGCATTCGCTTTAACACATGCAGAGCAAATAGCTTCCCAACATACATTTATAGTTTCTGGTCTCAATTAAGATGACGATAATCGAACCTGATCAAAAAATCCATAATGAATGATTTTCTCCACATTCCCATAACTGCAGTGTTTTATCACCATTTATCTGGTTCAAAATGTACTAATATGTTCGTCTGACATAATATGTTTTAAAACTCGCAATTGTACCCTGATCTAGAGGTTCTAGTAATGATGTGGTATTGGGCGGCAGAAAATAAAATTGTCTATTTGGGCAAGATGACCAGGTGCATTATCAAGGATCAAAAGCACTTTAAATTTAAGACCCTTGTCAAATAGCGCCTAACTTCTGATACAAAATTTTTGTGAAACCTCTCTGTAAAAATATCAACGGTCATCCAGGTTTGTTGTTGATCGTCCAATGAATTGGCAATTTTTGAAAATCTACGCTTTTTATTGGTCGTGGTCTTAATGATCGATTTATTAGCGGTGTGAGGGTTCGAACAAAATAAAAGAGTTATGCGATCCTTTGCCGCTTTAAATCCACCAACAATTTTTTGTATTTTTGATGTGTAAGTTCTGTTTGACATATATTTCCAAAGTTGTTCACGAGTGCAACTGCCATCTTCAATTATTTTAGAAAGTTTTTGTAGGATGCTTTAGCAGCTATTTTATCAGCAGAGGCCGCTTCATCTTTAATATTTATATCATGAAAAGCATGTCTTTTACTAAGCTTAGCCAGTTGACCATTGAGTGCATTAAGTTTATATTTTCTCCTCGATTAAGATGAAGTATCTGGCTGTAGTCATACCACAAAAGCTTTTTTGGCATTTTTTAGAACTTATCGCTTTTCTAATAGCCTCTTCATTTTTCCTTATTGTTGTGATATTTGACTCGCGAGCTTTAAAATGGTTACCCACAGCTGCCGCACCTTCACGAATTCGAAGACGATCTAAAATTTGAGTTTTTATATTCAAGGATGCGACTTTTTTTGGGTATCGACAACATTGTGAGGGCTGGGTTAAGATCTTGGGTTAATGAAGCGGAAGTTTGAAAATTAGATATAGTTTACCATTTATCTTTTATTAGCAAAACTATAAACTTTATAACTAAATCTTTACTTAATTTCACTTCAAATGCAAATGCAAAAATGCGACAACTACTGTTTCCTTAAAACGCCAGATTCAGACTCCAAATAATTGTTTTTTTAAGTGAAATCAGTTATGTAATTCGAGGAATTCTTAAATTCATAAGAATTTGATACGAGAAATGAAGTTAAAATTACAAAAAGAAACTGCTGTTTTTTTAATTTATGGGCAGTTGATTATATAATTCTGGGAATTTAGGTTTTATAATTTTCATAATTAGAAAGAGAATGCAATTTTATAAAATTTTTAGAATATTTTTAAGTTATGGATTTTGCATATCCCAATTCGCATAATTTCTAATTTAGCTAAAAGATCGTCGTAAAAAGGAGTTTAAGTGCATTGATGTTTCTTTTTAGCACGTACTTTAAATGTAAATTTTTGTTTCATTTCAGTCTTATAGCGAAAATAGAAAAGTTGTATTTGAAATACTCTCATATCTACAAGAGTTGGCAGAAAAATAATGAGACGAGAACCGTTAACGTTGCCCCTTCCTTTTTTTACAGAGCCGTTAGGATAGCCTAATCTATATATTCAGTGTAAGCTTGAACTTATTAGAGTTGTTACGCGATTGTTGCGAGCTATTTTAAAGCTTGGCTAATTCGCTACTGTGACATATGAAAAGTCACAAAGGGCTTATATAGAACATACTTTATTTAAAGTGCAAATGTTCAGATGGCAAAGACTTTTTTAGCGACTCACGAAGAAATGGAAGGCGAACTTTGTAAAAAAAAATTCACGCCAATAACGGACAACAATGGGAAAAGAGTAATGACTTTCCTGATATTATACTGTCGATTGATGTTAAAAATAATTAGTAATGAGTTAAATTTAAACCGCTTTACTGTCTCTTAGATTTTAACACAGTATTTGGGTGCATGAAAACTGTACATTAATATACTTTTCGCAAAGTACGCATTTTTGTGATATCTCAGCTTTCTGTTTGCTGGATTTCCGTCTTTATGACTCATTTTTATTTATTTTTTTTTTGCTAAAAGGACATTTTAAAAGGTGCCATATCAATACTTTGGATAATATCCAGAAGAGCCTAACCAACGAGTTAAAAGGCGTTCTATAAGAAATTATATTATGTGTAAGTGCTTAAGGGGACTATTTTGAAGGAGATAACCTTGATTATTAAAAAGAATGAAAAAGGTAGTTTCATTATTTTTATGCCAAATATTGTATTTTAATTATATTTTATTAGCATTTTAATTTTAGATCTTGCGTTTTATTTTTTTGTTGTTTTTTTAGCCCCAGGTATGATAGTAATAGCCTATAATACCCATGGAACTATTTTGTTAGTCCATTTTAGGACATTTATAATTATACCTATTTCACCACAGTAACAGATGAAATAGCAAGTCTTAGAATTTCCACTACGACGTAACCTCTGAATGAATATCTTTAAGATACAACTGTGAATGCTTCTTCTATAACGTTTGACCTTCTTGTATTCTTTCTTAATCTCCTGTTTTTACATTCACTATACATAGTCATTGTTTTTTTATATTTTCTAGAGGTTGAAATTTAAGACAAGGCTTTTATATAGCGGATTTAGTAGTACATATATATTATCTCGTGATATAGATTTAGATATTTTCCATTTTTTTGTTTAGTGAAGAATGACTATCGATATAGTTAAGTAATTAAATTAGAGTCCAATACTTTTAAATATATTTAAAAATAATTTTGGCATTACTAAACTTGACGAAGCATTTCCAAATTCCAGGCTTTGTTGGCTTGTTTTATATTACGCCTTTGATGTCTTCTATCTTTAATGCATGTTCTTCACCTTTATTAAATAATTATAATTTTGACAATATTTTAATAGATTGGTGTTTTTATATTAACTTAATTTGTTCTCATCTATTTTTTGTTGTGAATACGAAAATAAGAAAAAGTAAACTGAAATACCAGTAGCACGATGTTTGATATTTCTTTTTGGCACTTGTAACGTAATTTTCCAGTTTACTTTTTTCTTTAAGCTCTTGTTTCTATTATTAGAGATAGTATTATTTATATGACTATATGTTTCTTCAATCATATTATAGAACAGATACTACATTATACCTAATTGCGAATTTAAAAAATTATGTCTTATTTTTATTTTGAATCTTGATGCTTTGGGGTTACGTAGTCTTGCATTTATTTGCTGCTTTTTTATAATTCCATCTTATGTACGGTTGCAATAACGGTGGTATATCGGAATTCTTCTTTTTTCTGCTTTTTTATTCTTGATTTAAGCGATTTTGAATTTTTTATATATAATAGTCGTTTTAGCTTTTTCCATTTATTTCTTTTGTGTTTACTAACCATTTTACTATTTTATCTTTTATTTTTTATAGTTAAGTATACCACTTAATTGATTCCTTTTACACTTTTTATATGAACGAGGTCTGACAGCGGCCCCCCGGAGAGCTTGTCCAACTCCGACATGCTTGAGCCCCTTCGCATAGTAGTTATTAAAAATAAATAAAAACACGATTAAAAAGCTCTGTTTGACATAATTGGCGTACGCCGTTGCCATGACAACGCATTTACGTATACCCAGTTAAAGTTGAACTTTGACCTTTGACCTGTGTGACAGCAGTCATAATTTTTTTTATGTATAAGTGCTTTATTACCCGCTCGATCACTGGCATTTTTACGGCCCAGCTCGACTCAGGCTGCAATAAATGAGTACCTGGAGTTCAAACTCTGGGGTAATAATAGGCGGTCGGTACGTAGCGCTGGCCACGCTACTACCCTTGTGTACCGTAGGCTCTAGACTGTAACAGATCTATCCTGTTACGACCCCAAAGGGCCTTCGAGGCCTATTACGGAGAACTATTATTATTATTATTACCCGCTCTCAAACGAAAATTTTCCATCGCTTGCGGTTCCGGAAATATAATACCTCGGTCGCGCCTGTCGCCGGGCCGAAATTTGTCCTTCGGATGCGCTCGGGTCGGCACGGAAAGACACGAACGATTTGACCTTTGACCTGTGTGACAGCAGCAGCAGCACTCATAATTTTTTTTATATATATAATTAATATATTTTACTAAAGATACATATTTCCTATTACGTTGGTCGTTTTAGAGTTTTGATTACTTACATCAGTCCAATAGCAATGTTTAGGTTTTCCTATTGCTTTATTCAACTTTTTTTAACAATGTTTTGCCTCTTTTAGTTATTATAGTTGCTTTGCTCATTGTATAGGCTTATTATGTATTCATAGTAACGGCTGACTAAGAATGGAATGCATAATTCAAAACGGAACGTAGTAACTATTCATGATATATTTACGTAATTATGATGAAATTAAAGCATGAAATGTGGAAATTGTGTGCAAAAAATTACATCATCAAGATGTTTGCCATCACGGCGTTCGCACTCCTCTAAGCGAGACCTCAAATGTGTGAAAACACATCGACACATGCAATTTCTTTTCATATACGGGCCTTAAGTTGACGCAGATTAGTCGGAGGATTCATGTAAACTCGACGTTTCAGATATTCTCACAGGAAAAAATCAGGTGGGCCCAGGTCAGGACTCCGTGGTGGCCAATCAATGTCATCTATACGCGAAATAAGTTGGTTCGGAAACAATTCTCTAATTGCCTCTAATGCCGCTCGTGTTGTGTGACTTGTGGCCCCATCTTGCTGGTATTATGTTGTAGGGCCATATCCGTCCCATACTTGAAAAGCCGGACTAAAGAAATTACGAATCATAGCGGTATATTTTTCAGAATTGACACTAAGTACGCGCCCATGGTTATCTTCAAAAAAAAATACGGACCAATAATGTTTTTAAAGAAATTGCAGCCCAAACGGTGACTTTCGGGCTGTGGAGCTGTTTCTGATGTTTTTTCCGAGGGTTGTTTTCTGACCAATACCGCACATTTCTACGATTAATGTACCCATCTAATTGAAAATGGGCTTCATTACTAAACAACATGTTATCAAAGTTTTCAAACTGCAAAAGCATATCGCGCGCAAAAGCGAGGCGTAACGTCCGTTGCCTTCAGAGCTTGCACTAACTGGACCTTGTAGGCAAGAGAACGTAAGTCTTTTTGCAAAATTCTCTGAACGCTGGACCGGTTCAAATTCAAAACCGCCGCGCACGCGACCGATGTTCGCTGACGTTCTCACTGTTCGCCGGCAGCCAACAGGTTTGGAATTCATGGTAGAACCACTACGCTCGAACTTTTGAACCCAAAGCTTTATTAAATTGGCACTTGGTGCTTGCTGTCATAAAGCTTCAAAGACAAATATGCATACCATTTTGAATTACCCGTTACATTCTTTTGGATATCGGATATTGATTGAGTTGGTGTATTGCTTTTTGATTTATATCTATTAGATGGAATAGTTTCTTTCAAAAGCATTAGAAAGATTCCATTTTTAACAAAATTTATATGGGGTTTTGATTTGTTTTTCCTTTAGCTTTATTTTATTTTCTTTATTTGGCAGATATCCCATTTATTTGTTATAGTTTTTCCTAAATATTTTACTGATCACTGTTTCGTATTCAATTTAGACATTTATTGTCCTACATTTGCCATAGTTTTATATATTCTTTCACTCTCTGATTGCCTTAGTTCATATCCTAACTTATTTTAAGTTCTAAGTTAATTGATTTCTTTTCTAATTACCCGGAGCAGTTGCACTTGTTCTCTATTAACGTAATTATGGTATTACTATTTGAAAATGTAATATATTTGTTTATATAGTTGTTGTAATTTTTGTTTTATACTACTTATTTACACTTTTCCGTTATTTTTTCTTGCCTGTCTAATAATTCTCTTGCTTTTCTTAGTATACGTCATCGTTATACAAAAAAAGTAATACATTACTATAAATCGTAGTTTCTATACACTTCACTTTCCCTATTTAATCCAATAAGTAGTTCCATGAAGCTAAATACTTGATTCTGTGCCCGCAAGTTTGTAACAGATCAATTACAAGACAAGGGTAAATCCCATGGTCATGGTTTGGAAATTCTTAATTGTGTTTTTTTTAAATTATAGGTATGCTAAGAACTTAAAGTCGAGCTTTAATCTATGTATAATTGTTTATTATTTTTGTGCTAATTGCAGTTAAAAATCTTTTTAATCCCTAAAAGAAGTACCACAGACCGCAACAAAGTCAGTATTTTTGCTTTTTTCGCGATTTAAGTTCCGAATAGGTGAAACTATAATAAAAATTTGGAATAACAATAGTTTTTAACAATAGATATGTAACTTTGCACATTAGAATGAACAAACCAAAAAAGACAAATATTACTTAATAGATAATTTTACATAAAAGTCCGGATTTTTGGTAAATCGCGTTTGTCTTGTTGCCAGAAGGCTTATTTGTGTTGAAATTTTAAAAATGTGTAGCTGAATATTAAACATTTTCCTGACTTTCAGCTGTCTGCAGTATTTGTGTCTGTCCGTTTTTTCTTTTAGAGAAACAGGGGATGTTTAGTTATTTTTTTTAATTTTTTATTTAAAAAATTTCTAGTTATTAAATAAAGCCGGTGGACAACTGATCCCTGGTAATGATTAAGAAAAATTACTGCCAGAAGAAATCTATCTATTAATGTTTAATGCCTAGCAGGCAGCTGCAACGTGCTCAAAATAACCATAAGTCGTCACCCTGATAATATTGGAAAAATTAAGTAACTTGGTAGATGGGTTTCGCAGAACTGATATAATGGAAGAAGAACATTAAAATGTATTTACGATTTGCAATGAAGGTCGTAGTGATCATATGGTGGTCTAGCATCCAATACTTGAGAAACTGCGTTTAAAACAGTTATTTTTAGTCAATAGCTCAATACTTATTTATAATAACACGGGACTTCTCATAGTAGGACCGACGTTACGTTAATTATTTAATGAAGTTGGTCTACGAAGTTTTTCTTCGCCTGAACTTTCAGCAACAGACTTGTATTTATTTAAAACCTTGGTAACCGTATGTCAAATCAGCACTTACCAAGAGTCATTTAGGCTTTTGAAGACTTCTTCAACAATAACAATAAATATTTAGATTTATTCAAAAATGGAACTCCAATATTTGCTGTAAAGCTACCTGATAACTTAAATATACAACTTAATTTTGTCAGTGACGTATGGGCATTATTTATTGTAATAGTTTGCCTAATTTTGTGTTATTGTTGCATTTCTTTTTCATTTATATGACTTATTCTGCTACGTCATTTTAGGCGAAAAATTGCTAGTTGGTTCTTGTCTCTTTCAGAAAACCACAAAAATACGTGTCATATTAAAAACACACATATTGAATACAACAAAATTTATTTTTGACTGAAATAGTACACTGTAATCGACAAATGTTGAATAGTTGAATTGTTTTTAGGAGATGCCTGCTGCTTCCCGTTTAGTTTAGGCGCGGTCCAAAAACGCCTGAACGAAACGCTGCCGGGAGTCCACATGCTTTCGGTAAAAATAGGACACTCTGTAATCGAGGACGTGGAGAATGGATACTTTATGCACCCCGACAAGCAAATACGAGAAGTTTGCAGCATGATCAAGTCGGACCCTTTGCTCAAGGACGGCTACAATGCCGTGGGCTTTTCTCAAGGGTCCCAGTTTTTGTGAGTTGAACCGAACGAATGGTTTGGTAGCACATCATATTGGATTCATGTTAAAGGCGCGGGTTGGTTCAGAGATGTCCGCTACCAAAGATGAAAAACTTCGTTTCGTTGGGCGGGCAGCACCAGGGCGTGTACGGTTTGCCAAATTGCGGATCGCTCTCTCACCCGACCTGCGACTACATAAGGAGGCTCCTCAACCACGCCGCTTATTTAAGGTTAGCCATTAGGGCGTTGAAGTTTTATGTTGGATGAAACTTTTTAGTTGGCTGCAAAAGCTTCTGGTGCAAGCTACGTACTGGCATGATCCGTTGAACGAACCAGAGTACAAGGCGAAAAGTACATTCTTGGCCGACATTAACAATGAGAGAATTATCAACCAATCGTACATACACAACTTGCAGTCTCTGCAGAATTTTGTGATGGTTAAATTTGAGGCCGACACTATGGTTCAGCCCATCGAGTCCGAGTGGTTCGGATTTTACAAGCCAGGGCAGTCTAGAGAGACGGAGACTCTGCAAGAATCTGAGCTCTACAGAAGCGTAAGTGGCTAACGTTTGCTGGGAATAAAATACAACCATATGATAGGTTTTTCTTTTCAGGACCGACTAGGCTTGCAACAAATGAATGCTGATGGGAAACTGCATTTTATATCGCTCCCAGGAAATCATCTGCAGTTTGAATGGCCGTGGTTTGTTGAAAATATTGTTGATAAATACTTGAAATAAGGAATAGTCTGATTAGGTTAAGAAAAAGCAGCCAAAGTAAATAAGCACGTTTTTTTTGTACTCTAATAGTGTGTTTTATATTATTATAAAAATAAATTTTTTTTGAGTTACGTTTTCTTGAAACTATATTATTTTTGATTAAAAATACCAAGATTAATTGGAAACTATAGTTTTCAATTCCATGAAATATGTGCAACAAAAGAGATAATGAAACTTACATCAGAAATGAAGTGATTTTAACAGTATATGTTTATATATATTTTTTTATTTCTTTTGATTTAATTTCGTACAACAGTTTATCTTTAGCATGCCACAAATTATTAATTTCAACTTTTAGAACATTCAAGACTTGTAATACTAAATCAAAATTGTACTGAGGATGTAAAATAAATATCAATTTTAAGTGCGTTTTATTATAATTGTATTATATTATATATGGGAGTTTTATCCAGGAGTAGTACTTTTATACTCAGGATTGCCGGACCTATGGGTAATCCTAGGATGTTGATCTCAAGGACAGATTTTCACTCTCATTTATAGCTTCTAGAAACTTTATAAGCGGCCATATCCCAGAAACTATGAGAGGCTACGGAAGACAACCTTCAAATAATGAATTTAATGGCTCTCATAGTAACTTACAGCAACAACGTCTGTCTCATAATGAGCGACTGTTGTATTAATTGGTAGAGGCAGCAGTAGCTACCAATTGCAACGTTGGCGGAGATGAAGACATTGGTGCAGCTTATTGATAGATTTCTTCAGATGGAGCTACATTAGTAGAAATGCTGAAGTACTGCGGTGTAGAAAGCAAGGGGAGATGCTTTATTAGCATCTCAAGAATAACCACCATGGAAAGTCAAACTGAAGATATGGCCCCCAGTTCTAGGCGTCCCTTGAATTGGATAGGGGTGCTAAAAATCCCCGCGTAGATTCAAAAGATCAGTATTAAAAGGATAGGGACATGGAATGTCTAGTATTTACCAGGCAGAAAAGTTAAGAAACATAGCTAATGAAATAAAAATAAATCAAATCGAAATACTAAGCATCAGCGAATCCAGATTGACAGGCTTAGGGAAATCTAGATGTGAAAGTCTGGAAAAGGTTGGCAGAAATGAAAACTAATAACATAGTTTGATGGCGATTAGTAACCATCACAAGTCTGAATTTTTGTACGATTTTACTATTACAATTATTAAAGTTATTTGAGAAAAACTGAATTTCTTTTACATTGGGTCTATGGGAGACCAACACTTTTTGAAATTCTAGTTAGGATGGACGTCAAAATGAAAACATTTGGTTCAAAGTACTAACGAATAAAGGGATAATTGAAGTTAATGTTTCATTAAAAATCCAAGACGCATCGCCACTCAATGGCGCAGATTTTAGGTGTCAAAGTTTACATACTATTATAGTCTATATAATGCATTTAAATATAACACTATAGTTTCTTGGCTATGCGCGCCATAAAAGGCTAATCAGACTAGTAGGACAAAGTTATATGGACATCTTCCCACCCTTAGATACAGATAGTAATGAAAGTTAATAGGTAAATTGACTAGCATAAACGGCATAGACTTACTATTCAATTATCCCTTTATTCATTATTACTTTGATCCAAGCTTCTTCATTAGTGTAAAAACAATAAAAAGTAAAGAAACATCATATACAATAATTAACTTACAAAAACTCAGAAATGAAGAAATAAAATCAAACTTCAAAAACAAATGCAATCGAAAATTAAGGGAAAATAGCAGTAACACAGAAATAGAAAATATATGGAAAAATATAAAGAAAACCCTCTGGGAGGGAAGGATTGTAAAACAAGCAAGACGAATTTTATCTACACAAATGATTAAATGAAGTAATAGGAAACGTTAAAAGAAAAATGCCCTATGTAATGAAAGATGAAAATAAAGAAATTAAACCTGCATGGAAGATTTAAAATGTGGGAAATATACATTGAAACTTAATTTGATGATAACAGATGTTACCGGGTCCCCATTTTTCCGGGCCGTGTTCAGCCCCGGGGCCCTTGCCCTACCGTGTCGTACCGGGCCAAGCCGTCCCGAATCGACCCGAACGCTGCCGACCATAGCCGCCACGGCATTTTCCAACCAGCCGGCTCAGCGTGCTTTCACCCGCAAAATCTGCACCGCATCAGCAGAGTGGGGCGCGTGCTGAGTCCCTAAAACCTGAACCACCGAAGCACTCAGCCTCGGTCTCCAGCGCTTTAAGAAAAAAATTAGCAAAGGTCCAGGTGACTCATCTTTCTTTCTTTTCCGCCCTGCTGCCCGGCTTCGCTGCCCGGCCCACTGCCTAGTCCCGCTGTCCGGCCGCCTGCTCTGCCGCCCGGCCGTTCCAGCTGCTCGACCGTCAGCCTCGCTGCCCGACTGCCTACCCTGCCGCCCGCTTGACCGCCTGCTCGCCCTTTATCGTCACCGCCCGGCTATCTGCCCTGCCATTCGTTCCGTCGCCGCCCGGCCGCCTGCCCTGCCGCCCTCTCCGCCGCCGGTCACTTCAGCTGCTGGACCGCCAGCATAGTCCGTCTGCCTGCACTGCTACTTGCTCCGCCGTCAGCCGGCTGCACTATCTGCCAAACCGCCAGCGTTGCCGTCCGGCCTCCGTCGCCGACGCCCTTCCGCTTACATTCCCGCCTGGCTACCGCCTCCGACACCGGCTCTGCTACTCGCTGCCCGGCTCCGCTACAATCAGCTCGCCGCCCGGCTTTGCTGCTCCGCTCGCTGACCGTTTCAGCGCGTAATTTAAGTCGTAGGTTAAGTTCTTGTACATTAACTAAGTAGGTTAAGTTAGCTAGGGTGAATAGGTTAATTTAAGGTAGGTTCAGTATTATAAGGTTTGTAAATATATGTTAGACTAATCACACGTTGGAGAAAACGCTTCTTTTTTTAACTTTCCGTGCCCTATACGTTACTGGTCTTAGTTGCCCGACGCCAGATTTACGACCGCCCGGGCTCGACCTGGTAACATAGACAATGTTATAATTTACAAGAAATGATGGAAATAGAAATCTCAGATATACTTAAATCCGAAGTCGAATATACTGTAAAGTTACCCAAAAATGGAAAGAACTGTCGGACCAGATAAAATCTCAGCAAATACAAAACTTTTTGACGAAGATAATATAGGTACAATAAATAAAATGTTCTATTCTGTCTATAATACAGAACATGTATCACAAGAATGGTTACAACCTATATTTATACCAATATTAAAGAAAAACAATGCTTCATTCTGTAATGATTTTATCCTTATGAACACTTACTCAAGATATTACTAAGAATAATTCAACATCGAATATACAAAAAATATGATGTTATTGTAACCGATTTGCAATTTGGTTTTAAAAATGTATTGGGCACTCGAGAATATATTCAGTATGCACGTTTTCTTGCAAAAGTTTTGAGAATTCTAAAAACCAGCTTTCGTCTGCTTCATCGACTTCGAAAAAGCTTCCGACCGAGTCAAACATGCTCAACTTATCAAATCGGTAATAGCATTAGAATTGGTTGGAAAATATATACGCCTAATTAAAAATATTTATTCGAATTAAACTGCGATAATCATAATCGAAAATAGTGTTGGGCAAGATTGCATACTTTCGCCAATCTCATTTAATGCGAATTTTGAGAAAATATTTCAAAACGCGCTGTGGAAAGCGGCAGAAAAAATTAAGATAAACAGAGAAAGTATTAACAACATCCGATATATCGACGACACGGCAATCGTAGCCGAAAACGTGAAGATCTCTAAAATATGTTAATGCGATTAAATAATGCGAAGCAGCAAGACTAATGATAAGCTTGAAGTTAAACAGAACAAAATACTATACATGGTAATCACATACATACTCAGAGAGTTCGAAAGTACAAATATCTTGGATGCTGGATAAATGACTCATTAGAACCAGATGAAGAGATTTTAAGAAGAATTGAAATATCCATACGTGCTTTCGTTAAATAATAGAAGTCTTAACGTTGAAATTCAATTGAAATTTCTTAAGTGCTACGTATGATCTAACTTGCATGTAGTAGAGGCTTGGCAAAGAAAACAATTATGAAATAATGGAAAGTAGGGAAAGGTAAAGAATTAGTAAGTACAATTAAAAAAAGGAAGACTGTGTACTTTGGACATATCCTCCAGCTAATAATTAAAGGAAAATTGTGGAAAAAGAGGAGTTGGAAGAAAAAGATTACCTTGGCTCCGAAGCATAAGAATCTAAACTGGAGTAAATGCCTAATAACTCTTCTGAACTGCGAAAGAAAACAATTTAACCAGGTGGTCGTCAACCTCCAAATAGAGACGACATTGAAAAAGAAGTATGATATGTTACTATGTGTTTGGTGCACATCTCTAAACCCCTTTGTCCCGAATCCCATCTCTACCTGCAACCTTGATTTTGTCCATAAACCCACCCTAGTCACAACTAATTGTAAGCGAGATTTTTACCGCCACCCGGCATTCCCATTCGAACCACCGCGAGCGACGAAGCCGCCAACTAGCCGACCAGGTATTGTATTACGCTTTGCTTGCGCACTGTCGATTGCCTTTTGTACGTTCCGCCCCGTCCGTGGTGCCCCAGTACATCTTGCCAAGGAAAACCCATCCCCGAGTTGAAGCCGCCAACGAAGAGCACGGCAACATCCGTCGCCCAGGCTGCCAGAGACAATTACTTGCGGTAAGTCTCGTTTTGGTTGTTCCGTCGTGCATTTGTTCCCAACAGCACTTTTTTCCTGCAATCTGGAGAGTGCACAACTGACCTGCCGCTCACCGTATTTGGAGTTATTTAGTTATAGTTGTATTGTTTTTTGTTTTTTCTCAATTTCTTTGTTTTGCGTAATTCATTGTTACTTTTTTATTAATTTCTTTGTGCAATATATGAATAGTTTACACAGGTCTGTTTTGTTCATTGAGTTACTTTTAACTGTGCTTAATTATCTAACACTATGGTACCATAAAAATTATTCTCTACGCGAGCATCCCTTAGATGCCTGTGTTACAGTATCTTACTGCTTGTATAAAATAATTTATTTTGCACTTCATGTATATTTCAGTCCTGCTATGAATTTTGTTGTAAAAATTGAGATATTTCAAAAATCGTTTTGTTTTCAAAATCGAATTAAGCTTTTCAAATATTAATACAAACAAAATATTTAAAATGATAAACCCAAACAATTTATGGTCACATTTTGTGTCAAAAAAGGGAGCATTATCGAACAAGTTTTTAAAATCTGAAATTTTTGAAGATTGATACACGGGATGGGTTTTTAGTACATAAGGACTTGGCTAAGATCGTTGTAGTCTACGGTCATATCCGATATAATTGCGTATATAAAAATTAATTTAAATAAAAAAGAAAAACTCAAAGTTATACAGGTACACGCACCTCCCAGCAAATTGGAAGAAGACATAGAAAGTTTTTACGAAGAACTAACCGGAATTTCTCCAACAGAACTAAACCACTTATTCGCTCATAATTGGAGACTTTCATGCAAAGGTAGGCAGAAGCAGTATGGGCTCACATGGAATATACCACAGAAACCAAAAAGGAGATGTTTGTAAATTTTGCAGAGTCAAGCAATCTTTATATAATGAACACGTTTTTGGATGGACATGGCGAAGTCTTGATCATACGGTAAAAAATTATAATTTCCACCCAGAAAAATATAGTGAAAGATGTATCAGTCCCAAGCAAACGCACATTTGGTAGTGACCACAGAATGGTTTGAGCAAAGCTGTGTATTAATTTCCAATCACTAAAGCTAAGATATTCAAAAATAACGACAAACCAATTAACACTAACAAAACAAAGAAAATACAACATTAACAAAGAGAGATACCATAAAAGCGAAATCAAAAGGTATTACACTAAACTCTACGAATCAAAAATAAATCCAGACGAGAGACAAATTGCAGTCTCAAAAAGGAATATTTAAATGTAGATTCAAAGGAAATACCGTACATAATAACAGACGAAATTAAAAACCATTTAAGAAAGATGAGTAACAATAGATCTCTAGGGCCATTTAGTATTATTGTTGAAACGCTGAAAGAAGGGGGAGAGAAGCTATACAACAACTTGTAAAATATATAATAACTGCCTGTAAACTCAAGAAATCCCTAAATTATGACAAACAGCGGAAGTCATAATCGTCCATAAGAAAGAAGATATTACAGAGTTAAATAGCTACAAACCAATAATCCTTTATAGAAATCTGGGCAATACTCAACTCACCGATCAACTGCGTAATAGATAGCAGATACAAACGATTAATAAAGAACATCTACAATAATGCGAGTATATCTATGAAAACATGTCAGAAGAAATAAGAAGAAGAATACGAATAGGCTGGTCTACATTTGGAAAGCTCAGCTACATTCTAAAAGACGTTCAAAATTATTTAAGAGTAGCGAATGTTTACAACCAATGTTTCATCCTGGCAATCACGTACGGCTGTGAACCTAGAGACTCACAAAAAAGAACTTTTAGAATACAAAGACCACATGAAAAGCGAATGTTCAGAATAAAACTAATAGACAAGAAACGAAACAATTAAATAAGCCAATAAACAAAAGTTGACTATATTATGGAAAGAATTATACAGCAAAAATGACAATAGGCTATTTGCACGTAGCCGAGATAATAGACGGACTAAAACTATATTACAGTGGAAACCGCGAAGTTTCAAAAGAGGAAAAGAAAGAACAAGTTGAAGATAGCGAGGTGGCATACAAGACGTTGCAGGAATACAGTGGATGGCGTTAGCTATGGACAGAGAATGTTGGAAAATTTCGAAAAAGGCTTACAATGGATGGAAAAAGGCTTATCATGATCGTGATATTGAATGACGAATATGTTCGTTATAAAGTGATTTTTAACGATTATATTCAAAATTTGGTTTTTTATAATAGTTTCTTACTCATCAGAACCTAAGTTAATTTCTTCTTCAAAAATATTGCTTTTCAAGATACTGCTTTTGCTTTGCATTCACACTGATTTATTGTCATCAGCTATGAAATAACCATGGTTTTATCAGACCTATATCTGATGGTTGTTTAACATGCCATTTAGAAATAAATCGGAGTTGCTGTAATTGGCGTTGTTAACAAGCATTGGTAGTAGTGAGAATTGGTATGCTTAACATGCTATTCAAAAGTTAAATAACAAAATGAAATATTTACATATGTATATTATTCTTTTGTATCTATTTTTCTATAGTGAATAGTGCTTCCATTTGTTAATAACCAGTTACTGCAATGTTTTTGCGTATATAAGGCATTTTAGCCCTTAGAATCCAGTGATAGTAGTTACATTACAAATTTGTTCATGCTAAGTTTATATATTTCCTTCTTTGTAAACCAAACATTTTTTAGGGTAAAATGTGCAAGTTGTACAATTTGTTTTTAAAACACTTTCGAAGTTCTCATCTGGCTGGGAATATGAAAAATTTTAAATGGCGAAACATCTGGAGAAAATCGGCCAATTACTAAAAGAATTCTAAAACTACAAGGTTTTGATTTGAAAAATGCATTTGATATTTTATTTAAAATTTAACAATATGGTGATGGGCGATAGGAACAAATTTAACAACGAAAAAAGTAGTGAAATACTGCAAATTGGTAACAATTTCGGATTTGCTTTGACTGAAGTCTTATTATTCTTTGGGTATTTACATTCTTTTCTTTTGAGTACAACATTTATTTAGGCTATATTTGTTAAAAAAGCTAAAGCTAAAGCAAAATATAGAAAAGTAATTGAATTTGCTGGTGAAATCTATTTTTTTAATATTCTTGATATTTTCTTATTTTTGCTTACTGTTCCTCCTTTTACTTCTCAGCAATATTTAATAAGTTCTCGCCAAACACAATTGTGGACAGTAGTTATTGGACTAAGATTGCTTTTTTTGTATTATTCTACCACATATTTAGCATAGTAGCTTATAGAATAAAATCAGAAAACCGGAAAGAACATGGAAAAAGGCACTTTACCTTTTCAATTTTTCTCCTAATATTTTTAGTGTCTTTTTTACTTATAGCTATAATAAACTTTTGTTTTGGTAGTTATTGAAAGTTTGTTATTTCACATGTTTCGTTATGAAGTATCTCACATTCATATTTGGTCCAAACATGACCATAGAGTTTGCGAGCATGAAATTCATCCTGTGCTTTGAATGTATTTTTGACTTAGGATAATAATACATTCTACATTAAGTTGGAGTTCCATTTACTTTAATTTTGCTCTAATTTATAATAGTACTTCTGAATTAAAGTAAAATTCGCGTTTATTGAGCAGTTAAGCAAGAACCATAGATTTGTTCACTCAAAGTTTTTTCCAAATAGGAAATTATTCTAGAAATCATCAATTTTTGTATCAGAAACTACGCTCTGAAGTTTGTCTTCATAGTTAATACTCACTCTTTATAACAATATTGTATTTAAAGTTTCTTATCAATAATCAGAAAACCTTTAATAACATGGTAAAAGTTTTTACTTGTACTTAAGTTAGGATTATAAATAGGCTGAGCTATTGTTACTCTATGCATTTGGTCTAATTTTCAACTAGAATCTTAAAAAATATATATTTATGTTTGGAACGTCGCGTTTTCTTGATCAATAGCTTGTCCAAAAGATCACAGTATTATTAAGGATTGATCATATTTCATTCTGTTAATAAATCTCTGACAACTTCACTCCTGTGATCTTAAAACATGATCTTAAGGACATTTCTAGCAGACAGTTTTATTTTGGCTTTAGTCTTTCGTTTGCTATTTTATACCTGCTCATTTAGCGCAAAAATCCGCTGTTATTTTTGTAACAAAGTACGGTTCCAGCGCTCAAGCCGAGCACATGCCTAAGTCGTGCGCGCTGCATGTTATCGCTATCGTACAGTGAACCTCGAGCAGTGATAAACCAGTGCATTAATTGGAATAAACTGTTTTCATTTTTGTATTGTTTACTACATAATTCAGTGCATGCATGTAAGTAAAACTAATAGCATGCTGCCATTTGGCAATGGCTACAACCCCGCGCAACAATTCAACCCAACAATAACGCAACAAAACGCATCCTTTTACCAACAATACCCAGTTATCCCAAATAACAACCCACAACAAATAACACCTGAGCAATGCCAGCAAATGCCCAATAGCTACTCAATGTCGCCACAAATACAAACATTCCAACCTTATCAATATGGTCACTCTTCAATGTCTCAATTTGTAATGCCGCCTCAAGTCCAACCATTGCATCAACAAATCAAGACACAAAAACCAATGGAAATTATTATTAGCGACGCAGAGGAAGAAGAAAACATTGCAGACAAAAAAAATGCTTGGCAAAAAGTTAATAACCTAAAAAGAAAAAGAAGGAAATTGCAAAACACACAAGATCTGTCACAATAATTTAATCTAACACAAACTAACAAATACTCAATTTTACCAGAAGTTACAGACGTAACAAACAATAATCAAGATAACGGTGCCAACAAAAACTCAAATAAAATACTCAAACCCCCTCCAATCTACGTATATGGAGTTAACAATTATCAGGAAATGATAAACAGCTTGAAGGATATTATGGAACAGGAACAGTACACCACCAAAAGTATGGCTGATAACGTAGTCAAATTTAATGTGCATTCCCCGGATGTGTACAGAATACTCGTCAAACATTTCCAGGAAAACAGTGTCATTCACCACACTTACCAAATCAAGCAGGATCGTGCATACAGAGTGGTCCTAGGGCACATACATCCTACAATTCCAGTAGATGATATTACAGCTGAACTAGCTACTCATAATCACAAGGTTAGAAACATTACTAACATAAAACATAAGAAAACTAAAGAAGCATTACCACTATTCTTTGTAGATTTGGAGCCAGCCACCAATAACAAAGACATATATAACATAAATTACTTACAAAACTTAAAAATTTCTGTTGAACCGCCCCACAGAAATATGAACCTGGTCCAGTGCACAAGATGCCAAAACTATAACCATACAAAGTCATATTGTAATAGGCCATACGCCTGCGTTAAATGTGGCGGACCGCACAATTTTATTACATGCAAAAAAACAAGGGAAACCCCTGCTACTTGTGCACTCTGCAATGGTGCACATCCCGAAAACTACAAGGTCTGTTCAATCTACCAAGAGCTACAAAACAAAATAAAACCGAAAACCCAAACACAAAAAAACACACATGCCTCTTACAAGACAAATCCACAAAACTTTCCTCCCTTGCCAGTGAAGAACTACTGGAAAATGCCAAATACTAACTGTGAACAAACAAACACAAATAAACCTCAATCACCTCAAGACCTAACACTCACACAGTTCTTAGAAGAATTCAAAAGTATGTTCAATTAACTAATACAATAAAATAGCATTATTTTGAACATGCTTACGACGGTCATAAATAAATTAGTTCGATAATGGCCAAATTCCTTAAAATTGCACTCTGGAACGCCAACGGCCTCAATCAAAAAACAAGAAATCGAAATCTTCCTCAGTATAAACAACATTGATATCCTCCTTATATCAGAAACCCATTTTACTGTAAGAACCCACATAAAAATACCGCACTATCTTATTTACCACACCGAACATCCGGATGGTACGGCACATGGAGGCACTGCCATTATCATTCGTGAATCAATAACACATCACAAACTACTAAAATTCGAAGAAAATTTCTTACAGGCCACAGTGATTGAAGTAAATAAACTACCAAATCCAATTACAATAGCGGCAACATATTGCCCCTCGGCACCAAATAACCAAACTCATGCTACAGCCATTCTTTGACTCCTTAGGGTCAGGATTTATAACTGGCGGAGACTTTAAATACGAAGCATACCAGATGGGGCAGTAGACTGATAACCACAAAAGGCAGAGAACTTAATAAACTCATAACTGATAATAATTATACGTATTTCTCTACAGGTAGCCCAACGTACTGGCCAACGGATCCTGGCAAAATTCCGGATTTGTTAGATTTTTCGTTGCTAAAGGAGTTTCATCTAACTACGTAGACATAACATCCAGTTATGATCTATCATCTGACCACACACCTGTCATACTTACTATTAGTGCTACAGTAATTAGAAAAAGCCAAACCAATGTTATGTAACAGACGCACAGATTGGGACGCCTTTAAAGAGTATATGGATCAACATCTTGATCTTAATATAAGCCTAAAACGACTGAAGAGTTGGACAGTGGAATCAACAAATTTATAACTACTACACAAGAGGCAGCATGGTATGCTACACCGCGCATGGAAAACAAAACCCAGCTCACAAAACTTCCCAAGAGAAGTGATGGAGCTGGTTAAGGAAAAAGGAAAGCTAGGGCAGTCTGGCAACGAACACATAATAGAAACGACAAAACAAAGTACAATCGAATTACTAATAAACTTAAACGAAAACTGAACGAAGTAAAAAACGACACATTTCAACAATATGTAACTTCTCTTTCCAAGGACGACTACAGTATATGGAAAGCCACAAAGGGATTCAAGAGGCCACAGGTACATATACCGCCGCTACGTAACACAGACGGCACGTGGGCCAGATCTGACCAAGAAAAAGCTGACCTATTCGCACAATATCTGGCAGAATTATTTAGACCTAACTCTGAAACAATAGCTATAGAAGTAGACACCTTCCTCGAAGCCCCACTACAACTTTCATTCCCAATACGGGATCTTAAAATCGGTGAATTACGTCAGGAGATAAAATTCTTGAGCAACAAAAAAGCACCAGGCTACGACCTCATAACTGGTCCTATCCTTAAACAGCTACCAGAAACTGGGGAAAGACAACTACTAGCATTATTTAACGCAATTCTGCGCTTAACCTACTGGCCGCCGCAACTAAAGATGGCGCAAATGATAGTAATATTGAAACCTGGTAAGCCGCCAAATGAAGTGCAATCTTATCGCCCAATTAGCCTGTTATCAATAATTGCCAAACTCCTAGAAAAGCTGATACTAAGTCGGTTAAATAAAAACACACCACTGGATGATTGGATCCCAAAGCACCAATTTGTATTCAGACGAGATCATTCTACTATTCAACAGTGCCACCGCATGTCTAACGTAATTCAGAAAGCTTTTGAAAGTAAGAAGTACTGCACGGCAGTATTCCTGGACGTCCGACAAGCCTTTGACAAGGTGTGGCACAAAGAGTTACTGGCTAAAATAAAAGCATTATTTCCGCATCAATATTATCTCCTTTTCCAATCCTACCTTTCAAACCTCTATTTCCTAGTAAAATTCGGAAACAAAATCTCGACACTACAGCCAATTACCGCTGGGGTTCCCCAAGGCAGCGTTTTGGGCCCAGTCCTATACTTACTTTTCACTGCTGATATACCAATAACACCGTACACAGAAATGGGAACGTTCGCAGATGATACGGCCATCCTCGCGTGCAATGAAGACCCTTTAGCTGCTACAAGATTACTGCAGGAACACATACATTTAATAAAAGAATGGCTAGACAAATGGCGAATTAAGGTGAATGAAAATAAGTCAGTTCAAATCAACATTGATGTACCACAATCTGAAGAAGTGACGTATCTGGGATTACACTGGGACAAAAGGCTAACTTGGAAATAACACATAAAGAAGAAGCGCAAAGCCATGGATCTGAAAGTTAAAAAAATGTACTGGCTAATAGGTCGGAAATCACCTTTAGCAACCGAGAGTAAACTCCTTATATATAAAACCATCTTACGTCCTATTTGGACATATGGATGTGAGCTGTGGGGCTGCTCTAGCTATTCTAACGTAGACATAATCCAGAGATTCCAATCCAAGACAATAAGAACTCTTATGGATGCTCCATGGTACGTGACAAATCTCACCCTACATACCGACTCCAACACACCATACGTGCGTGATGTAATTACGGAACGGGCAACCAGACACTACGATAGACTTACATATCATCCAAACGACCTTATACAACCACTTACGTTACAACCAAACTTTCGGCGATTAAAGCGGAAATGGTCTTGGGACCTACAAACTAACGTGAATCCTCCAGTGTGAATCCATCATCCTCAATCAATAGGATTAGGAAACTGCGAGGAAGCACCAATGGGTGCCAACCTCATCAAGCCAACCAACTTTAACAACAAATTAGCTCATAGAATCTCTTGTAATTCTGATTGCTGATGTACTATGTTTCAATAAAAAAAAAAAAAATTGTAACAAGCAAGGAGCCTCTAGATATGTATATAAAACCTTGTTGTTATTTGTTTAACTTTAAAGAAGCGGAGGACCCGTCTTAGACACATATTTCAAAGCTTCATTTGGCACTATCCTAATTAATACTTATTATTATTACTCACCAATTGCCCGGTAGGCTCGCAAATCTGAACAATGTTCGTCCTGTTGTTATGCTTACGTTGTATTTTAGACGTTGTTTGATCCCATATCAAGATCTTATGCCTGGTATCCTTGCTAATAAGTCTACTCCGCATTATCAACAAAGTTTGGATCAAATAGTGTTTGCTTTAACATTTTTGCTTTATTAAAAACTGTTATAACACATACTGGCTGTTTAATCACCGCGATTGCTACTAAGTAAATAATTTAGATAGACAACCATTACAGCCAAATTAGTCCGCACACACGCATTAAAAACCTCCATCCAGTTGTAGCTTCTTATTGTTACCATATTAACAGTTGGACTAAAATTTGTTTAAATTTGTCTCACCTACGAATTTTACCAGGTTAAAGTGAAAATATAACTGAAAATTAACTTCAATAAAGCCTACTCCTCTTCATTCAAGGAGTGGCAGTTATTTACAGTTACATACCTTATATTAAATATACTTTTAATGTTTATACAAGTTATTTGAAAAATAAGTTGTAAAGCTGTATTAAAAGAATATATCCTTTGATCGTTTGCAATTACGTTGTCACTGAATGGCAATCGTCGATTATTACAATGGCCTGCTTTGGGAATAAAATAAATAATACTTATCAACTAAAATTTGATGATAAGGATGACAAAGTTCTACAAGTAAGAGTTTTGTGTAAATTAATTGTAGAAAATAGTTGGAGCATTAGAATAACCCATAATCTATTAAAAATTGTTAATCTACATGCGAATGAAAAAAAATTGCAAATCTTTGTAGTTACAGGTTGGTCAACGACACTGCGTTCGGAACATTGATGCCATTACTCGTAAAATTAAGTTAACAGTACTCTCCGTGTCAAACCACAACGTTACAGCAAAATGTGTTTTTGTAATGAAAGAGAGAGCACTCACTCGGAAACATCATCGATGCTGTTACGCACGAGTAGTTGTACTATAAGGTCAATAAACTACAGAATGGCGTAAATAAAGTTTCGATACGGATGACAAAGTATAGTAAATCGAAATAGTTTTAACACTTTGTTATAAAAAGTATATCGGCATTGAATTGGTTATTTTAAAAATTCCTCAGTTTTATAATAAAAGCTTTCTTACTTCTTATGGTTTTCAAAACCACCACTAATTTATTTTTACTGATGTTGGAGAAAGTCGCCTTTCTGGCTTTTTGTTCCTTTCACTCTCTTTAACGAAGCAAATTTTCTTTCTGTGTAATTACGAAATTACCAATTATGGAAAGAGAATGGGATTCTTCTTGTTCTCTTAAATTAGATGCATTCCTATTTTAAATTTCAAATTGCATTTTTATATATTATTACCATAATACAAGGTTTCTCCAGTAAAATTTTAGATCTTGAATTTGTGTCTTATATTGTAATTTAGACAATGCTGGTAAATAATAATAAGCTTAATGTAATGTTAGTTTAATCATCATACCATGCGTATTTGTATAAAAAAGTTGTTTTTGATTATTTTCGCAGTGTTTAAATTGACGAAGTCTTATGAACAATGAACGAATTCTTTACGAAACACTCACATAAACAATTAATTAATTTTACACCAAAAGTATGAATGCAAAATTTGTAAAAAAACTAACATGAAGAAACTTTGCCATTGATACGATCGAATATTCGTAAATTTGCTATGAAGACAGTTTTGGGTTTTTTTAAATTTTTACTAAAAATAACGATATCAAGTTGTTGTGTTAATAGAGTAACTTTAACTCAGTCGTTTTGTATTAGCGGCCTCAAAGATCAGTGCCGCTCAGAACGACCTTTTATCACTGCAAGAAGTAATCGAAGAACATCCCTATCTGATTGAGTGAGATTTATGGTACTTTTTATGTAATGTCTTTAAGATACTATTAAGTATAAGAGGTCATGAACAAAATAAATTAGACAAACAGTTTCTACCAAAATACTCTGCATTTGGAGGGATTCGTTGGACATTTTGTACTTTGAACTGTTCGAAAAGGGAGAAATTTTAACTTATTACAAATATTACTTTGCACCAACAAATTATTATTTTTTAAGGCACTAGGAAACGCTCTGCATGGATAGCAGTTTAACAATTATAGAAAGCCAAATAAGAAATATTATCCTGGTTGCATATAAATTACGGTTTAAGAAAATTAACCAGGGCAAAGTTTTTACATTTTCTCATACATAAAAGTTATTGTAACATTTCTGCTCTTGGTTGTGATGAATAAAACTTACTAATTCACTTAAAACTGCTTATTTATTGTACTTACAATTATACAAATTTATATCACTATTTATATACACGCATTATATACAACTAACTGCACATTATTTAGGTAAACACATCTCCCACCTGGATTCGTCTGTTTGCTCCACTTAAAACCGGGATCAAAGTCTGAACTCGGAAATTCCCCTGGCGGTTCGTTGCGCGAACCTGTAAATAACCCAGCCACATTATTTTTTAAAATATCGTTCGTTTACTGTGTCCAAACAATTATATTTATAGCAAGATAATTTGTGTGGTTGAGTAATAAATTTTAAGTCAAACAGAAAAGGATAATGTTCAAATCACTTTACAACTCAGTAACCAGATACTGCTAAAGTTAATTCAAATTATCGTAAGGGTGAGCTTTAGTTAAGGATTGAGTGAGAGCAGGTCCAAACAATAAAAGTTACTACTTGCCTAGGCATAAAACCTCTCGCGATTTGCGAGGAAAGCCGGGGTAAGAGTAGGATTTATTGGTACTTGTAAAACTTAAACTAAATACAAAACTTATAATAAAGGAACAATAATAAATGAAATACAAACCAAAGGTATCGCAACGCCGCAGAGGCGCGAACGCAATTACGCTAAGCCGCGAGGTACCTATTCGCATGCAACGAGAGCTCTCTTACCTGGACGTGTGTGTGCGCCGCACCGTCTATCCCGTATGGTCACCGCACCGCCTGGGGGGATGACCAGCGAGAGGGTCATGGCCGCTGAGGGCTCGGGAGCGCTGAATGGTCTAGAACCCCAATTGCCCAAACGCGTCCCGACATTCGGACGTCCAACATTTGGGCCACGGGCAACACGTGGTTGCCGCGAAGCGCTACGCCGCGGAAGGGTCACGATCGCTCCGTGACTACTTCCCCAAGGCACACACACAGCCGCCCTTACAACACAAGAGGACGCATACACAACAATCGTTACGAATCCGCACTGACCTGTTTCCTTGTCACGCAGTCCTCTTTCCCTTGAAAGCAGCGTACTTGCGATAACGTCTGGAAGGCTCAACAGACTCGAGGCAAGTCTGGCGCTGACTCGTCGCGCGGCACTCCACACGACCGCGCGCTCCCAATTTTCATACATAAAAATTATTGTAACATTTCTGCTCTTGGTTGTGGTGAATAAAACTTACTAATTCTCTTAAAACTGCTTATTTATTGTACTTACAATTATACAAATTTATATTACTATTTATATACACGCACTATATACAACTAACTGCACATTATTTAGGTAAACACACCTCCCGCCTGGATTCGTCTGTTTGTTCCACTTAAAACCGGGATCAAAGTCTGAACTTAAAAATTTCCTTGGCGGTTCGTCGCGCGATATTTATTGCCATTCTCCGATATATCCGAATAGCCGCGACCCTTCGGAAAACAAGACACTCGAACCTTGTAGAAGCTTCGCGAACACGGGCGCGTTAGCTGCATTCTTAAAGAGTCGAAGGACGAGCGTGCAATACATATGTTAATCAGCTGCGCTACGTGGAGCGTTCGGAAAATTGTTACACTGTTCCTTCCTTAAGGATGATTCGTCCCAGATCATTATTTTCCGACGTTTAAATGGGTCTTGCAATCTTGATTTTTGTTGCATTGAAACGTCAGGTAGAAGTAACAGTCTACGGTTTTCTGCAGAATTACCGGCTTATGCGAACGGTAGCTGCAAACTAGGACGTCGATGCCAGAACCTCGGTACAGCTGTTCCATCATGTTCCTAACTATTCTCCAGTTAAGGCCGTCCGATCCGCATGCAAGCTTCGGTACTGCCACGTTCCAAATATTTTAATTTAACAGATTACTACGCAGCTTTGTCAATGTTTCCCACAATTTGCGATAAGTCGGTTTGTCTTACAAAGTTTTTTTGGTCACAATGTAATAGATATTCCTGTCGCCTTGATGCATACGCAGCGTCTTTCCGACTTCTAGGAGTTGTTTCTTAATTTTTTTACCAAACCTCGAAATACACTGGCGATCCCTCTGAACATCTCCAGATCACGCACCACACAATGCGCCAGTGCATATTTCACCGATACATGGAATAGGTTTTGTAGTTTTCTGGTAACACTATAACGTACGTGCCGAGTTCCACTCACTGAACTTATGAAGTCTTTGAACTCCGCTTCACATTTCAAGGACATCAGATTTCCTGACTGCGGAGTTCCATCTCCAAAACAGGACACAGTCGATTGAAATGGATTATCATCCTAGGTTATGTTGACGTCATAGCAATTCTTTCCGACTGGTTTTCAGGTTTACTTTTAAAGAGTAAGTCAAAGGATAGCTTCAGTTTTCGACCGAAGAGACTATTGGATGGCATATGACCAGTTGATTCATAAACAGACGATCGATATGCCAACAGGAATAGATGGAGGTATAGATGGACCATTCCATCTCACTGGGTGTGTAACGGAGTCGTCCTGGTTTTTCTGATGCCCAGCAGTTCGCATATTTTTGTAAACACCGTTGATTTGAAATTTCGACTTTGGTTAAAATGTAGTTCTAGTGAACACTCCAAATCTCCTAATCAATTCTTTTACCAATACCTCCGTGATGGTTGTAGCTTCTTGATTTGGTAACGCATAAGCTTCCACCCATTTGCTAAAACAGTCTATCGCCACTAGAATAAATTAAATTCTACTGTCACTTGTAGAAAAAGAACCAGCTATGTCAATGGTAATTTTCTCGAAGAAATTCCCGACGTTATATTGTCTCATTGGTTCTTTCGGCTTCCTTTGCGAGCCATTGCTCGTTGCACATACCATACATTTCCGGCACCGATCTTTAACATCTTCTTTACAATTCACCCAAGAAAACCGCTTGTAAACTTTGTCCAAAGTACTTGCAATTTCTATACGGCTACTAAACACATCATGGAGTTGTTGCAACACATATGAAACCCTTTTCTTTAAGGCCAATAACTGGAGTTTCCTCTTAGACTCACCTCCGTCTTCTAACACGCGCTGAAAGATATTGTCTTCTACGGCGATGAAATTCCATTGTGTTCAATACGATTTTACTGCTGGCAAAGACGGAGCCACTTCTATCCAGTTGGATTTTCTTACAACTTCCTTACATTCTTAGATATACTTTAAAATTGGGTTACCTTTCTAGTTACGTTCTAGCCCGGTGGGCTATGACAAGTCATTAGTTACGGTAGTTTTCAGCGTAGGAGCTATTTTCTTTGCTGGAAAATCTAATTTACTGCGTTGTGGGAGGATGGTGTCTTGATCTACTCTCACTCGCGCCACGAGTTTGTCTCGATCATAGAGGAGAACTTCTTCTCATTTTATCTTTAGTATACCATGCTCCAAGTTCACTTTACATTCATAAGTTTTCAAAGTGTCCATTCCCAGGATTACGTCATTCTCGATATCGGCTACCAGTATATGATCTCTAAGAGTAGCACTTTCGATGGTTATTTGGGCTTTTACCTCTCCATAAACCTTTGCTGAAGCCCCAGTTGCTGTCCGAAGTTTCCAATTAGTTGGCAGAAAACGTCCGGATAGCTCGATACTCGGCCATTGGAATCAGGCGTCAGAGTCGCAATTTTTGTTTTCGTGACTCGAGCTACACCATTAAGGGCCGACAGAGGCTCTTTCCCATTAATAGTTTTTTGTTGATTTGCACAATATCGGAAGCAAAATTGCATCTATCTTTTCCTCAATATGTCTGCAATCTTTTTGACTAAGTTCTCTACGCGTGATTTATTCAATTTATCGCTATCTGCCGCTAATTCTTTTAGATTTCCACGCCTACTGGACGCCCCTTATGCAAACTTCAAATTCTAGTGCGTGCGACAACGCATCAATCACTGTTTTAGGTTTAGCCAAACTCATCGCTTGCTGTATTTCTCAATCTTTAATGTCGTCAATAAATATTTGTTTAATTGTTTCATCAAAGAAACCGAGAATATACATATATATTGTGAGGTGCAGTAGAGCTGATACTTGTAAGTAACTAGCACTAGTTCACTTGCTTAAATATTTTATGTATACACTTAATATTATCGTAAATAAACTTATAATTCAACTTTAAGTTAAATATCTCTTAATTTCTTAGCATTTAGTTTACAGATAGCAATATTATCCTTACCTAAATATGACAAGCACTTTCCTTATCAGGTTCTAAAGTATACGATACATTTTCACAATTTCTTAAAATAAATATACGAAGGCGTGCTGAAAAGTAATGCCTCCGAATTTTTTATCTGAAAACTCTTAAAGATTTTTAAATAAAACAAACTTTATTAACATTCTACATCTTTATTCTTCATATCTACAAATTTATTTCTCAACATAGTTATCCTGACGACGAACACATTTCTCCCAACGAGAGACCAGTTTGCTGATACTATCACTGTAGAATGTTTGATTTTGTTGACGAAGCCACAACCTCATCTCTGCTTGCACCTATCAAGATGTACTTTAAGTTTTAGAAACAGATGAAAATCGGATAGCGCCAATTCGGACTGCATGCAGGATGATTGATGACAGTGAACTCAAGATGTCGGATTATTGCAGATGCCGCAGCGTTCGTGTGTGATCTGGCATTGTCACGCTGAAGGAAAGGGTGCTCCATGTGTGGACAAACTCTTCGAATTCGTGCTTTCAATTTTCTGCAGTACCTTGCAGAGTTAGGCATGAATTTTAAATGCACCACACCTTGAAAATCCCAGAACACCGTGAGGATGACTTTGCCTGCTGATGGCATGGCCTTGAACTTTTTGGTGTTAGTGATCCTTTGTGGAGAAACTCCATCGATGCTTCTTGTTTTCGGGGTCAAAATGGTGAACCTAGCTTTCATCACCTGTCACAATGTTGTTAAAGAACCCATCTCCCTCACGCTCAAAACGGAAAAGAAATTGTCGACAGATGTCCAATCTTCTCTGTTTCATGTCAGGAGTAAGCATTCGAGGCACCCACCGTGCACACAGTGGTACCGCAGTTCTCTAATCATGGCCTGTATGCCACACTTACCTGAGAGCTATGTCTGCGTTATCTGACGATTTTCTCTGATGAGTTCATCAACCCGATTCCGGTAAGTCTCGTCGGTTGCCGTACGCGGTCGTCCACTCCGAGCTTTGTCACGGACGTTGAGGTTAGCACCATTACGAGCACGAACAACCCATCGTCACACATTACTGATATCGATACAATCATTGCCGTATGCAGCTTTTATTCTTCGATGGATTTCAATTAGAGGCGCGTTTTTTGCGTTTAATAACTCTATCTAAACAGTAAGCTGTTTCTCACGCACCGGCATAGTTACGTTACACGCTACAATTCGGAGCCCTCTAGCGGCAGAGGGTTGCAACTTGCGTCAGCAAAGCGGGAAGGTTCACCGAGTAATATGCATGACATGTAATGCCTGAATCGATATTTCAAATAGAATAAAAAATTCGGAGGCATTACTTTTCAGCACGCCCTAGTAATAGTAATTGTAAAATTTATAACAGAACAATATATTAATTAAAAATATTAAATTTTGTATTATTATAAATAAACTATTACAAATAAATTAAAATTAATTAAGTGATTGTCAAAAAAATATTTTAAAGAAACTGTAAATAACCCAGCCACATTATTTTTTAAAATATCATTCGTTTACTGTGTCCAAACCATTACTAGCACAATTATATTTATAGCAAGATAATTTTTGTAGTCGAATAATACATTTTAAGTAAAATAGAAAAGGATAATGTTCAAATCACTTTACAACCCAGTAACCAGATACCGCTAAAGTTAATTAAAATTATCGTAAGGGTGAGCTTTAGTTAAGGATTGAGTGAGAGCAGGTCCAAACAATAAAAACACAAAGGATTACGCAAAGTTACTACTTGCCTAGGCATAAAACCTCTCGCGATTTGAGAGGAAGCCGTGGCAAGAGTAGGATTTATTAGTACTTGTAAAACTTAAACTAAATACAAAACTTATAATAAAGGAACAATAATAAATTAAATACAAACCAAAGGTGTCGCAACGCCGCAGAGGCGCGAACGCAATTACGCTAAGCCGCGAGGTACCTATTCGCACGCAACGAGAGCTCTCTTAACTGGACGTGTGTGTGCGCCGCACCGTCTATCCCGCATAGTCACCGCAGCGCCTGGGGGGATGACCAGCGAGAGGGTCATGGCCGCTGAAGACTAGGGAGCGCTGAATGGTCTAGGACCCCAATTGCCCAAACGCGTCCCAACATTCGGGCGTCCAACGTTTGGGCCACGGGCAACACATGGTTGCCGCGAAGCGCTACGTCGCGGAAGGGTCACGATCGCTCCGTGACTCCTTCCCCAAGGCACACACACAGCCGCCCTTACAACACAAGAGGACGCATACACAACAATCGTTACGAATCCGCACTGACCTGTTTCCTTGTCACGCAGTCCTCTTTCTCTTGAAAGCAGCGTACTTGCGATAACGTCTGGAAGGCTCAACGGACTCGAGTCAAGTCTGGCGCTGGCCCGTCGCGCGGCATCCCACACGAGCGCGCGCTCCCAATTCTCGCTAAGGCCCAGCGGCGGCGCATCCGAGATAGGGGGTCGGCGCCTCTAATTCAGTGGTGGCGCTAAGTTAGGTATCTTTTGTAGAGGCGCCCGGGCGCCCGGTAGTAAAGCGCCCGAACAGATAACAAAAATTATTTGAATTAAATAAATGTAGCTTTGCAACACACATATTATTAGTTATTTTAAAAATCGATGTAACTTTTTTATAACAAAGTGTTAAATGTGTATTTAGTTAAATAGATAACTACAAAATATAAATTTATATGGCTGAAATATGACGGAGATTGGCAAACCAGGCTAGTTTCTGGGTAACAAGAAATGTCACAAACTCATTAATAGAAATAAGTAGTGACAATATGTTAGCTAGGTAAAATTTTAACAAATCCTTTAAAATCTAACTTAATTGAAACGAAAGGCTTGCATGTGGAGACCGTCGGACAGGAGAATTAGACTGTTATGCAGATGTACCTAAAACCAACAGTAGAAGTAAAGGGGAAGTATACCATATATGGAATTCCATTTGTTTAATGCATATGTACCTTTGCCGAAATATTCTATAGTATTCGGATTCACGCTAGTGGAGTGTGTTTGTTGCGCAGTTAAGTAGCCTTAGTTAAGCAATATATCAATTCTAAACTAGCTTGGAAATGTTTGTAAACTCTTGTAAATTACAATAGACTTACTCTTATATAAGTATCTGGACATAATAGTACACCAGGAAAAGTAAAAATTGACGTAAACCCGATTCAGTGTTTAGAGTAACCGAAATCGCAATTTTCAGACAACTACATGATTCAATATGTAAATCTTATTAAAAAATAGCTTAAAACTTTATCCAAAAAATAACTTATGACACACTGCAATAGATAATTAGGAAATTTATAAAATGTATTATTTTTTATTACATACTAGCATTTTTATAGAAAAATCTATTTGTACACTTTGTATTGAAGAAAATGGAAGAGTCTCATATGTTATATTCGACTGCGTGATAGAAATGTTCACCGCTCTCGAGGAGCTCTAGTTAGAAAAAATATGGTGAAATACTACTCAATCCAGTAACGACTGTAACTCGTTTTTCAGAATAAGTAATCAGATAAGTAGCATAGTAAATTTTAAGTTTATAGTGCTAGCGGTTCTCAATTTCTTTTTATCTTTTACTCTCATCCTCTCTCTCCGCACAAATCTACTTATTTAAACAACCTAATGCAATATTTATGTTAACATAGACGATTTTAAAAAATGGTGTTTTACAAGAAACATGCTTATGGACTGTAAAAAAACTTAAAATATTTTTCTAATGAATAGTTTATACCACTGGTCATATGGTTTAGTTTTGATTTAATTAAGGGGTCTCTTGTTCTTTGTCAAATGAGTATTATTCTATTTTTATTTTTCATAAAAGTCAATATACGACCAAATGGATTTCTGTAATTAGTTTTATATGTAATATGGATAGTAGTAACTTGAGTTACGGCCTAGGTTGTAAGTCTAAATTAAGCTTCTCAATTTCAACATACATTTCTTTATTCGATTTCATTAAGGCAGGATATACTACAGTTTGGTTTAATATTTCTTGAAATTCAATCCACTCTAACTAAAAGTTATTGTAATAGACTCTACGCGTGCCTTAAACGTAGAAATCCACATGACACCAAAAAATGCATAAACTGAAGGCAAACCCAGGCAACTGCGTTTTATGCAGCGGTGTACAATCTACCTGTAACGAAAATATCAATCAAACAAAAAACCTCCAATTACCAGATTTTACGCTCAGGGTTTCCTCTTCTTACCACAATAAAGTAACTACATCCCTACCAACAAGCCAATGCAAAACTTATCCTACTCAGAAATTTTCAAATTATAACCCCCTAATTCCCATGAACTAAGTCTTATACAATTTCTCGACGAGTATAAAAATGTATTTAATCTACTGTTACAGCAAAGCAATATGCTTATCAATATGTTAACTAACGTTATCAACAAAGTTATCCAATAATGACTAAATTCGTAAGCCTTGTTTTATGGAATGCCAATAGTGTACAACAAAAGAAATTTAGAAGTAGAAACAATTTTTACAACTCCACAATATAGATCTATTGCTCGTTTCGGAAACACATTTCACTAATAGAACATTTATAAAGATACCTTATTATTCTAGTTATCATACGGAATATCCGGATGGAATTATGCATCACAAATTTTCACCACATAAAGCAGATATTTTGCAGGCAACAACAATTCAGATACAAAAACTTCCAATAATATTAAATATCTCAGCGATGTTACGAAGCAGATGCTACCCTATTTCTTTAGTTATTTGGCGCCAAAGTTTATAAGGACCAGATGAGGTACCTACTGAAATTATGAAACTGATAAAAGACGAAAATATCCCAATACTAGTAGGTCTTTTCAATTGTATATATAAAAGCGGGACAATCCCAAAAGACTGGTTACACTCTGTGTTTGTAACATTGCCAAAAATTAATAAACTAAAACAGTGTAAAGATTTTCGAACAATAAGTTTAATGAGCCATGTTCTCAAAATATTCTTAAAAATCATACATCGCAGGATCTACAAGAAATGTGAAGAACGACTAACAGAACATCAGTTCGGTTTCAGGGATGGATTGGGTACACGCGAACCTTTATTGTTTATGCGAATTTTATTAGAAAGATGCCGTGATGTAAATAAAGATGCATATCTGCTCTTTATTGACTACGAAAAGCTTTGACAAAGTCAAACATGATAAACTTCTTGAAGTATTGACTGCGATACAACTAGATCAAGCTGATATTCGTGTAATAACCAATTTATACTGGCACCAAACTGCAGGTGTAAGAGTTGATGGACACAGTACGGAAGAAATGGACATTCTGCGGAGTAAGACAGGGATGTATGTTATCACCCTTACTTTTCAACTTGTATTCAGAAGAGATTTTAGACAAGCTTTTGACAATTCTGATGATGGAATACTATTAAATGGAGAACGAATAACCTCAATAAGATATGCCGATGATACGGTATTAATGTCTGAATCAGCTCAAGGATTGCAAAGAATGCTGGACCAGATATCAGTCATTAGTCAAGATTTCGGTCTCCATAAACACAACAAAACAAAAATAATGGTGATCAGCAGAAATCCTCAACAACGCAAATAGTACTACGGCATAACAATAGAATAATTGAAAACGTATCTCAATATCGTTACCTGGGCTCATGGATAAACGATCAGTGTAATTGTCTGCAAGAAATCAAGGTGAGAATAGAAATGGCCCGCTCAGCATTTATGAAAATGAAAGCAACATTATGCTCTCACGAGATACATCTACAGATACGTATCAGACTATTACGCTGCTATGTGTACTCTGTGCTGTTTTATGGTGCCGAAACGTGGACATTAACGAAGGATGCCCTTAAAAGAGTAGAGGCTTTTGAAATGTGGATATACAGAAGAATGCTTAGAGTTCCATGGATCCACAGAGTGAGTAACAAGGAAATTTTGAAAAGGATGCAAAAAGAAACAGAATGTATTGAGAAAATAGAAACAAATAAACTGCAATACCTCGGCCACATTATGAGAAACACTAAATATCGGTTATTGCAACTAGCACTACAAGGCAAGATTAACGGCCGACGCCCACCAGGTCGCAGACGTATATCTTGGCTGAGAAATCTAAGAGATTGGTATAAACTGACATCATCACAACTGTTTAGAATTGCAGTATCCCGAATCATGATCGCAAATACTCTTTCCCGAAGAGTATGCACTTGAAGAAGAAGAAAGTTTATAAAAGGCGAAGCACACCCTACCCATTGGAATGTTAGATATATAAAGTCAAAAGGCAAAAAAATGTGTAAACTTATAACAGAAAACAACTGCAACTATCTTTTTACAGGCAATTCAACCTAGTGGCTAAGGGACATCATTAAAGTTCTTTATCTATTAGACTTTTTTATCACCCAAGGCATGTCTTTTAACTACATGGCTATTAATTGAAATTATGATTTAACATCTAACTATACTTCAGTGATTATCATTATAACAATAATTTATAGAACAGTTAAGCCTACACTATGTAATCACAAAATAAATTGGAAAAAGGAACACAAGAATGAACTTCTAAAAACGAATGTCAATTTTTAATACATAACAAATTAGAAAATGCCATAAATAACCTTATAACGACCGTAAATAAAGTAGATGAACTGGCCACTCCACAACTAAAAACAATGATTAATGATTGAACAAGATTTTACCAATTAAAAAACAAACTGAGAAGAAAACTCAAATAAATTTGAAATGAAACCTTTCAAACATTATTAATTCACTCAATGTACATAACAATACAATTTGGAAGGCTACCAAAAGCATTAAACAGGAACTAGATGAGAACTGAACAGGGAGAAGCAAAAGCATTTGCTAAACATCTGAAGTCAGAATTTGCTCCACACTTTAAAGAAATCGACGAGGAAGTTAAAGACTACCTAAACACACCAATGCAGATATTATTAGCAATATCTAAATTCACTCTCAATGAAATGCATAAAGAACTAGGATTACTTAATAACAAAACGTCTCCTGGAGCCCTTATAACAGCAGAGGTGCTAAAGCAACTACATGAAAAGCGAGTTTAATTTCTTCTAGTATTATTCAGTTAAATTTTGCGTCTGACATATTAGCCATTACAATTAAAATTTGCTCAAATCTTACTCTTAAAAATCTCTGGAAAATTTCCAAATGAAATCAAATCTTACCGTCCCATCAGTTTACTCTCTCTGATATCAAAGTTTCTGGAAAAATTAATATTAAAACAAATAAATTAAAATGGACTTCAAAACGATTGGCTTTCAAGACATCAATTTGGCTTTCATCACCAACATTCTACAATTCAGCGGTATTATCAAATAATAAACACCCCAAACTGCTTCAGAATACGAAGTATTCTTGGACATAGCCAGGGTTTTGGCACAGGGGACTACTTCGTAAAATAAATAAATTGTTTCCACATCACTACTATTTACTTCTCCAATTTATTTATAAAATCAGTGCTTTCAAACTAAAGTAAGAGATGAATTTGCGAAGTACAGCAAAGTGAAGAAATCAGGGTGGTGTGTTGGAATCCCTAATTTATTTACTATATACTTATGACTTAACAACCATGGAACAAAGTGACGTGGGTACTTTTGCCAAAGATACCGTGATATTGACAAGTAGTGAAGATCATCAACCACGCCGCAACATTTTAATATGATAGAAGAATGGTTACGCAAATGGAGGGTCTGTACATGCCACCTTCACTACAAAACAATTAACCTGCCTATCTGTTACTATAAATGATAAACCACTTACTCAAGCAAACATGGTAAATACTTTACATCTGGCTAGATGTTGCCCTATTAACACAACTTGAATTCGTTGCTTTTCGTAAAAATTTAAAATCTTATAATAATTAACTGCACAAGGGGTTAGTTTGATTAACAACACCGTAGAACTCATAATTATTCATTGTGTGTTACACTAGCACGTGGTTGTGAAGCTGACGGATACACTAAATAACCCCGACACCAAAATATACTACGTATATTTGTTGTAAAACTTAAAAATCAGTTCCGTCAATGTATACAAAAAGCAGTTTTTAAAAAATAATATTATTGAGATCTTGTTTCCTTTAATATAAAATATCTTATTTGTACCGTAATTATAACTAATTTATACGTGAAAAATAAAAAAGAGCCCAAATCACAGCAAAAATTAATATATGCGTACAAGAAAAAAAAGGATTACTTTTGGGCTATCAACAAAAGTTTGATTAAATGCCACGACAGAAAAATTAATTAAACGAAGAAAGACATATTAAAAGATAAGTACGAGACTAAGAAGATTAGAGTGGAACGCTATAAAATATAATTGGAAAATAGGAGTGAATATTTACAACTAATGAGGGTGACACTAATTTAAATTAAAAATTTAAAGATTTCTTTCTCTATATTCATCTACAGCATATTTGCTAACGCAGAGCATTATTACGAGAGAAGTATCAGTTGCTCTCGATCTTAAAAAAAATAAAATTCTTATTGTCACTTTTAGCTACACTAAATTACTGCCAATTGATTTTATAGTTGCATCATAACATAATACACAAGTTGTAAACAAAAAATAATTAATTTCAAACAGAATAACAAATTATTTAATGTCGCTTGACTTCTGATATAAATTGCTAACAGAATCGAGTATAATTATTTGTTGAATGTGGGGTGCAGTAAGGACAGATATTTGTAAGTAACATCTTTAGTCTTTAGACATTTTAAGAATCAATTTCGTATTATTTTAAACAAACTGTTGATGACATAGAATTAGTTTTCTTTTCTTTTGATCTAATAGTTAAATAACTGTATATAAAAGGCCATATTTATACTTTGAGAGGTCTGGACCTTCGCTGTAACTTGGCACCCAAGCATCCAATGTTTACAATTGATAGCTTATTTAAAAGGGCATTTTAAGTACAACAAAACATTGTTCTGGCCCTGAGGGGAATCCGTTGCATACCATGCATTTTTTGCAAAAACCATTTGGCATGCAGTTGTTACATATGTGCTAGGCTAAAACCTTGTAACTTGACAACCATGCATCCAATGGTTACAATTGGTAGCTCACTCAAAAGAGCATTTTAAGGATACAAAACATTGTTCTGGTCCAGACAGGAAGTCGTCGCACACAATGTATTTTTTGCATTATGGGATGGTTTTAGCCTAGCGCATATGTAAAGACCACATGCCAAACGGTTTTAGCTATTTAAGTTTGCTTGGTTCTTTGTTTATCCAATTTTCTGCTCTTCTGAGTATACAAGTTCTCTATCTAGTTGATTCCATAACCTCTATTTTTTATTTTCTTATTTTCCATTTTATTAGTATTTTCAACCACCTGCTTTTGATCATACAAACTACGTGTCTTGCTGATATTCAATTAGCTCGCCTGATACGTTGAATGATTTCAATCACTTTTATCCTTTGTCTAGTTCGTTATCTTACCTTTTAATATTATTCTAAACATAGCTGACTTCATTAGATTTTGATAATATATGTTTTGGAACCCTGCATAATTACAGGATTTTCTACGATTTTCTTTAAGCAGCTTAGAAAAATCTCTTAAAGAATGTTATAAATTTTTTAAAAGCTAATTTTTATTTTATGGTCCAAATATTTATTATTATAAAATTGAAAACTAGACTGATCACAAATTTGGTTTTTGAAGCCAATATTTATCGATGCTATTTTTAACTTTCTAGACTTAGACTATTACTTGTAATAATACCATCGATGAAATTAATGTCACTGACACATTCACCGTGATTATTAATAATCTTTTCATATTTGTTTGTAGATTCATATTTAGCCAGTTTGTAGTCAATTTTCCTTTGCTTTAATATTAATAAAGCGAATTCTAACTCTGTCGTATCAAAAACATTTTTTGCAATCAACAAATGTCAATATAAGTAATTTATTGTTTTACTGATTTTTCCCGGGGTGTTGGGGTTCACGCTGAAGGGTAGTACTTTTGCCGGGACGGTCACATCGAGCGTTATAAATGGGAGATGGCTCCCGGTAACTGGTCCCCGCAGGGTGCCCAACCTTCACTTATGGCTCCACGTGCCACACCCTGGAAACTGCGTTGACCCGCAGGCTAAATAAGTGAGGGTAACCAGATATGGTAAAGAGTCTGCAACGTCTGACCCAGAATGGGCGGTTGCAATGAGCAGACACGGCTCAACAGTCGTAGAGAAGGCAACGTGTCTAAGGGATAGTAACCTGAGAAATTGCTCTGCCTGCCGGAGGCAGAAAGTGGCAGCCCACTACCGGCTTAACCTGCACAGCGCTCGTAACGCTGCCAGGATTTTAAATTACTGGCAAACTTCATGAGAATCAACCGGACGGACCACCAAGCAGACGAAAAAGGCGTAAAAAGGACAAACGAGCTGGAATTAAGGAGATGATACAGATAGCCACGTGGAATGTTAGAGGGCTAGGAATAAAAGAAACTGAATTAGACAAAGAACTTATTCAAAGAAAAGTAGACATAGCAGTTATAAGTGAAACAAAAAAGAAACTAAAAGGCAATAAAGAAACTAATAATTATATAATGATCTACAGCGGAATACCTCAAAACAGTCGGGCAAGTAGTGGAGTCGCAATCATGGTCAATAAAAAGTGGAGAAACAAAATAGTAAGCTACGAATATATCAATGAAAGAATAGTAACTACCAGAATGAAAATAGATAGAGGACACATGATGGTTATAGGAGTATACGCCCCTGAAGAGGGAAAGAAAGAGGAAACAGAGAAATGCAAGAGTGGGAAAAGACCCCATCCCAAGAACTGTAGGCACATGCGGCGAAAACGTAATCAACAATAATGGACAAGAACTACGACATTTCGCTACTTTCAACGAACTAAAACTAACAAACACGTTTTTCAAGAAAAAAGATATACGCAAATACACCTGGTCAACAAGAGGATTAAGATCAATCATAGACTATGTAATAGTCAATAACAAGATGACAAACCTCGTGCAAGACGCAAGAGTTTACAGGGGAAGTGATATAAATTCAGATAACTATCTTCTAGTAGCCACTATAATCCTATTAACAAAATGGAGGGAACGAAAAACCACAAACACAAATAACCCAGAAGAAGTTTTCAAAATACATCTCCTTAGTGAGGAAAGTGCCCGATATTTATATCAAAACAGACTACAAGAACACTTACTACGTACACCCACTAGTAATGAAATCAATGAAGAATGGGATAATATAAAGATCGGCATCATTAAAGCAGCGAATGAAGCAGTAGGGAAGAAAAAGAAAAGAAAGAAAACTAGAGGATTAAAAATATGGAATGGAGAAGTAGAGAACCCAATAAAAGAGAAAAAAGAAGCATATCTAATATATCTACAAAGACGAACTCCCGAAAATAAACAACGCTACAATAAAAAACGAAACTTAGTAAAACAGATCGTAAGACAAGCCCACGAAGAATCTTGGGAAAAACTGATAAGCAACATAGAACACGACGTATATGGAAGACAGGAATTCGCTTATAAAATGATGAAACATTTGAACAGCACATTAAAGGACGTAGCAAAATTAAAAACGATTAACGACAAAGAGTGGAAGGAACACTACACAAACCTATGGAATAATCGAGAAATCAACGAACAGGACATTTTATTACAGGAAGATATTGATGAAACTGATTTTACAATTGACATGATTACCATAGAAGAACTAAGAAAATGCCTAAAGAAAATGAAAAACCGGAAGGCTGCAGGGTCCGATGGAATTAGTATAGAATTATTGAAATATGGAGGACCACTTCTAGAATTCAGAATACTACATCTTTTAAATGAATGTTGGCGAAAGAAGAAGATCCCAACAGAATGGCAGACAGCAGAAGTCATATCAATATTTAAAAAGGGAGACCGCTCAAAATGCTCAAATTATCGAGGAATCAGCCTCCTAAACACCACCTATAAATTATACTCCAAAATAATTAATGAAAGAACAAAACTCATAGCTGAGGTATTACTAGACGAAGGGCAATCTGGATTTCGCAAAGGCCGCTCATGTAGTGACAACATATTCGTTTTAAAGAGATTAATTGAAAAAAGAAGAGAATTCAACTTGGAAACCCACCTTGCATTTATAGATTTCGAAAAGGCTTTTGACTGCGTAGACAGACATAAACTCCTTGAAATAATGAAAGAAAGAGGATTCCCTAACCACCTTATAGAAATCATAAGATCATTATATATTAGCACAAACATAGTAATAAACAACAACGGCAGTAAGTCTGATAAAATTCAAACAAATCAAGGACTAAGACAAGGGTGTGGGCTATCACCCACTTTATTTAATATTTATATCGACGACGTGGTTAAACTTTGGAAACCACAAGTAAACCCAGGGATAAAACTACGAGACGACAAAACATAAACTTACTGCTATATGCCGATGATTTAACAATAATTCAAAAGAACGAAGACGATCTGCAAAGATCAATTTACCGTCTCAAATTACTCTGCGAAAACTACAATTTGAAAATATCTAAAGACAAAACAAAGATAATGGCCTTCCAAGGAAAACAACCAGTGCGATCGAAAATAATAATAGATGGAAAGACTTTAGAACAGTTATCTCATTTCAACTACTTAGGCTGCGACACCACATACGAAAATGATAAAGATGTAGAAAACAAGATTCATAAATTCCAAGCAATTTGCGGGACAATAAATAGAACGCTAAAACACAAAACAAGAAAAGAAACAAGAATGAAATTTTACAAGACCATGGCCGTCCCTGTACTCACTTATGGAAGCGAATCGTGGATAACAAACACAAAAAACAAATCTAGCATACAAGCAGCGGAAATGAGGTTTCTCAGAAATGTTAAAGGTTGCACAAGGAATGATAGAATAAGAAATGAAGAAATAAGGGAAGAACTAGAAATTTTCAACGTTAACGACAAAATAGAAGAATACAGAAACAATTGGAGACAATACGTTAATAGGATGACAGAAGAAAGAATACCGAAACAAATCCTAAACTACCACCCAAGAGGACGCAGAGATGTAGGAAGACCGAAGAAAAGATGGTCGACAGCCTTGACGACAGAAGAAGAAGAAGAAGACGGATTTTCCAATAAGGGTTACAGATTGTTATTTGTTCCATATGCGGTCCTCAAATCAAGTTGTTCTCTAGTCAGATAGATGTTTCTTATACGGTGTTTATACATTTCATGGGTAATTCCAATTTGTTCGTTAAAGTCAAAGAAAAACTTTATCTTATTTATATGCAAATTGATCAGAAAATACATTTGTCCTAGGATTTAATAAGAACTAGACCTATCTGTCAACCTAGACCATTCAGAAAGGCGCATGGTCAGCAGTTCCAGAAATAGACAACATACTGCTACAGAAACTATATTCCGATAAAGTTAAAGAAAAATTTAAAAAAATGGAAATTAGAAAACAATGGCAACAAACGAGATTTTCTCAAAATATAACCAAGTACAACAAAGCAATAAAACATTTTAAGAAATCGCTAAAAAAGAAAGAAAAGCGCTGATACAAAATTATCTACAGAAACTTTCCGTAATCAAAGATACCAACTACACTCTTTGGAAGAACAAATCCAAATGTTCTTAGACACTTAAATTGGTATTACGACTAAAAAAGTTTAAGATCCACGAAGTCAACCAATAGTCGGCAAAGATCTCAATAGCACAAAAACACCAGGGTGAGATCAAATTACAGGCAAGATAATAAAAGAACTCCCAGAATATAGATTAAATTACTTTACAGCTCTCTGCAAAACAGTACAAATCATAGTTACAGCAAAACCTGGTAAAGATCTTGAAAGCGTGGAATAATACAACACCATCAGCCCTCTGCCAACAATATTGAAAGTATTCGAAAAACTTCTCCTTAGAAGACCCAAACCAATACTTGAACGAAAGCAACTAATTCTTGAGCATCAATTTGGTTTCGAAGGAACCATCGAACAGATACACTGTGTAGTAAGTTACATAAATTCCGATATCGAAGAAGAGAGATTTCGCTCAGCTGTATTCCTTGGCGTGTCACAAGCCTTCGATAAGATCTGGTATTCTGTACGGAATCAAAAATCTACTATTTCATAATATATACCTTCTATTAAAATCGAACTTAGAATACAAACAGTATTATGTTAGGAATTATGATGAACAAACAGGCCTAAAACCAATCAAATCAGGCATCCTACAAGGCAGCATCCTTGTACATGCTCTTTACCGCCGATCTTCCAATATTACAACAGACAGCAGTAGCAACACTTGCTAACGAAATTACGGTGATTGCATTACACCGAGTTCCCGCTACTGCTTTTAATCTGGTTCAAGAAAATACAAATGAAGTTCAAAAATGGCTTAAAGTCTGGAAAATCAGCAATTGGAAAACGTAATATTTTATTATATATGTAGGGTATGGCACTTATATCTGGGAAAATTTAAATTTGAATTACGCGCCATACACTAATGCTGCTATAGATAATGGTTGGCATTCTTGAAAGCCATATGTTCTTAGAAAACAGCCATAACCTCAAAGTGAACGAGATGTTGCGGACAAGTGCGGAGTACACTGAGGAGGGCGTTCGGTTACTGAAATAATTCGATTTTTCGGGTAGCCGAATTTAACTGTGTCTGACATTGTTGCAAACTATAATGCTTTCGAGAAGTCTGGAAAAAGTTTCGCTAACCCGTCGCGAAAGAGTCATTCGAGAGGACACGTGGCAATGACCCGACAGTTATATTGTAGAAGAGGCTTTGATTCCGGAGGACCTCGAGGTAATCATTAAATAAATTGACGCTAGTGTTGGGTATCAGTGAGAAAACCATGCTCCGTGGATGGAAACTGTGGCTTAAGAGGGCGATGTGTATCTCAGCAAAATGGTGCACCGGCACATACAAGAAATTTAGTGCAAAACTGGTTGTCGGATAATGTGGACATGTCTGATTTTAACAATTTTAACCTCCCAATCTCCCTGATTTAAACTCTCTCGACTATTATATTTGAAGAATAATCGAAAGCGTTTGCAACAAGTTTAATAATAAGACTAATGCGCCATCTTTCCGCAACGCTATCAAAGCAGCATTTGCTAATATGGACAGCGCTGCTTTACAGAGAGCGTGCCAGCGCTTCATGCCAAGGATAGCAGCGGACATTGCCGCTCAAGAGTCACATTGAATAATTTTACTCTGAACAAGTCACACAACTGACATGCAAAATAATTTTTTGTAATTCTAATTTTTTGTTAACTAAAATATGTTTTTTTATTTTAAAGTTTGCATATTTACAATATACTCAATTTGAGTAATGAGCAAATGATTTGATATTATAACATGTTAAGTCTTCTGGTCGCTGGGACGTTAACGAGCTGTTCTACTAATTCATTGTGATGGTCAGCTAGTTGGTGTTATGCACTTGAGAGTCTCTGTATTTCTTCAGCAACATAAGGTTTGTTTAAGTCTGTGTGGAGTGAGTCGTTGGTTACATACCAAGGAGCGTTTGTTATATTTCGTAAAGTTTTATCTTGGTGTGCAAAGCCTTGGCGCAACCCCAGAGCTTAATCCCGTAGGTCCAGATGGGTTTAGTATCACTTTGTACAAGAGCAGCTTGTTAGATAATGAAAGTTGGAATGCCTGCCGATTAACCAATCCATTTGTTTTGTTTTGAGGTCAAGATATTTGCGTTTGGCCGTAATATGTGTTTTCCAGGTAAGTTGATCGTCAAGATGCAGCCCAAGGTATTTTACTTTCGTCCTTACTGGTAATGGGGTGTTGTTGGCTGACAGACTGTGCGTTTGTTAGTAAAAGTCACTTGAGTTGATTTGGCATGATTAACGGTAATTCTCCACTTCCAGTCTCTGTAACCGGTACGCTGCTACATCTGCCAATACAGCTGTCGTCAGCGAATGTTGCTATTAATGTACTCGGTGTATTTGAAGCGTCTGCTGTATAGACGAGGTATAGGAGTGGACCCAACACACTGCCCTGTGGCACTCCTGAGTTGATTTGGCAATATTCTGATATAGAGTTGTTCAGTGTGACTTGGAAAAACCGTTCACTGAGATGTGACTTTAGGGTTAAGTAGAGTTGACTAGAGAAATGTTGTTTTATTTTATAAAGAAGGCCCGTATACCATACCTTATCGAAGGCCTGCTGTATGTCCAAAAACGCCGCTACACAAACTCTTTTCGTCTCAAAACTTTCTATAATTTTGGTAACTATCCGATGTCTCAAAAGCCAATTGAGAGGGAGGGAGTATGTTGTTTAGGTCGACTGTTTCATGGATTCGCTTAAGAAGTAGTTTCTCAAAGATTTGGATAGGAGAGGAAGAAGGCTTATTGGTCTATAAGAGGAATTTGTGTGGGATGATTCCCAGGCTTAGCTAGCATAATGATCTGGGCGAACTTCCATTGCAGGGGAAAGTAGCATAATCGCAAGATACTGTTATATATGGTAGTTAGAAAAACCATTGCTTTTCTGGGAAGATGTTTAAGTATGTTTCTAACTATAAGGTCATAGCTAGGGGCTTTACAATTAATAATTAGTTGTATTTGGTTCCAGACACCAGTTGGTGAAAACGGTTTCAGTGGAAGTGAGAGGAAACACGACGCGTCGAGGAAAGATACAATATCGGGGTCATCATTTATTGGGTTGGGGTGGTGTAGTTGTAAAAACGTTTTCAAGGTACGTAGCATATACATTTTCTTTTCTTTGGCAGATCTAGCCCATCTACCATAAAATATATGTACACTATTTTTAGTGACCTCATAATAAAATGTGGAAACTAACGTTAATGGTACTGTTGCTATTCATGTTGAAAAATTCGTATCAGGAAATACATTGCTACCCAAGCTTTTGTAAAAGTCATCCATGCATTTCACCAACTTTTTGTCCGCCTCATCATAGAATGGGGTTAACGTATGTGGCTGCTGCCGGCAATGTGTGCGACTAATTCGTGAGTATTGCTTAGTATTTTAAACCTAAACCAGGTTTTATTTTAAATATTCTTTTAGCGATAGGCCAACCGTGTGATCTTAAAGTACCTCCTACAGAAGAATGTGTGTCAGGAACCTTTTGCGTAAACGGCGTTTGTTCCACCTAAAACACTACGTTGCTAAATGAGTGACACTGAAAAATAATCTTACCTCTTTGTAATTCAATTTAAATGGCTCTTAATCTTCAAGAATTTAGTTTATAGGTGACAATTTATTTGTAACCAAAGTACACAATACTTTTCGCATTTAAACGCAATTTACTAATGTAAGCATATTGGTGAATGTACAATGACAGAACAATAAATATGTGTTAGTATAAAGTATATATTATATACATAGATTTATTAAAAATAGGTTAAAATTATCTACTACCCTTCCAGAAAAGCATTTAAAAATAAAATAAAGAAATTTAAATACTCTAGTGTTATTACTTAATATGAAAAATTCATTTGTTGTTTATTCTGCTAACTCAGTGCAAAACATTATTAATACAAACATATCTGTGATATTTTGGGTAATAAATATAATATATTTTAAGTTATAAAAAGAAGAACAGAAAAAGTTAACCAAACGAAACAAATATGGCTTTGAAACACTCATTATTAGTTATATTAGAGAAAGCTACAGAATCTATACAATAAAGCGTAAACTGTGCAAATTATATAAATGACTATAAAACATACCATATATATGATGATATGGCCAAGGCCCGAAGTTCGGCGAGTTCCCGAATTGGCCGGCCATTTTGCACTTTGGCCGAGAGATTTAGCCAAGGCCCGGTACTTGAAACCACCAGTGGGTATGTTATTTTGGCCGGTCATTTTGCGAAGCGCCGGGAAATGCTTGGCCAAAATTCGATATTTTGAGGCAAGTCTGCTTAGTAAGCGGTAATCGGCTCACTTTTCGCTTCCGGTGTGGCGGTTGCTTGCACGTTGTAGCAAAGAAGGCAATATTCCTTTTGTCTAATGCTTCTAGAAAACGATCCTGCCTTTGTAGCTAGTTATAATTATCCTATTTTGCGGTTTCATTGTGAGTACTGAATTACTCGTATTTAGATAGTTCTAATAAATACTTTCAGTTTAAAGTTTAAGTTAGCATGTATAACTTCTTTTGTTGGATGTGATGTGTTTGATCACACATATTGCTGGAAAGAGATTAATAAAGGACTTTTAAGGGATGTAGTAAATCAGCAAACAAATACAATTAACTGGGGTTGTACCCCATTTTAAGGGTATTTTAATTTTAATTATTTATATTGTGCTTCTATGGCACTCTCCAATGACTACTTCTAATGGGACTGATACTCTGGGTAAAGCTGGTATATATGTAAATGTGGAACCCACATTTGCTATGAAAGTAAGATTCTCGGATACTTTGAATACGTTGCTATAAAAAAAGCAATTAATAGCGGGTCTCTTACCAGAAGCAAATACTACGCTTTTATAGATTTAAACAAGCTAAAGCAAAACGGAAAAAAGAAAGTATTGATTATTGTCGACTTATAATAAATATGATGTTATGGAAGTTGACGGAGACGAAAAACTTATTGTCAGTAACAGGAGACAATAGCGTTATTTCGTTCTTTGTTCATACAGAAGAATTATTCGACAAATTGCATGATAGTCACTTAAAAATTGGACATGGAGACCAGATATAAATGGAAAAGGAGCCATAAACTCGGTATCAACATGTCACCAAAGAAGCCATTACATTGTATCACCTCATATGCCAGCCATGTCAGACCATCATATCTAACCCCAAGAAAGGTTTAGATTTTAAACCTCTGATGTTTAAAGAATTTATCTCTAGATATGAGGTAGATCTTATAGACATGTAAAATAAACCTGATGGCAAGTACAAATTACACTCAATTATAAGAACCGTTTATTATAATTTTGCTACCTCTGAAAAGCAAAACAGCAGAAGTTGCTTACCAGCTACTAAATATCTTCACTATAGGTGCACCAAGCGTGTTTAAATCGGATAATAAGAAAGAACTTTTCGATCGTCAAAAGCAAGGTGTTTAGAATACAATGATGACATAAAAGAGTTTATCGGTAACTTAGTCACAAAGATTTTGAGAATATCGTACAAGAAATGGAGGATGCTATAAATGCCTCTGGAAATAAAGCTGCTGCCGTTGCGGTGGAACCATCGGAAAAGCCAGACAAATTTCCTGATAATAACAATGCGAGAATGTTCTGTGTAGTGTATGAAAAATAGTGTAGTTCAGTCCAACTTGTGGACCCTGCGTTAAAGATATCAATGCAAATTGTGAAATGAGTAATGAACCAGAAAAATGCTAACAATACGAAGGGAAAATTAGTTGTGAAAAAAAATCAGTAACAAGTTAGCATCACATGTTAGTTTGCATGCTGAAAGTGTAAAAATGTTTAAAAATCTAGATGAAAAATTCCCAATAACGAAAGTTGGAGATAATGCACGCATCCGTGTATCAGATGTAGACAGAGATCGCGGTGATCCAAGAATCGACTTTGAAGTTGTCCTGAACATTAGAATAGAAACAGAACATGGTGTTCTCAATCAACTGTATTCCAGAAGTGAGTTTTCCATTCTGTACAAGAACTGCTTATTCTAGAATGTGTGACATAAGAAATAGTGGTGGTTTATACTTTCTATTAGGTGCTGTAAGTCTTCTACATTTTGGGCCATTATAATCGTATTGTCTGCATACCTGATATTGTTCACAATTTTACCATCGATTATTATGCCATCTGCTGCTTCCCTTAGAGCTTCATTACAAATAGCTTCGCTGTACAAGTTAAAAATCAAAGCTGACAGAATACAACCCTGGCATACTCCTCGACATATTTGGATTTCCTCTGTTACCTCTCCAACAATTTTAATTCTTGTTCCAGTACAGATTGAGAATAATTATGATGTCCCTACTGTCAATGTTTTTGTTTTTGTCTTAATTGTTCGTGTTTCACTCTATCAAAGGCTTTCTCAAAATCAATGAAACAAGCATATAAGACCTGATTTATGTCTAAACATCTCTGCGTTAGAACATTCATTGCAAACAGAGCTTCTCTAGTACCTAGTCCCTTTCTGAATCTCATCTGTGTGTTACTGATTTCTTCTTCAAGTTTATTGTAAAGTCGGTTATGTAATATTCTAATAATTCTAATATTAGAGATATCGTACGATATTTACTATATTCTTTAGTATTAGTTTTCTTTAATATAGCGAAAAAGTCAACAATAGCCATCGTTCAGGTATTACATCTCTGGGAGTATATCTGTTGCTTCTTTATCCATCAGTTTCAGCAGTTGATATTTCATCCGGTCCACTTGCTTTGCGATCTTTTGTTTTTTGTAAAGCTTATTCCATTTCTCGTTTAAGTATTTTTGGTCCTGTATCTTTTTCCGTTTTTATAGTTCCTTCAATATTGGTGTGGCGGCCTTTTCGCCCTTGAACCGCTTGTAAATCGCGGCGGCATGCGGGGCGCTTTGATATCTGTCGCTACGTTTTGCCATCGCACACAAAACGGCATATGGGCTTTTGCTCAGCCGACAAGTCTGCATACGCCGTCGGCGGCACCCTTTGATATGAAAGGTGCTGTCGAATGAAAATTTCCCGCAAAAGACCTACCGCCAAGCCAGGCGCGAAGCCCGGCGACATACGCACACCGCAGCGCGGCCAGTTCGGTCGTGTTTTGACACCCCGCAATACGCACTCCGCAACACGGCCAATTCGGTCGTGCTTAACAACCCGCTTATACTCACACCGCATCGCGTCAAGTACGGCCGCATTTAACATCCCGCAACATACACGAAGACAGCGCAGCAAGGTGGCCACCGTGGAATCATCGCCGACGAAGCCGAAGCCGATTCAGGTGAGCGATTTGGCTTTACTTTCGGTTGATATCGGTAGCCGCCCCTATCCGCTTTCGCGCTGGCCGTTTAAGTGACGATTTGGGCCTTATCGGTTTACGTTTCAAAACGGGCCGTACTTCGTTTCCCACACCGCACCACTAGGGCGGCTATTTACACGCCTGCCTCTCCATTTTTTGGTCCTTACGAACCGAATCGGTATCAGCTACAATATTGGTACAAATATTCAACCGCTTGATAACTTGGCATCGTCACAGACTTACGTAGGTTTTTGGTAAGGTGACCGCCATAAATTATATACATATTTATTACGCTTTATTCAAGTAAAGTTCCCTTATAATGGATAAGCTTGAATTAAAATTAGTTCAGTTAACTGCCAAAAAAGAGGCGATTTTCGAACGATTTAATCGTTTATACAATACGTCAAAAAATATTTCAAATTATGAATTACGCTCAAACGAATTATTTTTATCTCAAACTGAAGCTATTAGTGAATTATACAGCAGGTTTGAAACAAATTATTGAAGAAATTAAGAATTTGCAGTTTGAAATTGATCAGACTCCTCCAGACTACTCATGTTTAAATTCTATTGAAGATTTATATTCGAGTGTTAAATATAAACACAACCTTATATTGTCAAACAGCAAAACAGTTACATTAGATCAAAAAAGAGGTATCGTAAAATTACCGCCAATTGAACTACCTTCTTTCGATGGCAAGACTGAGAGCTGGCCAATATTTTACGAAATATTTCGTAGCAATGTGCATTTAAATACCCATTTGACTGACGCGCAGCGTGTGCAGTATTTGATTAGTAAATTAACTCATGACGCTTTAAAATTAACCGCAGGTATTATTCCTACAGGGATACTTATAATATTATATGGGATAGTCTTGTTAAAAGTATCAAGATAAACGTAGTTTAGGCAGTCATTATCTAAATAACATTCTGGACATCAAAGGATGCGTCGGTAATGCTGTTAGTTTGAATACATATATAGAAAAATATTCCGCGTCCATCGCTGCATTAAAACAGTTAGACATTCCCGACCTATTAGATTTTGTCTTGTTACATTGTGGTTTAAGAAAACTTGATCCCCAAACGCTTCAACAATTCGAAAATAGTGTGAGGGGAATAGAATTACCCTCCTGTAAACAATTTATTTCATTTACGCAAGATTATGTCAAAGTACTCGAGCGCTCGCATGTTAATAATTCGCAGACCAAGCCGCGCGCATATTCCAGTTTACCTTATCACAGCCTTGGCCGTGGCGCACAAGGTGCCTGCAAGTCGTTTGTGTCGAGTGAACAGATTTTTAATACGCGTTGCCCGCTATGCGACAGAGAACACCAGCTGTTTCGCTGCCTTGAATTTAAAAATATGAAATCACCGCAAGCGCGTTTCGAGTTAATTAAAGCGAAACGCGGCTGTATAAACTGTTTAAGTCTATCTCACTCGTTAACTAAATTTAAATCACGGAACGTTTGTAAGATTTGTAAAAAAACGCATCATTCTTTACTGCATTTTTCCAACTTAAAGGATGATCGCCCTATTAAGCCGTCTGTGGCGGCTGGACCGCAAACCGTGCGCCCATAATAGCTGAGTCAGCGCATTCAGTAACGCAACCTCACGACACGTCATCTGTATCGCTTAGTGCGGTGGCTTCGTCTAGTTCGGCTATATTGTTATCGACCGCACAGATCTATGCACATGGTAAAAACGGAAATACGCTCGTCATCAGGTGTTTAATAGACAACGAGTCGCAAAATAATTTAATGACTATGGATTGTTGTAAACGCTTGAACAATCCCATAATTAAATTACGCAATTCATCTTTACAAGGTGTTGGTATGACCTCGCGACCTGTACACGGTTTTATTAATTTCGCAATAGAATCGCGAATTAATCCTAACAACAAATATTACATTCGTGCTTTAGTAGTTGACTGTATTACAGACAAACTTCCCGCAAATTTCATTAGATTAAATGAAGATATGTGACATTTAAATAATTTACCGCTTGCCGATGTATCCTGGAATGTACCGGGAGAAATTGACGTTGTTCTTGGTGCTCAACTGTTTCCTTATATTTATTTGGGAGATAGGGTCGATCGCGCACCACCCGCTATATTAACCAGCTTTGTTTACGTACTTATGGGAGATATTGCATATCATTATGATGCAACCTGCCTACATAGTACTACATCTTCGTTTACCGCGCTTGCTAACGTTGACATTGAATCAAGTTTACGGAAGTTCTTTGAGTTAGAGGAAATTCGATCTCAACGTTTTATTAGTCCAGATGAATTAGATTGCGAAAATAACTTTAACTCTTCGACTTTATTTAAAGACGGCCGATATTTTGTTGATTTACCCTTTTCACGAAACCCCTCGGAATTGGGTAATTCACGCGGTGTGGCTCACCGTCGTCTACTTGCGCTCGAGCGTAAATTCGATTGCGTGCCAACCCTACGCGAAAATTATAATAAAACTATCGCCGATTATATAACGCAGGGATATTTGTCCCAGGTGCCTGACTCTGAATTGACAGAGGAGAGTTACTACATACCGCATCACGCCCTTGTCAGACCAGATAAGGACAGCATCCGTATCGTTTTAGACGCTAGTGCTAAAACGCACTCAGGGTTGTCACTTAATGACATTTTGCATGTCGGACCTAATTTGCAGGCCGACTTGTTCTCGTTGTTACTCGACTTTCGTACATTCCCAATAGCAATGACCGCTGATATAAAACAAATGTTTTTGCGCATCGGAGTAAACGAGCACCATCGTAAATACTTACGAATTTTATTTCGTTTCAGTAGGAACGAACCTATTCGCACTTACAACTTTGACCGCGTACCCTTCGGGCTAAAGCCTAGCCCTTACCTAGCTATGCGTACGTTACGCAACTTAGCGTGCGAGCATAGTGACCGCTTCCCTGAGGCTTCTAAACTGGTAGAAACTCAGTTTTATATGGATGATTATGTCGATTCGGTTCCAGATGAGCAGACTGCCATGCGATTGTCTCGCGAATTAATCGATTTATTTAAATTAGGCTCTTTCGACCTTGTCAAATGGGCCACTAATTCACCCGCTTTATTGGAAGTTCTTCCCGAGTCTCACCGCTCACCAGTAAATTTTTCTGGCATGGGCAACGATATTTACAATTTTAAAATCCTTGGTTTAACCTGGGATCCTGCTGACGATTACTTTTCTTTAACAACAGTCGCTGTAGAAGATAAATGCACAAAGCGCACGATTCTATCGCTAGTTGCCCGCTTATTCGACGTACTTGGCGTTGTAGCTCCAGTTGTGCTGTACGCCAAAATTCTTATTAAGGAACTATGGCTAGCTAAAATAGACTGGGATGAGGTTCCTTCGGAATCCATCATCAGTCGCTTTTCAGCTTTTGCACGCGAGTTTTCCGCACTCTCTTCTCTAAAAATTCCGCGCCATATTGGCATTGTGGGAAAAGCAGTAGTGAACATCGTAGCCTTTTGGGACGCGAGCTTCAGTGGTTACGGTTGTTGTGTTTATTTACACATCACTGATCCTGAAGGTAATATCACCGTCCGGCTTTTATGTGCAAAGTCAAAGGTTTCTCCAGTTAAAATAACAACGCTAGCTCGATTAGAACTTGTGGCCGCTTTGCTGTTGTCTAAGCTTGTTCGCGTGGTCCGCGACAAACTTTCCGCTCGTTTACCTATTACAGGTGTTTACGCCTTCTCGGATTCTACAATAGCGCTTTCGTGGATCCACTCATCACCACATAGGTGGTCTATTTTTGTCAGCAATCGTATTGCTAAAATACACGATAATTTACCTGCCGCTTGCTTTAATCATGTGTCCGGGAAAGAGAATCCCAGCGATTGCCTTTCACGCGGCATGCTGCCTTCTGATTTAATTAAACACTTGCTGTAGTGGAATGGCCCTGCTTGGCTTCATCAGTCTAATAGCGAATAGCCTTTAAAATTCATTCCAACTGAGTGTGAAACTCTACCGGAGTTCAAATCGAAGGCGTTTGTTGTTAAAGCCGCGAATTTCGAACCACGTGTTTTTGACTCTATAGTCACCTGTATTTGTTCGTGGAATAAACTGTTGCGCATATTCATGTACATTCTCAAATTTGCGAGCAAAAAACGTGATGGTGATCAATCTGTTAAAGATATTCAAATCGCTGAAAATTTTGTTATTCGAATAGTTCAAAGTATTCACTTTTCTAACGAATTAAATTCAGTAAAAACCGGGTCAGGTACATGCAGACGTTCTGTCGCCAAGCTATATCCTTTGCCAACCCACTAAACAATATTTTAGCTGACTCATGTATATATAGATAGTGTATTAATAGGGCATTTATATAGTTTGTTACGATATAAATCTAACTGCAATTTAACGCACCTGAAATATAATAGTTAATTTCAGGAATTTAATGACAATATTGTTTCAAACCGCTGTTAATAGCTCCTTGATAGGGTATTAATTTTCTTGATAGCTCAGGACCTTTCAAGGCGGGGAGTATGGTGTGGCGGCCTTTTCGCCCTTGAAGCGCTTGTAAATCGCGGCGGCATGCGAGGCGCTTTGATATCTACCGCTACGTTTTGCCATCGCACACAAAACGGCATATGGGCTTTTGCTCAGCCGACAAGTCTGCATACGCCGTCGGCGGCACCCTTTGATATGAAAGGTGCTGTCGAATGAAAATTTCCCGCAAAAGACCTACCGCCAAGCCAGGCGCGCAGCCCGGCGACATACGCACACCACAGCGCGGCCAGTTCGGTCGTGTTTTGACACCCCGCAATACGCACTCCGCAACGCGGCCAATTCGGTCGTGCTTAACAACCCGCTTATACTCACACCGCATCGCGTCAAGTACGGCCGCATTTAACATCCCGCAACATACACGAAGACAGCGCAGCAAGGTGGCCACCGTGGACCATCGCCGACGAAGCCGAAGCCGATTCAGGTGAGCGATTTGGCTTTACTTTCGGTTGATATCGGTAGCCGCCCCCATCCGCTTTTGCGCTGGCCGTTTAAGGGACGATTTGGGCCTTATCGGTTTACGTTCCAAAACGGGCCGTACTACGTATCCCACACCGCACCACGAGAGCGGCTATTTACACGCCTGCCTCTCCAAATATTTTCTCTCCTGTTTTCATCTTCAAATAAATCTTTTACATATTCTGTCCATCTTCTGAGTTTTTGTTTAATATCTGCTATCAATGTGCCATTCCTATCACTCAGCATACTTGTTGTTTTTGTTTTCTTTAGGCCTGTTATTTCTTTTATCTTTTTGTGTGCATTAAAAAAGTCGTATTTTGTTTGATATTTCTCTATTTCTTTGCATTGCTCATTTAACCATAACTCTTTAGCTTTCTTTATTTTTTGTTTTATTATTTCTTATCTATCTCTTTTTATGATTAGTTGTCTTATGTGTTCTTCTTTGTTCATAAGTGTCATTATTTCTTTTGTAATCCACTTTTTATGTTTCGTTTTTTAGGTTTAAGATATTTATTAGCTGCCGTTATTACACCTTGTGATAAGTTTTACCGTTGTTGATCAATATTTTGTGTACATAAATTTTTTATTTTTTTTTTGCATGATTTTTTATGGCTGTTGTTTTTTTATTTCTCTATTATTTTGTCTTCTGTAGTCTACTGCTGTATTATTCGATTTTTTCGTTTTCTTTAGTTTAATTAACATTGTCACGACAACTGGATTGTGGTCGGATCCTATATCGGCTCCTGGGTAAGTTTGAGCCGACGCGACGGCATTTTTATATCTTTTTTTTTATAATAATACGAAATTTATTTGATTTATAACTATTTTATTTTGATTATCTGCAAGAGATTTCCACGCATAGAGTCTGCGTTTTGGTAGTTGGTAGAAAGTGTTTGTAATAATAATTTCATTGTTTTTTGACAAAATTGAACAAGGCAATCTCCACGTTCATTACGGTCACCTAAGCCATATCTACCAACATATCTCTCTACTGGTTCTTCTCCTGCTTTAGCGTTAAAGTCGCCCATAACGATTATTACTTCGTGTTTTTTATGGATTTTAGTATCTCTTCTAATCCCGTATAAAATTCCTCGAATTCTTCCTCATCTTTATCTGCCGTCGGAGCATACCCTTGTATCAGATTTAATTTCCTTTCCTTTGTTTGCAGTTGTAGCATTATTATTCTATATGAATAGGGTATGAAATTAACTACAGATTTACTTCCTTTTTTATCATACTTACTCCGTATTGGTGTCTGCTATTGCCATTTTCTGAGTAGTATATAGTAGTGTCCTTTATTGTAACGCATTTTCCTAATTTCGGCCACTGCACATCGCTCATTCCAAGTATATCTACGTTTGGTCTTTTCATATCTATCGTTACGTTTTCTAATTTTCCCGCTGCATATAGGCTTCTTACGTTCCAAGCCGTAATTTTCAATGTTGACCGGGGAATTCTTGGCACCCTTTAATCGTTTAGGATCTGCCCGGGTCTGAGGACCGTTTCTGTGTAATACTCAACCATGATAATTCGACTAGAAAAAATAATAAGGTGGTTTTCCGTTGCCTTCCTCATCGCGGACCTAAAATTGTTACAATTGCGCTTTTAGGTACCTATAATTAAGCTCTTAAGAAATTCATTATTCAGTAGCCTCAACCTAGTACTAATGGTACTGCAGCCCGCCATTATGTCCATATAGAAATAATATTTTTTTGGCTTGATAGAATCTATCGAGGGAATAAAATACTGAGGTTATATGATCTGTGAAAGTATTTGCTTTTTCTTGGTTTGTTCTTTGTTAGGTTTGTTATTTTTTTAATAGTCGGAACTAGAAATTTCTACTCTCTTAGTTTTCTGGCAGCTTTCCAGTATCCTCGGCGGTGTAATAATCCATTAAAAATAAAATTATCAATAAATGTCTATTCTATTCTTACTTTACATTTCTATATGTTATATATTCTATAGTTTAGAATTATTTTATGGATTTCTGCAACTAGTTTAATAAACAATTTTATATGCGTGAAAATGTAAAAACTTTGGTCCGATTGATTTTCTCAAAAACTAGTTGAGTTTAATTAATATTTGCTGAGTCCCAGCATGTTAAAGTCTCTGGCTTTTGAAACAACAGTTTAAAGCAAATAATGTTCGGCGAATCCCACCAAATGTACAGCATTTTAGTTAGAACTTTTTTTCTCCAGCTTGCTATTTTTACGACCCCCGGTCCTTGATAGTAGCGTAACGGCATTGCCTTATAGCCTACTAGCCGCTGAAAGCCTGCTTTGCTGAGTTATAGATTTTATTTAATATCTTCTCTTTGATCTAATGTGTGCACTTTCCCTTGACTTACAAAAATAAAATTAACAGAGGGTTAGTTTCTGTAGCAATTAGAACACGAATTTAGTAATTGTTCAGTTCCAGCAGTTTCAAGGATTTTACGTTTTGCGTACAGTTATCTTCTATGTAACAAAGAAAATAACTACGCGCTTGCGCGAGTTCTCAACAATAAATTACATATTCCAATTGCAATTCAATGAACACCTTGATGGTCAATTATCTCAGCACATAGATAATCGAACATCATCCTAGAATGATAGAAACCTTGAGCAGGCTAAGGCCAGTAATCATGTCAAAAATTATTTGAATCTGTTCAGCGAATTTTCAGTCAACCAATTTCAAATAACACATACAAGGTGCGTTATGAATGTAATGCGCATGGTTCTATAAAAACTGATTTATTAATCCGATCTGTACAAATCATCAACACTCTTCAAAATACGCTCCTCCTGCTTCAATACATTTACGCAGTCGCGATTTATATGCCTGGAAGACACCTTTAAAGTTGTTGACCAGGATGTCCTTTAGGACTCTTGTAACATGAGCTTGAATGTTCTCCACAGACTCCCAGTGTTTTCTTTTTGAGCTCTTTCTTCACGCGGGGAAACAAAAAAAAAGTTACAGGAAGCCAGGTCGGGACTGAGGTTGTTACTCTGGGCCAGGAAATCGCTAACGATGAAAGCCGTGTGGCTGGGTGCATTGTCGTGGTGGAGTTTCATTGAGTCTTTGATATCCCTCCTGACGCGGGCGACCCTGTTTCAATCTTCTCAGCACTTCCACGTAAAACATTGTGTTAACAGTTTGTCCTAGCGGTACAAAATGGACAATTCCTCGGACGTCAAAGAAGACAATGAGCATTGTTTTGACGTCTGACTTGCTCAGAGGCGCCTTTTTGAGGCGTCGGGACGATGTGGTGTGCCACTCGGAGCTCTGCCCTTTCGTTTTTGGGTCGTACTCGAACATCCAGGATTCGTCTGAGTCAGAAAAATCCGCATCATTTTCACTCAATTGCAACAAGTCTTCGCAGAGCAAAACTCAAATTTTTTTTTTTGTTTGTCCGTTAACACCTTTGGCACAAGCTTCGCACACGCTTCACGTTGTCGTCGATCCTGGCCGTTGATGGGCATCCGGAACGGGTATCATCGGCGACCTCTTCCCGGATCACCTTAAGCGACTTGTGCCATCTTCCGACTTGCGATATTAATAAGCAGTCGTCTTTGAAGGCCTCTTGAACCATCTGGTACGTTTCCGTAGCATTCTTCCCAAGCCGCACGAAAACTTTGGTCGCGTATCTTTGTTGGAGTGAATCCTTCATCGCGCCGTGTTACAACATGCAAAAGCACGCTTCACGCGGAATGAGCTCCTGGCACTCCAGGTGCTCGGAGGAAACTGATGCGGGTCGTGTTTTTGAAGGACGACCCTCCACTACTTTTTCCCGCAAGCGGAGCGCGCTGCGATGTACAGTGCGTCGGACAGAAATCATGTGCATTACTTTCAAAACACATACATACATATATAGATGAAAATAAAATCTAGCTAGGTATGGACGCAATAATAGGATCACAGAAAAACTGTAGCATTTGTACATTATCGGCGGTGATTAACATTGGACGAGACACCATTGGTTCAGCTTTACATAGAATTTAATGCGTATCACAATACTATAATACACCCAAATTTCTCTTGAGCTGTCGCTTTAGTTCAAACAAGCACGAGCACTGCTCCTCAGTCCGAATCGGTGCAGGTAAATTCGAATCTCGCTCAACCCATGGTTGTGTGTGATGTCCTAGTATTAAGTTAGTTAAACGCATGTTATTAGGAATAATAAACTATTGAGGATTTAATGCTAGTAAGTGCGCCTAACAAAAAAATACCCCAAATTGCACTCAATCATGTAGGGATTCTCTTCGACTAGTTCTTGCAGCTAATTTCAATTAATGATCAAGGGTTGAACTGAGTGACGCTGATCTTTAAAGCCGCCATTGCAAAACGATTAAACCAAAGTTGCCCCATTAACATAACAACTTAAATTCGTTGCTTTTAGTAAAAATTTAAAATCTTCTAATAAACAATTCCACAAGGGTGTTATTTTGATTGACAACGCTGTAGAACGCATAATCATTCATTGTGTGTTACACTAGCACGTGGTTGTGAAGCTGACGAATACACTAAATAACCCAGCTACCAAGATATACTACGTATATTAGTCGCTAAACCAAACTTGCTTTTGTAGTAACAAAATAATTTGCTTTATTTTAAGTAGCCAGTTCCGACATTGTAAACTTTAATGAAGTATACAAAAAGTAATTTTCAAAAAATAATTTTATTGAGGTCTTGTTTTTTCAAATATAAAAAATATTATTTTTACTGTAATTATAAACAATTTATATGTAAAAATTAAAAAGGGCCCAAATTGTAGCATTAATTAATATACGCTTACGAGAAAAAAAGATTTACTTTTGGGTTATCGACAATAAAAGCTTAGTTAAATGCCGTGGAAGAAACATGCAAGACGAAGCAAGAAATATAATAAAAAGATAAGTATAAGACTAAGAAGATTGGAGTGGAACGCTATAAAACATAATTGGAAAATAGGAACGAATATGTTCGTGTAATGACATGTGGCACCAATTTAAATTAAAAATTCAATCTTATTGAATTATTTAATCTTCAACTACATCATATTTGCTAACGCAGGGCATTATTGCTGGAGAAATTTTAGTGGCTATGAATCTTAAGAAAATTAAAAATTTCTTATTATTGCCTTTAGCCGCACTAAATTATTTCTGATTGATTTTATAGTTGCACGATAATTTAATATTTTAGTATCAAGTTGTAAACAAGAAATAATTTTTTCTAGACAGAATAACAAATTATTTAATGTCGCTTGATTTCTGATATAAATTGCGGCTCCAATTGTGTTTGTGACACTAACAACAGAATCGAGTTAATATACAGTATAGTTATTTGTTGAGTGTGGGGTGCAGTAAGAACAGATATTTGTAAGTAGCAAAATCCTTTAGACATCTAAGAATAAATTTTATATTATTTTTACACACTGTGGGAGGCATAGAATTATTTTAACTGCATGTAAATTTTCTTAAACTCAGTGCTCTTTCTATAATTGTAATTGAGCATTTTATGCAAGGATCAGTCAAAATTTATTGAGACTTCTATTTTTACAGAAAAGTGGTAACTTTACCAAACACTAAGTTATGGTAGTTCCTTAAAACGCTTCAGGCTCCGTTATTATACTTGTAAAGCCTATAATTAATTTATGCCAAAATAGAATTGGTAAACCATCGTGGCCATTGCGCTAATTTATCTGTCTTACGTTTATTCCCCGATATATTTCTTAAATATTAACTAACTGCAGAGTGTCAGTGTTTGTGTAGCAAAGGCACTGCTATTTATCTCGCATGCTAATTATCAAATACAGTTTTTTTGTATGTCCAATATTTATATTATTCATTTTTCGGCAATAAACCATTGATATTGCTTATATTGTAACAGTCGATTTTAAAAAAGAATGTTAAATGGAGACCTTAAAACCTGTGCCTTACCCATTGCCACAAATATGAATCAGATTATGAAATATTAAGAGCGATTCTGGTATACTAATGCGGAAAACATAAACCAAGGATTTTAGAAATCCTTCCTATGTTGAGACAGTTAAAGTTGATAGAATCAGGATCTAAGTTCAATACAAAGCAGATCATTTTTACTCCAAAAATACCATAGTATTAATGCTAATTTATTAAATGGTTAATGGCTAATCGGATATGAAAAGCTAAACCAGTGTTTTTTTGGTAAATCATTTGACCTTCGAATAAATGAAATAACCCCTACAAACCACTTACTGTATAGTCTTGCTCATATCTTAACTATTTGCATTTGTTTGATGCTCTTTTTATCCAAATTTATGCTATTATGAGTATACAATTTCTTTATCTAGTTGATTTCAGGGCCTCCATTTTTATGTTTTTCCTTATTCTCTATTTTATGTCATCGGTAAATTTATTGTCACTATAACATTCACCATCGTTATTGATGTTCTTTTTATCCTTGTTTAACGAGATTCTAATCTAGAATAATCACAGAAATTGAGGTAGAATAAATCCGAACTATCTTAGACTCGCCACTTAAATTGCTACTCCCACTGAAAAAGTTCAAGGTTCACGAAGTCTAACAAATATTCGGCAAAGCTTTCAATAGCAAAATATCCCTAAGATGGGATCAAATTATAGGCAAAGTACTCAAAAATCTCCTAGAAAACATAATTCCAGATATAACGGTACTCATAAACGCAGCCCAAAGATTGAATTACTTTCAGCTCCCTAAAAAATAGCACAAATCATACTTAAAGCAAAACCTGGTAAAGATTCTGAAAGAGTGGACTCATTCAGGCTAATCAGCCTTCTACCAGCAATATTGAAAGTATTCGAAAAACTTCTGTCTAGGGAACTCAAACCAATACTTGAACAAAAGCAGCTAACCCCTGAGCACCAAATCGGTTTTGGAGAACATCATTGAACCATCTAATAGGTAGGTACACCGTGTAGTATGTCATATAAATTCCGTTATCGAAAAAGAGAGATACCGTTGAGCTGTATTTCTTGACGTGTTACAAGCCTTCGATAAGATCTGGCACTCAGGCCTACTGTACAAAATCAGAAACAACTACCCCATAATGTATACTTTCTATTAAAAACGTACTTAGAAAACAGACAGTACTGTTAGACATAATTATGTATAAACAAGAATAAAACCAATTAAATCAGGCGTTGCGCAAGAAATCATCTTAGGGTCAATTTAGATCTGCTCTTTACCCCCGATATTCTAATACTACAAAGACTTCAGCACGAAATACGTTACTACAAACCCGTAACATCAAAAACTAACGCGCCGAAATTCATTACCTCGAATGGCATTTACGCCGAGTGGCAATTACGAAGAGCGGCAACTTATAATTTACGAAATACAAACTTATGCATTCCTTTCTTTACTTTTTCAATTTTTTTTACTTAATTTCAAATTTGGATAAATACAATGACCATTTTCCGAACAAAAGACTAAGTGCTATTTGGAATAAATAGAATATGTTTATAATCACATGCAGCTTGGTTTCGATTGCACTTGGATGATGACAAGAAATATATAATATAAATAGTAATATTATAATATACATTATAATAATAATAATAACAACAATAAGATAACTATTACAAAAAGTATGAAAACAAATAAACGTAGATTAAAAGATTATTTATAACAATAAAATGATAGTTGCAATAATTGTATAGTGTGAAAAACTAACCTACATTATTGACAATAAATAATTGAATAGCACTGTTATAACAACAAAAAGTATAAACAGTAAAATAACGACAAAATTTTAAAAACCAATTAACACAAATAAGTTAATTAACTATATAAGAATGATTAGTGTTAGCCTTGATAATTGATAATTGTAAAATAGAAAACACTTAAATATAACAATAAGTTGCAATTATAGTATGAATTCTTATAGCAATAAAAAGTAAAATAAGTAATATCACAATAATAAAATCACATGTGTAGTATAGTTTAAACCTGTATAAAAATAAAATTACACTTTAGGTCAATAATTACCCTGCAGATCAAAATTATGAGCAATTTCTGACAAGTCATCAAGATCTGTATTCTCGTATTCGGACACAATTTTCTTTATACGCTTGGCGATTCCCCTGTACGACTTTCGGTCAGTAGGAGGCTTTAATCAGCAACATATTTATTTACTTTATTTATGCTCTGACCTTTCTTAGGCCCTTTAATTAGCTTCCAAGTAGTTGGATGGCACGTGTCAAGTAATAAACTAAAGCTTATGTGCCATCCCCCCACTGAGTTATTAATCTTCGGTAGATCTTCGATTGTTTCGTAACAGTTCCGCATTTCGAAGGAAAACTTTGGTGGTCTTCTTATATCATTGATTCGAAGGCGGCCGATTCATGTATCTTTGAAATAATTTATCAAAGGATCCAAAATTTTGCTGTGTTGGGTGTAAAAGGGAGATTGTCTTAGCTCTTTAAGGCAAATAACATCTTCTACAGACACAAAAGCTAATGCAGCCAGTTGCCAAATACGCAACACAAAGTCGTGGTACTGTGCATCTTCATAGTGCATTCGCAAGTCATTGTTCGCTTGGATGACTCTCCATAGGCCTTGCGTAAAATGGAAAGAGCATCCTCGACTCTCCGCTTCTGCGAATTTCTCTTGCATTAGCATTCGGCGTAACGGTACATTCTTCGGAAATGCTCTTGGCGTGTTGAGTTTCTGCGTCATATTATGGTAGCACAAGGGACAGGAGCAGACACTTTCGCTGAAGACACTACGGTGATTGTCTGACACCAAAATCCCGCAACTGCATCTAATCTGGTTCAAGAAAATATAAACGAAATTGAGAAATGGCTTAAAATTTGGAGAATCAGAGTTAATGAACAGAAATCTGGACATGTAACTTTACCACAAAAAGACACTATCTAACAATCTACCTCAACGAGCAAGCTATATTCCTGGATGACAGCATGTACATGACTTAAAAAGTTTAGTAGTCAGCAATTATATATGCAGAGTACGGCACTAAATCTGGGCAAATTTAAATTTAAATTACCCGTTACTGTCACGATAGGTCGTTGTTGGCATTTGTGAAAGTCATATGTTCTTAGAAATCAGTCATAACTTCAAAATAAATAACCGAAGAGCCGCGATAATCAAAAGGCTTTGTGCTGGGCATTCAGCGACTAAATTAAAGCGGTTTTTCGGGTACCCAAATTTAACTGTGTTCGACATGGTTGCAAAATATAATACTTTCGAGAAGTCTAACGAAGGTTCCTCTAACCTATCACAAAAATGTCATTTGTGGCATCGACTCCGGCAGTCCTATTGTAGAAGAGGCGTTGAATTTGGAAAATCCGGGGTAATCATTAAATAAATTGGTGTCATTATTGGGTGTCAGTGAGCGAACCATGGTCCATGGATGGAAACTGAGACTAAAGGGAAGCGATGTGTATTTTAGCAAAATTGTGCTATTGGTGCTCATTTGAACTCCCTCGACTACTATATTTGGAGAATAGTCGAAGAGCATACGAGCGCTACATGCCAAGGATAGCGGCGTTCTCAGTGAACGCGCCCATACATATATATATATATATATATATATATATATATATATATATATATATATATATATATATATATATATATATATATATATATATATATATATATATATTTATTATATATTATTATATTTGTGTGAGCGTGCGCATTATATTTATTTTATGATTTATTTATCGACACTCTTATTAATATATGTATATTACTTTCAGTAATTTCATAATAAAATGTGGAAACTAACGTTAATGGTGCTGCTGCTATGTATGTTGGAAAATTCGTACCAGGTAATATATTGCTATCCAGGCTACTGTGAAAGTAATCCATGCGTTTCACCAAGTTCATGTCCGCCTCGTCATAAAATGGGTGCAACGACGTGTGCGTGCTGCATGCAATGTGTGCGACTTATTCGTGAGTATTGGTTAGTATTTTAAATCTAAACCGGGTTTTATTTTGAATATTCTTCTAGCGAAAGGTGATCCGTGTCAAATATTAGCAGGACCACCTCCTAAAGAGGAATGCGAGCCAGGAACCGCTTGCATAGACGATGTTTGTACCGCTAAATGAGTGACCATGGAGAATAATATTACATTTTTGTAACTTAACTTAAATCACCTCTTAATCTTCATGCATTTAATGTATAGATGACAATTTATTTGTGACAAAATATAACGAGCATTTTCTTCAGCAAGTTCTAAAACACACAATACATTCTCGCAGTTAAACACAAGTTTATAATGTAAGCATATTGGTGAACGTACAATGACAACCGAACAATAAATATGTCTTAGTATAAAGTATATATGTATTTGTTTGCACCAATCTCAAAATTATATTTATTTTAGAAGTTTTAAATTAAGGCCGGCTATATTATTTGATCTTCTTTTATATATAATTGAACTTTGTTTTATCGACCCAATTATCCGAGCACGCGTTGCGATTTGGCCGGCGGTCTGGGCCGCGGGCCGCGGACTTGCACTTGCCTTTGTGCACTTGGCGTTAGTTCACGCGGCATTTTACGCTTTTGCTTTTGTTCGCGTTTTGCATTTGGCCTTTTCTGGCTGTGTTCTCGCAGTTAAGTTTTCCGTAAGTCGGGAACATTTTTCTTTTTAACCGAGTTTGCCGTCGGTTTTAGTCGGTCCATTTTCTTTCATCTGGCTCGACGAGGGAACCTTTTCGGAGGAAAGGCGCTGCCCTTCGGCCTTTGTCTGCTGTGAAGATTGGGGTAGCTTATCCTATTTTTATATCCATATCCTTATCCTTAGCCCCAGGACCAACAGTAGAGAACCGATATCTGCGGGAAAGCGCCGTTTCCACAAGTTAGTGTTTTAACTTTAGATTTGTTTCAAGTTCTCTGTTCAAAATTCAAAATTACCTATACAGTCCACTTGTTCCGGCCGCACCAGTATTATATACACAGATTTATTAAAAATAGGTTAAAATTATTTATAACCTTTTCAGGAGACACTTATTGTGCCAGTAACAGGAGACAATAGCGTTATTTTGTACTATGTGCACAACAGAAGAATTATTTGACGTACTACATGATACTCACTTGAAAATCGGACTAAGCTGCTTACCAGCCACTAGATATCTTCACAACTATAGGTGCTTAAAGCAAACTTCAATCAGACAATAGGAGAGAATTTTTGAACCAAGTTATAAATGAACTAAAAAACATGTGACCAGAACTGAAACTTGCATATGGGAAATCAAGGCATAGCCAAAGCCAAGGTTCCGTTAAATGTGCCAATCAGGGTGTTTAAAATACAATAATGACATAAATGCAATATATACGTCAACACATACGGCTGATAGTCTCTGATTTATTCAATTCAGCAGTCACCATATAAGGCTATATTTGTCTGCAATGCAAAAGTGGGGCTGAGTACCTTAAATCTGCCCAGAGAGTTGCCGTTAACTTAAACTGCTCACACTAAAATGTGAGTTCGTATTTGGGTCAAGTGATAGCGATCTCGTAATCACTTTCAATTTAATTCATTTCATTTTTATTTAATACAATTTAAGGTATATTAACTTATGCCTAATAATAGGTACAATTCGTAACCAATTTATATTAGTAATTAAAAGTAATGACATCCAGTTTTAGTGTCAGCCGTCAACCATACTCCGTGCCTTACGCACAGACTAAGTATGCAGTATCAAGGGCAGTATCTCCAGCTTTCGGGCAAAATGATGCAAACCCAGTTCCAAGCAACACAATCTCAGTATATGCAACCTACATTCAACCAACCGGTAGATCAAAATGTAGGATTATAGTACGTGGCACCTGTTACACTATGACAGCAATTATATTATCATCCTTCTACATCACATGAGCAAAATGCGGAACAGACCACAGATACCCCAACAAAAAATAAACGCAACACACAAGATGACGGAAATCGTATAAGTGAAGCAAAAGGTCTCAGAACATTCATCACTATTTAACTTAACAAACCGATTTCAGGCGCTTTTAGTATTAGATAATACAAATAAAGCAGATACACCCGAATTAACGAAAACGGTAAAACCACCGCCAATATTTATTACGGACATACTAAATACCAACCCGCTGACGGAAGAATTGAATGTTACAACTGAAAAAAAGTACACCTTAAAAGTCATTGGTAGAAACCAAGTAATACTAATGGCGGAAATCGCAGATATTTACAGGAAATTAGCAGCTAATAGGTGTATAAATAAATTCTCAGCTTTTTTCTGCAAAATTAAAGTTTTATTTAAAAACAAACAAAAAAGTTTAAGTATCAAAGTATTCTTCGTTGGCATCGATGACCTTTTGCCATCTTTCGGGTAGCTTGCGAATTCCCTGGTGATAGAAGCTCACCGGCTTCGAGACGATAAAGTTATCGATGCATTTTCGGACTTCTTCTTCTGTTTTGAAGTGCGTATCAGCCAAGTGATGCTGTAACGACCGGACTAAATGGTAATCGGAAGGGGCCATGTCTGGGCTATACGCCGCATGTGGGAGAAGTTCCCGGCCTAACGCGTCTGCAGCTCATCCGTGCAAATGTTTGAGGGCATCCAGTGCGGGGTTGATCTTCAAGACTAAGCTCTCCTCAGCGAAATCTTTGGTACCACTTTTTGCACGTTGCATGACTTACAGAATTCTCACCATATGCAGCACAAATCATTTCGGTGGCTTCAGCAGCGTTTTTCTTAAGATGAAACGCGAGTGGATAGATGCTCTTTTGTGATTGCCATCGTGAACACAGCTGATTATTGAAGTTATGTGCATCAAACGCCAAATTGCATGATGTTTCGAAAGGCCAAATGTCATTGCTTTAAAACCGCAAGAGGGCGGACTAATACGTTACATGTAAACGGTGATTTGCGTCCTGTGAAATCTAAAGCTGAGAACTTATTTATACACCTATTAGATTAACAGAGCTAAATGTACAAATCCATATTTATCAGATGAAAGAAGAGCGTAGCTTTCGCGTCGTAATTAAGAACACTCTATTAATGTGCAACTTGCCAAAAGTATGGTCATACTAAGAGGCACTACACACACCCACCTAGAGGTGTGAAGTGTGGCGCAAACCATCTAAGAAGCGCGTGTAGTAAAACAAAGGAAACCAATGCATCTTATGTAGCGGTTCATACCCTGTAAACTATAAAGGATCCTAAGTTTACCAAGATCTAAAGCAGAGAAAATTTTTATCACCACGTCCTAGAGTGCTTGTACTGCAACCAACTATCATGCATATACAAATGCCAAACAGAAATGAAGAAACGTATGCCCAAATTGTATCAAATGGACAACAATTATCTCACCATTTAAATGTACCACAAACGACCCACATCGAGAAACTAGAAAAAAATGACAATAGAACTATAAAACAAATATAAAAACAATGCTAATCCTCCCCAACTCTCCAAACTGAAATAATTGCACAAACACTCAAGATTTGTTTATCAAACCACATCCTAGAATTACGAGCGTTTATTACTAATCATGATTTAGATATATTTTTAATATCTGACACACAACACCCTAAAGGAGCTGCACACGGAGGATCAACAATACTTATAAAAAGTTTTATAAAGCATCGTCAAACAGATAAGTACACTTATAAGCACATTCAAGCTGCCAGAGTGGCCATAGAAGACTTGACAGGACCAATTATAATCACCGCTTTGTATTGTCCCCAAGACATAACATAAAAATCAAAGCATTACACACAATTCTTTAGCACACTTGGAACACGCTTTATTGCCGGCGTGACTACAACGCTAAACACCAGGAATGGGGTGCTAGAGTAACCACCACTTAAAGGCAGAAAATTGTTAAAATCGCCCGTCACCAATAATCTTAACTATCTCACCACCAGGCAACCTTATTGAGAAGAATTCAAACCAATTCTAGGAGATCACAATCTAATACCATCACACCAATTTGGCTTTAGAGAGAACCACGCCACCATCGAACAAGTTCACAGGGTAGTAAGCGAAATCAACCAGGCCTTTGAAGAGAAAAAATATTACTACACTGCCTTCCTTGACATAACCCAGGCCTTTGATAAGATCTGCAATGTGGAACTATTGTATAATATTAATAAAAATGCGCGTACACTTTTTTACTTGATAAAATTCTTTCTGAGCAACAGATACTTCCAGAAAAAGTTTTGGGATGAACTAACAAAATTATACCCTATTAATTCTGATGTACCGCAGGGAAGCGTATTAGGACTTGTGCTTTACCTACTGTACACGGCAGATATACCTACCGCCAGTCTTACGACCACGACTACATTTGCAGATGATACTGCAACTCTTTAAATTCACGAAAATCCTGTTATTGCATCAATAAACTTACAAATCTCTCTCTCAACCAAGTGCAAGGCTGGATTCAGCTTTGGCGTATAAAAGCAAACGGGAACAAGTCTACCAAGTCATCTTCACATTCAGAAGAAAAACGTGTCCACATGTTTAAGGATTTTGTTTTTGAATTGGTATTTTTCCCTGTTAATTATTTGTGTATTTCATAAATCTATTAAAGCAACTTGGTATTTTTCAATCGACCTAATAATAAATTTGCTATGAATTTTTTGAAATTTCAAATTTTTCTGAAGTTTTTAATTAGCAGGGTGAAAAATACCAATTCAAAAACAAAATCCTTAAACATGTGGTCAGTTATTTTCAATGTAGTTTATTTTAAATTGATCAGAATATTTTTATCTCTTTCCAATTTTGCTCAGAAAATTAAGTTGATTTACCAATATGCCCTTGCTACTTTAATAAAATAAAAATTTACATAGATGCGTACCAACATTCTATAGTTGCAGTTTAAATTTTATCAAAATATCTTAAAGGATCTAGGAGATCAAAATCTAAAAGTCATAAAGCTAATTGATGCACTGACTATATATATATATATATGTTTTAAAAACCTTATAACTTTTGTGAACCGCAACAAACTTACTTTTCTGTGACTATCAACCACTTTGCCCCATTCGACAATGAAAACTCAAATGAGCAACAGACAAACTTGTTCCATAAGAAAAATCAAATAAAAACCCCCTCCGAAGCCAAACGAGTCCCTAATGATAGAGTCTAAATTCTTCCAAAAAGGTCAGTAACATATACGCAAATAAAAGATTTGAAAAAGAATAACACTAAATTTTATACTTATTGGACTAAGCAGAAACGTAGTTTATGCGCTTTTATCAGGAACTTACAACCATTTTCTAGCACAAATGATATAAAAGAAGAATTAAAATCGCTTAGCCATACAACAATCAACGCAAAATCGGCTGTTATGAAAAAAACTGCCTCTTTTTATTGTAGACTTACAAACCTAAAAGCAGCAAGGATATATCCAAGCCAATACATTCTGTAATCACATTCCAACCACCACTCACTAAAAGAACAACAACCTAGTCTTCCAGGTGCCAAAAACAAGGACACACAAAACATTTGGAATAGAACGCTTTCTCATATTAAATGTATTGACGTTAATTAAAAAGAAAAACATAAACCTAAACTTTCTAAATATTTGTTCATGCCTTGACTTGATGGCGGATCATTCACCAATATTAGTAACACTATCAACAAATATACTAATTAAATAGAAGATACCCATACTCATTAACGTACATACGAATTGGGACCTTTTTTGACAAAAAACTTGTAACATGTACGATATTTTAATTAGGCAGTTCGCCAGGCTGCATTAGAACTTGCCCAATACATCACCAAATATTGTGGGAAAGTACAGACTACGTAGGAAGTGGTAAACAATAATGCGCCCAAACGATAAAATAGCTCCAAATCGGACCTCCATTAAACTTACAAATCTCTATCTAACATTAAAAAAAAAACTTTTGAGCCACTTATCATTCCTAGAATTAGATGAGTATTCGCTTTAGGGAGCCACAAGGTACTTAAAACAATCTCAATAACACAAAGCACCAATTCACATCTCTAAAAACACTTAAACAAACAGTAATGCGAGAAGGTATTGACCTTCATGAAACATCTAGCCAATGTGTTCACAACATTTTTGCCAAAAGAAGATGACGAAAAAGACATCCATAACTTACTAGTCATGCTGTAACAAATGCGCCTGTAAATCAAAAAATTCAAAGTCGCACAAGTAGAAAGCCATTCACAAAAAGGTAAACCCACACAAAGCCCCAAGATAAGATTAAATAACAGGTAAGAGTATCAAATAACTACCATTAAAATCTATCAATTCACAACCCATCTTTTCAATACAATAATTTTCAGTACTTTTATGAACAACGGCAGAATGCCAGGATAATCCTAATCACACAACCCAAAAATAACCTGCACCATACAAATGCTTCTAATCCTATTGGACAATTATATTATACCAGATAATCAATTTGGTTTTCGAAAAAACCAGGCCTCAATAGAGCAAATTCACATAGTAGTAGCCGAAATTACCAAATATTTCGAAAAAGAAAAGTACTGCACTGCAGTATTCTTCAATGTCAGATAAACCTTTGATTAGGTTTAGCACAAGGGCTTGCATTGCAAAATTTAACAAATCCTACTTATTAATTACTATCTTAGAAGAGTGTGTTGAGCCAAATCTTGTATCTGCTATACAGGAGAATCTTTCAACAATAGGCAACATGTTCGTTACCTTCGCCAACGCCCCATGGCACACTAATCCAATTTTTTTATTATATTATATTATAAAACAATCATAGAACAAACTACTTTTCTACAAACCATAAACATGGACCTCAAAAACACCCAAAATCAAAATGATAGGAATATTTTAATCAGAAGTACTTAGAGTCATATTAAGCGAGTCATGGTGAACTAGGAAATACAAACATCTCATGTGCGGTACTGTGACCATAGCAGTGATCACCCTAACATGTTAGTGGAATTCTCAATATAAAATAAAGGTGAAGGGAAAAATTAAAAATGTTTAAAGGCCTAGAACTAATAAATAAATCCCGATAACTGTAATGCGTTACATAATTTGTAAATTATGTATTATAATTTAAGCTGGATTTAATGTTTATATACGTATGACATCATTGGATGTCCTTTATATCTCTTAATTAATTAAAAGTGTTAAATAAACTGCTGGATATCTAATTGTAACATATTGTAGCGTAATAATAAAAAAATCAAAATTATTGTTGTTATCATTTTTTGGCTCTTTATAACTTACTTTAATATTTATTTTTATCTGCCATAGTATCGTAAAATTACTTTTAATTTTGTTGGTTTTCCTTAATACTGTCTGTAATTAATTTTGTTATGCCCATCTGTTTTTCATTTTGTCATTTCTGATTCGTTCTAGCTGTTCGTCTTAGGGCGTCCATTTCTATAGCTTTTAGTTTCTTTTACGTGCGTTTCTTTAGTCTCCATGTTTCTAATCCTTACCTTAATGTGCTCTTATCTAAGCTGTCATATATTCTTATTTTTATTTGTTTTCCCATTTCTGTGCCCCATAGTATTCCGTTTAGCGATTTAATTATTTTTCTTGCTTTGTTTATCCTAGATATAATTTCAATGTCATCTATTCCTTCTTTATTGAAATTAATTCCTAAGCGTTTGTAACTTTCGCATTCTTTTATTGTTTCATTATTTTCTGGGATTAAATTTGTTGTTTCTTTACTTGATCATCTGCAAAGTGAAAGCTGTATAAATATATATTGTCGTCAGTTTGGATGCCCATTCCTTTACATTTTCTTTTCCATAGTGTTAGTGCTTTAGCAACGTACATTTTAAAAAGCGTTGGAGATACGAAGCATCCTTCAAGACTCTGATATTTTATATTCTATCTTTACAGAAGATTTCATATCTTGATATAAATTTTGGACAGCTCTTATGAGTGTGTACTTAACATTTGTATATTGAAATAATTCCCATGGTTTCATAATGGGAATAGTATCATATGCTTTCTATAAAACAACAAAGATTAAGTGTGTTGCTATATTTATTTCTAACTTTTTTCTATAATTTGTTTTAAGCAGAATACTTTATCCGTAGAGGATCTACCAGCTCGAAAAATGCATCGTTTTTCTTTTTTTAGTTTTTATATTCTTGTTATATTATGTTTTTGATTATCCTGGCATATATCCTAATTATCGTGCTCGTTATTTATGTTCTTCTGTAACTTTGCAATCTAATTTATTTTCCTTTTTGTGAATCGATGCAATATAAGTTATTTTCCATTCTTCCGATACGTTTTTGCCATTTATACATTTTGTAAATCTATATACCAGAGAATAATATAACTTTTCTGCTAAATTTTAATAACTCTGGTTGGTTCCACCTGGCCCTGGAAACTTTCCACTTTTGAGATGGCTTATTACATTTTTAATCACTGTTTTATCTATAACAATTTCTTCTCCTTTTATCTGTATATCAGATTGATTCTGTTGTAGGTATTCATGTCTGTGTTATGTTAACAGAGATTTATAATATTAAACTCATTCTTGTGTCTGTATTAGTTTTGTTGGAGTATTGGTTTCCTTTGTAGCTTTAACTCTATTTATGAATTTCTACGATTCGCTACATTTCTCTCCTCCTATATATGTATCGACCTATCTACATTTATTATCCCATATTTCTCTTGTTCAGTCTATGATTTTTTGTCTTGTTTCTTGTTTTTTCCTCTCTGTAAACTTTCTTATGCTTTGTTTTTACCCATTTTTGGTATAGATTTTTTATCATTAACCATTTTTTTAATTTCGGAACTCCACTAACACATTTCGCTTTTTGTTTTTTTAATATTTAAAGCTTTCCTTGCGGCTTTTTTAATGCTACGTACTATATTTTTATATATCTCACTTGCTGTTAAGTTACATATACCTCTCTGAACTCTGACATCTTGTATTTTCAGTTAAGTATTATGTTTTTGATTTTAGATTTATCGTATGTTAAGTGTATGTATATTCATGTATTTCTTTGCGTTTAAAATATTTGTTTGTAATTTTAGTTGTTGTTGTTTGCACAGCTCTATAAGTTTTTTTCCATTGTCGTTAACTGCATCCTCTCCAAATGATCTTATTATATTATTATCTCCCATTTTTCCTGTTCTTCCATTCAGATCGCCTAATGTTATCACTGTCCTATTGCATGCTTTTGTTAATTCCTTCGGAGTCATTTAATATTCCATAAATTTTGAATATGGTGAGTTTGTGCTGTAATATGTCTAAATTAACTCTTATTATATTTTCGTTTCTAGCTTCCCAATCTGTTATTCTCTTTTTAAAGTACTATCTGTCGGTATACCCCTTTTTGCACGATAGTCCTTTGAAACACTATAAATATGTAACTATTCACCAATTGTTTAAAATTCGATAACGTTTCCTTTGTTTTTGTTAAAGTAATTATCATAAAGTGGCGTTTGTTTGATTTATAAATTACGTCATTTCATTTTCCTCTACAACCTTGTGTATTTATAGTTCTAAAAATCATCATCCGTTTTCTATGCCTTTCTCGTTTACAATTTGTGCCGTCCTGACTTCCACTAGTCTTAGGCTTTCTTTGTAAATTTAGGTTTTTCCGTAAAAAGGGAAACAGGCCCATTGCCACAACCCCCAACCTGGAGGACCAGGAAGATTTCTGTTAGGGCCTTCTACCCTTAGCTAATAGATTCCAGTTATTTAAGGGCACGGAAATTCACCCTTCACGCTCCATCGTCAGCTACACAACGCACACCCACTGTACTTCACGCACCCAGGAGTCACGTGATCCAAGTCTTCTAGGACGTGAGAGTAGGATTTGTTGACAGAGCTGAATTTGGTTTCTCAAACCCCCGACTTATTTGTCAGAATCAGTGGACATTTCTCAGAGTTTTGATGTATAGGTATCAGAAATCTATACCACCCCTGATATTCATTACATACCTTTAATCACGAATAGACACAGAATAGATACATAGATATATTAGTAGCAAAAGCAAACTATACCAGTTAAATAAATTGATAATAAAGAAATAGAAAACGAAATATACAAATTTGGCCTAAAAGTTACGAGTTGGTAATTTATAACGTATAATAATAAAATTTATAAAACACAAAGAATAAGAATAATTAGAGCTAACATGCGTTAGCAAACGATAACATCATTTTAAATTTAATATTTATATATTTTAAAATTTGGGAAAATCATTAAAGGTAAACAATTATTATTTCTAAAGCTGGACTATTCCAAACTAAATTACAACCATTAAGCTAATTCTTTATGGCCCTTTAACTTTAGTACCTGATACATAAAGTTCTATTAAAACAAAGTTAATATAACGAGACAAAACTGAACAAATAAAAAGAAATACAATTTTTATTTAAATTATTTGTTTTTAATCTCATAATAATATTATTAACAAATTTATTGCATTTCTAGTTTATTCTCTTATAAAAGTTTTTTAACCTTCATTTAATTATTTTATGCTGTAAAATATTTAAATTAAATAATGTACACATATATTAAATACATAAAAAATAAACGCAAAAATGCTTGTTGGCACAATATATTTTCTTAAACGTTCATTTGGTATTTCAGGATGCGGAGCAAAATCTTCGAATAAATCATTAGCAGACAAGGGATGCAGATTCCGATCTTGTCTGCGGTTGGTTGAGTGAATACACCAATGATCAATGCTGTTAATAAACCAAGCAAGCTGCTCGGAGTTGATTAATTAAACATCGGTGTGTGGTGAGGCTTTCTCTCCTGAAAACCCGGAAACTGCAGTCAGCATGACTTTACCCTAACTGCGGCTAGAAATTTAAACTCCTTAATGGGACGCTTATTTTTGCCATTATATTTTTAACTTTATTTATATTGCATTTTACCGACATTTGATTTGTTAAGAACTATTTAAATAAAATTTATACTTCAATTTACTATAAAGTACATATAAGTCGTATTGTGTCTAAGAAATTATAATAATCTATGGTAGAATAATAAATACATTTAAAACTTTCGTGCACGTACAAATAAAGAGAAAGTTACGATGAACCTAAAATCAAGTTACATTGGAACGTAAACGAGATTTTCATTAAATGTTTCAGTGTTCAGAATAAACCGCTGTACGAAGCTGCCTCGGACTAATCCAAGAGTAATTAAAGCACTTTGGCAGCGCCAGTCTTTAAAAATAAGAAATTACTTTAAAAGCACTTGAATGGGCCCGCGAATCCCCATCTTGGTCTCTGCGCCAAATTTCTTACAAAGCGCCTGCGGTTCCCTTTCAGGCCCGAAGCATTTATTATGCACCCAGGACGCGCCTTCGCCGTTCGCAAACCGAATTAAGCGTGCCCGACATGCACCGCAGCGAATTATCGGAACCAAAACAACGGCGGACTAATTGAAGGTAGGCGAGCCGTGCAAATTTCGCTGAAAGCTGGAGCGAAGGTGGGCGAAATCAGCCCGAAGTATAATTATAAATTGCTCTGTACTCCATTGTTTAGAGTCGTCAAAATACAACAAAAGCTTTTTTCAGGCCGCTTTATAAACTAGTCTGATTAAGGCAAGCAAAACGCGCCCTTATTTGAGCGGCGCTCAAATAACGTTATGAAAAATCCCTTTGTTCTCGCCTTCAGGCGGGCGCATTGGCTAAACGAAGTCGTATAATATATCTAATGGATGGCGACGCCGACTGAAAAATTTCGAGAACACAAACGCGGGCGGGGCGGCTATGATGGGATGAAAATCAGACCCGTCTGATGTTTGATTGGATAACTCGTATGTTTGGATCCGTTCGAACGCAACTTTTTATTGATATAAAATGGTACAAAACACGCTTTCTATATATGAAACATGTAGCGGCTACCTTACATTATTCGTTGTCTAGTAAGTTTGTTACTTACCTTACCTTAAATGTTTTACCAGTAATTAAAATTGACAAATTTTGTCTAATTCCATACAATAAAAAAGTGAAAGTTTAAAATATGTTAGCTATGTTTATTTTTGCTGTTTTTTAAGTTTGATGAATTGAAATGGAAGTTTCCTATATCATGTTTGTAATTTAACATTAGTTAGGTTATTCGTATTTCAGATCATACAATTTAACTGTAAACTAAAGTACTACTTATACCAAAATAAAAGTAAAAGACTGTGTAACCAGATCAAACCAAACAGTTCGCATGATTTTGTATTATACAAGAGCAGCTTATATAATACTCTCAGAAATTGTTTCATTTTCAAAGGTACATACAATCCAAAACACAAAAAAGGGCTCTAAACTAACAATCGCAAAGAGTAAAAAACTATTTTAAGCTGAATTTAAACAATTTGATTATTTGCATAGTATCAACCAACTTTTAATTTATTAATTTAAACAAGCCGCACAATTCCTTGTACTTGTGCTAATAAAATATAAATATGATTTTATAACAATTGTATTTTGATTTACTCTTTAACTATTTATTGTTTATACTCAAGTATAACTAATGGAGAAATCACTAATATTTCTAACAAAAGAAAACTGACTGCTGTGGTTTCAAACCTAAATAGAAAAACATCTAGAGATAAAAGTATTGGTACAAAATGAAAATAATCTTTGAAAAGGTTTTATTTAATTATATAAAAATATACAAATATTTTAAAGAAGCCTAAGACAATAAAAATTAACAATTTTCCAATAAGAACGTACATTGCCAAAGCACAAAATATTAATAAAATTCTCTAAAAATTAATAAAGCACTTCTTGGAAAATCTATTCGCTCACCAACAACGTATTACTTTTTATCTAAATCTTTAATAAATCTCAAAAAAATGTATGCAACATATTCCCCCTCTCTATGCTAATAACCTGTAAACGTTGGCTAATCATACAAAAAATGTTTTATTTTGTGAGAAGAAAAAGAAACTTTCCAGTTTCTTAAAACAAGTTTAAACAACAAATCCCTTAAAAAAGTGCAGTGGCAATAAAAACAATTTAAAAATAAAAATTATGAAGTATTTTTTTTTATTAATAGGGGTTATGCCAGATCAGCATTACATTTGCAATTACATGGCAAGGTTAAAAAATTTTTAACATTTATATCACTAAAATAGATAGTTCATTGTGGTTTTGACAATTAAATTAGTTATTATCACTATTTAGGACATCAATAGGTAACTTCCTTTTAAGTCTGGTGTGTAAGTTTTCAGTCCCCAAATTGTAGTGAACCGCACCACTGCATTGATTTATATTATAACATTTTTGGGCTGTTTTCTTTATGAATTCTTCCACTGTTAGGATTCCTGTTTCTCGATGGAGCTGCGAGTTTCTTGCGTACCACTGTGCATTTGTTATTATACGGATAATTTTATTTTGTAACACTTGGAGTTTGCTAAGATTAGTTTTTGATGTCGCGCACCAGACACTGCACCCGTATGTAAAAATTGGTCGAATGATGGTCGTGTAGATGAGAACCCCACATTTTATTTTCAATGTTGACTTCTTGTTGATGATGGGATAGAGCATGACCAGTCTTGCGTATGATTCAGTCAGTTTTTGATTGGTGTGGAAACTCCATGTTAATCTACGGTCGAGAAAGACCCCTAGGTATTTCACCGCGCTATCTTTCAGATTCCAAGGGATAGGTACATTATTGATAACGATGTTAGGTGGGTCTTGTGGGTGACGCAAGGTAAAGATTTTGGCATCACATTTGCTGGGATTAATTCGTATAAACCATTTGTTAAACCATGAGTTAAGATGATTCAGACTTTGTTGCAGATTTTTTACGGCTAGGTTGTAGTCTTGAGTTATGATTGCTGTATCGTCGGCATACATTGCGATGTCAGAGTTTGGTGTTGTAGGAGCATCGTGCATGAAAATATTGAATAACAAGGGTCTCAGTACGAATCCCTGCGGTACTCCCGCATTGATTTTACGTATTGATGAGGTATATCCTTTTATTCTTGTCTGAAACGTTCTGTTAGTTAAAAATGATTTAACAATATTTAATTTTTAATTTTTAATTAATTTAAAGTATTATTTAAATACAGTTATTAGAAACAAGCTTTAAATATAAATATTTTTATGAGTAATAAAAGTTTTTTAGGAAATGTAGAAGGCTATACGAAAGAACTGTGAGTTATTGTCATTAAAACGCATTGTAAATTAGACGAAATTCTCAATCTAGTAACAAAATTATTTTTACAGTTTAACGCCATTTTCCACCCAGCGATTTCGTAAATAAACAAAATTGTCGCGTTTGGGGTTTGGAAAATCGTTGCGTAACTTGTAAAAGCAAATTCACCTTTAGCATATTACTGAGTTTGGGGCAGATGGCGTGATTGATCTATATTTCTACGAAGAGGGAGCTGGAAATACTGTAATTGTAAATGGTAATTATTACTGTTACGTGAAGACCCATTTTTGCCACCAATTGGGCAAGGATCTGGACCAACTGTGGTCCCGGCAGAATAGTCAACTTATTGCACAAATAATTTTCTGGGTACATAATTTTGTTTTGTAATTCTATATCGTGCGACTTCTTTTTGTGGTGTTATCTGAAGTCCAAGGTCTACTTTGCTAACTCACAAATTTTTGATAACGTCAATAACGAAATACGACGTACAATCGATAAAACCGACCAGAACATTTAAGAAATTGTAATCGAAATTTTGTGGAAAAAGCAATATGTGCAGCTATTTGTCAGACACAATTTTCCATATTCAATCGACCCACTTTCCACTGTGATTTTGAAGCGAGCCAACGTATGCTGTGCTCCGATAACGGCCCCCAGGTGTCCCAGAATTCTACCTGCTGATTAAGGTCTGGCCTATATTATTCAATATTAATTATTAAAAGGTGATAATCGTAATTTAAAATCAGCGACACTTAATAATACGTACGAACATATTTAATTGTTTATGTTTCAACCAGGAATTTTATCGGTCCAGATAACTAATTAGTAATGGAACCTGGCGTATCGATAATATCTATAATAAGCTTATATAACCATAGGATATAATGAAACCATTATTATTATAAACATATCAATACCATAAAGATATCAAAGCCAAATATCAATTAAACAAATTCTGATAACAATTATTATTAAGATTGAAGTTATATGCAATGACAAACAAATCTAAACACCAGCAATGAGATAGCTATTAGTAAAGACGTTATATTTTATGCATTTCTTAGCAAGCATAATCAATGGAAACAACATAAGCAAAGAAATACGCTAGGCAGGCTTTTTTAAATAATCAAATCACTAACAAATAACAACAACAATAAATTCTTTAACTATAGAAACACACAGACGAAAATATATAAAGAAAACTTCGTACATCATGCGAAACTACTTAATGCTAAATAAAAAATTATCTAAATAACTAGCTAAAAAGGGGCAGAAAGTCTGAAACATTATAAGCAACTAGCATACAGTACGTAAACTTTCATTGATCTTATTCTTTGTCGACTTTTATTCACTTAAAAATAATAAAGAAATGTTTAATGGGGGTAATACACTAAAATATAACCAAAAAATTATAGTGCAATATACTGAATGTCATAAATACAGTGACTTTAAAATTTGTTACACATGTGTGCTGTGTAATGGAGATCAGACTATCCAGATCTCATAAAAATAAAAAATGAAAATATCCAGACAGACGACGAAACCTCCTAATTCAAACACAAAGTACCACATCCCTAACACAAAACCAACTTATGCCCAAATAAGAACGAATGATAGAATAAACACAAAAGCAACTAAACTTAGTAAAATCAAAAAATATATAACAGATAAACTAACAACTCAGTTAATTTAAAAACACGTTTGCGCAACTTATCAATTAAAACATCATAATTTTAAACATGCTAACCACACATATGGGAAAACTATCCCAATAGTAGTTTCAAAATTAATAATTATTGCCTGGAATGCCAACGGGCTGACAAACCACGTAAAAGAAATTACCCAATTTCTAAATTACAACAAAAGGGATATGCTAATCTTTGAAAACCATTCGACAAAAACAACATTTACTGAAATTCTACGGTAATATTTTTATTATTCTGCCATAATTTCTTTCGTCTTCTTGGATCTTTCTTTGTTGTAGCAGGTAATTGAATATCGAACATACCATGTGAGACTACACTTACTACGTCAAAAGAAGGCCAACTATTTCAATCAATACAATGCAACCAATTAGATATTTTATTTAATTTTATTAGTTAATTCTAACTGTTGGCCTACAAATCAAAATAAGATATTCAATCTGCTAGCTATAACCAAAGGTATATCTACCATAGGCATGTTAGATTTAAACTCTTATCCTACTGCGCTAATAATAATACTAAGCGTAAAGACAATATAGGAAGAGAAAGCTGTTGACCAAAGTATGTACAAAAGAAACCACTAAAATCTTTTTTTTTAATTTAACTAACAAGAACACCAGCTTAAGCTGTAGAATAAAAAATCATACAAAATGGAAGAAGTAGTAAAGCACTTAGAGGATATTATCCAAGAAGCAGCTTGGAGAAATTCCAATAAAATTAAAATACTACCAGAAAATTAGAATACACCTTATATAAAGTAACTACTGACAGTAAAACGACGATCATGTAGAAAATGGTAAAAATCAAAAAATTTCCATAACAAAACACAACTTAACAGGTCAATTCACTAATTCCGCCTAGCATTACAACAGTCTCGTAATGATTCCGTTAAATATTATATAACTAACCTACAACTAGAAGAGCACTTGTTATGAAAAGCCGAAAAATTTAAGATCAGCTGTATCAAATAAAAAAAAGCAATATATAATTCTCCGCTAACAATATTAAAGAATTTTTTAGATACTCTCTGGCAATTACCACTACCCATTAAATTTTTCTCACCAGCCAAAGTTCGCAAATGTATCAATAGGATAACTTATTGGAAGCTTCTGACTATGATTTAGTGGTTGGAGAAACATTGAAACATTTTCTTCTAGCCTTTGCTACTATCTATTGTAGTGAAGCCTGGAAAGCCACCCACATAATCAAAGTCTTATAGGTCGATAAACTTACTACCTCTAATATCCAAAACGTTCAAAAAACTTTATCTTGGTTGAAAAATATATTAGTATCTATAAATTACCAAATCCCAAAACATCAATTTGTCTTCTGTGAAAGGCACATTACGGTACAATAATGTTACCAAATCTTAAATAAAATCAAAAAGACTTGAAGGACAAAGTCTGTGCTGTAGTCGTCCTCGATATACAGTAGACGTTTGACAAGGTTTGACATAAAGGGTTATTTAAATTTGAAATGGCGTCTGTTCAGCCAAATATCTTACTAAACCATACTTTCAAGTTAAGCTCAACAGTGCATTTCTAGATAGCATCTTATCAAATATGACCTCAAGATCGTGTCTTCGGCCCATTCCTTTATCTAATTTTTAAAACCGATATACCTATTATAGAAGAAACAAAGTATCCTCATTACTTGCTAAATAGTTAAAAGTAGTTTTAGGAAGTACGTTAATAATACATAAAGTCATCCTTAAACCGATTTAGACATACTTATATATATATATATATATATATATATATATATATATATATATATATATATATATATATATATATATATATATATATATATTTAGGTCTACAGTGAACTTAAGAACATCAAAATACTTCAAAACTTTCAATTTAAAATTCACTGAATGATAGCAGATTTACCTTGGCAGGTGTCTAATTAAACTCTTTATGGATATCTTCGAACACCTTTTATAAACGATGTAATCGTTCTGTTTGCTAACAAATTCATTGAAGAAGTATTGATCATAACAATCAACTATCTACAAGATTGTTCAAATATGACCAGGATAGATTATTGTGTAAACCAGCCGCACTGTATAACAGCTGTACCACCTTAACAGAATAGAGCTACATCTTCATACTCTCTTCTGTTTGGCTTAGTACCTGTTCAATTCTATTTGGGAGTTATTAGAGTGAACAGAAGGTACCGCGTAGCGTAAAGTAACGCATTGTGATCAATCCTTGTTGGATAGAACGCCCCGTCTGCTAAAATTTGTCACAGACCCCAACAACAGTATGGAGAAGAGTGTCTCTCACTGACCCATGTATTTGACTAGTCTAAGTGAAAAATAAAATTCATGGTCGTCGGTTTCGAACATTTGTCATCGAGCCGAACATTGATTGTGCAGACGCGCTTTCGTAAGAACAGGTGCAGCACTATCAACGAACTTGGGGCAACGTTATCAATCAGTGTTGGTAGTATAATATATCGCAAGGTGAATGCACGGTGAGTATCGCGCACTATGAGGGACGTGAACAAAATGGTGCGCATGCAATCTTCCAGTCGTCTCCTACAGCAGTTTGAAGACGAAGATGATGCATTTTTGAATTCTATAGTGACCACCGCCAAGCGTGGGTGCACTACTTTATTCCCGAGGCCCAAGTAATCATCCCGCGAGTGGCGGAATACCAAATCTCACAAACCCAAGCGCGCGCGGAAGAGCCGTTCGCCAGGAAAAGTGATGGTAATGTTCTTTTAGGATTGGTAGGAGGTTATCTATGTAGACTTTTTGACGGATGCCAGAATAGTCAGTGCAGCTTATTACTCAAACCTCCTGACAACAGACGTAAAGAAAAAGGTCCGATCCAACCGAAAAACAAATGGAAAGCGGGTAGCATTTCTTTAAGACAATGCATGTCCCCAAACAGTTAAAATCACAATAGAATGCGGTTTGAAGACAACAAAGCTGTCATCCAGACGCTTCAGGAGTGGATACGCCGCCAACAAAAAGCCTTTCTTAAAAAGGGCTTCAGGATGCTTCCGAAACGTTGGAAAAATGGGTTGACTCCGAAGAGGGGTACGTTGAAGACTGACATCTGCAAGTAAATGTTTAGAAATTTGTTTTTTTTAAAAAATCGGTTTTAGTCATATTTAAAACACCTTATATGAATCAACTTCTAGCAGAAAGGCGACTCACAAGTATGTAATTAGAAGACGTAGTGAATTAAGTGAATATTAGTGAACTGTCGATGGATGATACTTTAATTATGTGAACATCCCTCTTCATAAAATATGCTTGATACTCTGTAGAGTAGATTGTAACTTTACAGTAATAAAAATAAAAAATATGCATTTTAAAATTGTGTATTGTAATACTCAATAAAATAAAAGCAATTCAAAATCCTACTTATTTAAAATTGAAAACCAGCATTAAATTTTTGACTATCCTTTAGCAAATATTAATTTTACTGCGCTTATAACCTTTTTGTATAAGTATATATGTAATATAAGTGTCAATATTGTAAAATAAAAGTAATCATTTAAAACACGTATTCTTATTTTGCATATTCGGTGAATATTTCCGTGCATATTTTATATCTTGTCGCGCATATATTCTAAGTTCTTCGTATTATAGTATCAGAATAAAATGTACACTAACACTAAGTAAAAATTAGCAATTCAAAATCAAAAAAAAAATTTGAATCTACATAACATTTTTAAATATTTGTAAACAATTTGTTGTTATGGCTAACCGAATGCAAAGTTTGTTAGACAGATTTACTAATAAATTACGATAGTGCGTTTAAACCAAATTTATAGTGTAATTAGCACTTTTGTTGGTTGAAATTGCATTTGACTTTTAACCTACGAATCCATGAAATGCGTGTGTTTTTAAATTTCACCTAATAGGTTTAGATATAAGTATGTTTAATTATACACAAGCAATTAAGACTGCAACCATTTTCAAACATTTACAACTTATCTAGGAAATTGTTTTAACTATTTAAAAAAAGAATATTTTTTGCTTTAAATTTTTTTATAACAAATATAGTAAATTATAATAAACTATAAATCAAATTTATTTACACTTTATTAGGATTTAAAATAATAATACATACTTCTTGAGATGTATTGTGTTACAACCTAATGTTATCGGTTATAATAGCCGAAAATAAAATCAATTTAGTTCCAAAACGTGCTTTTCCAAGTGCAATATAAGCAATTCATGTCACATTATATAAATATATATAAACTAAAAAATACATTTTTAAATTTTAGTAATTATATGAAAACACTTTTAGATACCGCTTTGGATTAAATTAACAGTATCATTTACAGTTGAATGTGGATGCAATGGTCGGTTACTTATAACCACAAAATATATCTATACATTTAAAAAGACATAAAACAAAGGAATGTGGCGTGGCCTAGACTCTTAATTTATATGAGGAGGTCCGTACGTGGTAAACAAAGACAGCCTTTACATTTGAACAGAAAGTAAACAAATACAACTGATATAAACGAGGAGGTCCGTGCGTTCGTGTACGCACGTCGCGGCCGCTCTCGCTCCTTGCCACTGGAGTCGGACGGCCGATTCAGTTAAAAATTTATACGTTTCCTCCTTACAAACATTTGATGGGAGGCGGGTGAAAAATTGTCAGCCAAGGACGCAAAAAATACCTTTTAACTCCTAGTTAATTATAATAAGAGTACAGCACACGTATACAATATGCACTTCAATTAAAGTACTAGTACTTTCTGAAAGAGAGCAGTAATGGGTTGCTGTTTAAGATAATCTGGAAAATTTTCAGTTTTATTACTTATATGTACACAAGGAATGAAGTTTAGATAATTTCAGACGCAGGGGTCTTGTTATAGGTCAAGCTGAATGTGATGTCTTACAAAATATACAAATAATTAAAAATAAATTAGTCAATAGTAAATTGATCTATTGCTCAATTTAAAATAAGCGATAAACAACCATCACTGCTCAAGCCCGACCTTTCTTAGAATAAAGCAAAATTAGTACTTGTAACAAATTTGTTAAAAGCAGTGGTCAAATTAGCTTAAATGTTACAAAACTCGTTGCCAAGAAGAAAGCTTTACTGACACCATTCTAGAAAAATTGTTAACAGAACTAGACAACAGAAGTGCATTTAACGGTCTATTATTTTTCTGGAAAAGCCAATAGTTACAATTTAGTAACATGAGTATGGCACTATTTATCTAAACAGTTGAATGGTAAATTCCTTTACCAGAATAAAAGATATGTAGGAGTTAGCATAATGGTGTGGGATTCCATTTGAAATGATTCTAAACATGTATGATGACACCGTCATCATCGTCATCTAACGATTTGCGTCCACTGCTGGATATAAGCCTCCCCTAATCCATTCACTTTGGTTTTGTACAGCTCTAATCCAATTTCCTGCTGCTCCTTTTATATCATCGGTCCATCGGGTAGGGGGTCTCCCTCTGCTTCATTTGTCTTGACGTGGTCTCCATTCTACGATTCTATTTGTCTATCTCGCGTCACTGAGCCTCGCTGCATGCCCCGCCCATTTCCATTTTAAGTTTGTGATTTAGTGGATTATTAGTGATTATTAAGAAGAGGAAGATATATATATATATATATATATATATATATATATATATATATATATATATATATATATATATATATATATATATAAATGCTCATATTGCAGTCAATCGCTAGAACGGTCTAAACGGATAAAGCGCGGATTGCGATGCGGACAGACCCGAATTTCATTCCCAAAGCTCTTTGATGACTAGTGGGTGGCCTACTCAGTCAGTTAAAATAATTGAGTACCTGCGCTTGTTCGAGCAAGGGGTAATAATAGTGGTCGTCAAAGGCGCGGTGCTAGCCACATCGCCACGTATCAGAGATAGTACGCAACGACCGGGAAGTAAAATCGGACATAGAGCCTTAACCTCTCATTTTCAGTTTACAGGTCATTCTCCTACACGGGGCGTTAAAGCCTTACCATTATTATTATAATTATAATTATTATTATTATTACAGTCAACTTATCATCTTATATGCATATCGCAACAGTATTATATTATATATAAATACATATTAAAGAGGTACAGTATAAGTTAAAAATAGAGCCTTAAAACTAATACGATAAAATCTAGTCGCGGTGCACTAATAACAAAGAAAGTATTGTTCTCTAGAAAGGTTAAATCACACAATTAAAAACAAATACCGCAACATGCGCCTTGTTTGTTAATTTATATTAAAACAGCACGTTTAGGTTAGAGTTAAGATAGATAAGCTCATGTTGAATGTTAAAATAAAAATTATTAATACTAAACAATTTTTTTTGCAAATTCAATTCTAAAGTCAGCATAATGCTGACTTTAGTCAAAATTATTCTTTCAATTATAAACATATCTTGGTACATTTCAAATGAAGTGGTAAGAGATGATCTTAGAACAAATTTACTTAGCAATCTGATTACAAAAACGAGTATTAAAAAAAACATAGTGGACATCAAAACAAATTATCCAGTGATCTGTTAAATAAATTACAAACAATTAAAAAATTTAAATTTTCATGTACTTTATAATACCAAGGGTAATTTTGAAAGAAACACCGTTTAGTTATCAATGACAGATATGTGTAGGTGCAGAACATTTATTATGCAGATTAAAAATCTAGAACTTTTCTACATAATCGCCATGCAAATTGAAGCACTAGTCATATCGTCTTACAAAGTTTGAAATTTCTTCTACAAAAAACTCGCCTGGGAATGAAATTACCATGTAACAGCATCTTAAAACATAGTGTCATAATGGAAGCGGTAAGCCATAAGCCACTGTTTCATCTGTATAATTAGACTTTTTTGTCAATTGTCTACATAAGTTCATGGGTGACCACAGAAGGGCGCCAATTTATTGCATCATGTGCGGTAGTGCGTTTATCTTTAAACATGCGATACTATTGACGTAAGACACCTTCACCCATCACGTTTGATTCATGAGTATTACACAATTCGCAGTGAATTACATTTACCATACATTTTTACCACTCAGAAATCGTATTAGCGCACATATTTCACATTTGCAGGATTTCTATGGCAGCGTTTATTTTCAATTGATTTACCAAACAATAAACTACAATGTAACATTTTTCTTCCACACTGCACTGTTTACTAAACTACTGCATACAACGCTACAGGACCGATGTCACTGTATCCGCCTATTTCTGGGATATGCGCAAATGGAAGTCTCTTTCCGAATTACCCGCGTCCATAATGCAATAGTTGACAGTTATTAAGTGTTCAACCCCAAAATTACCCATATAGAGTAATAACAGCAATATTTAGTGTGATGCATTTGTTACTGAAAGACTCAATTAAGGAAGTAGATTTTAAATAAAGGAAATCTAGGCAACATTTCTAGGTAATTCGTTTTTATATGGTTATACTCATAGATAAAGCGTCGTACAACGCAATGTATTGAACTACAATAGATAAATAAGCATAAAAAACTTATATTTATAAAAGACGCGCATTGAAAACTTACTGTCAATAGACACGCCTCTGGTCTCTAGAAACCTTTGTTTAGTTACATTTGCGACGAGATATTTAAGTAATATAATCTGCAGTTTACTGCCAGAGTAGTCCAAGCGGTTGAGGCGCGGGTTGCGATGCGGACGGACCCGGGTTCCATTCCCGGAGCTCTCTAATGCCTGACGGGTGGCCTACTCAGTCAGTATAAATAATTGTGTACCCGTTCACTCGAACAATGAGTAATAATGGCGGTAGTAGACAACCAGGAGGCCAATAATCCGCTTTCAAAGAGTCAAGCACATTGTTGCTCAGTCTGAGTTGAAGTTACTTTATGGACTGTTGCAATGTCTTGATAAAAAAATTCCAGAAAATTGAGCTGCAACATCAAAATGGCCCAAAAACATTTAAATAATTTTAATACGATTGCGAAGAAAAGTTTCAGTGATCTGCTTAATTACGCGAAATTTCGAGTTATACAAATAAATAGTTTTCTCACATCTTAACTAATTTTTCTTCTTTTTCTTCATTAGCCATTCTTCATCCATTCCTGGATGTAAACCTCCCCAAATTATTTGATCTGTTTCTATGCTTTGCTTGTTGATAGCAGATGGTCGACGTACAAATTCCCTTACGAAACCGTGCTTGCTTTACTAGTTGGTACAGATCAAATTCTACTACTAAACTATATTGAGCTGTTTGTATTGCTCTGACGATTTTTTTAATTTTTTTTCTTTTATTAGATTTATTGTGTGTTGATTCAATTTAAATATTTTTACTTTGGTTGTTTCTGAACATATTTTGTTGGTAGGGATTCGTACACTAATATTTATTTTATCTGTCAGTTGGTCAATATTCAGAGTTTTTAGATTTTCTGTTGGTGTTAGTCTTTTCGCGACATCTTTTTGGCATTCTAATTTTTTTCTTCTAAATCTTTGCTAATGGCGAATCTAGTTTTTGTAACATTTTTGCTATTTCTTTCTTTCTTTACGTAAATTATAAAGCGTCCTGCTTGGAAATTATTTAGCACTGATACGTCATTATGTAACTGTTTGTTGTTTTATTATATAGTCTATTTTATACTCCAGATAAATGTTGCACCACGGACATTTGTAACTCCTGGATATTAAGACAATTTTCTACTGATGTTGACATTTTTCAAGACAAAGATGTGTCAGACAAAGCAGAATATTTCAAAAAGTAGTTACCGAATATCCTATTACCCAGAGCTCTAAGAATGTTAATACCATTTGCTACTACTTATAGATGTGAGAGTAGTTTCTCTACTTTAGTAACAGTAAAAACAAAGGCCAGAAACTCTCAATGTAGAACATAAAAAAATTTATGAATTCAAAACAATACCAACCTTGTACCAATATTGTTTATAAAGTACAGTAAAATTGTAATAACACACACACGCGCACGCACACTAATAGAAACCATTTGTATTTGCATGTATTGTTTTGAAAAGGTTAGGAACCGCTAGTCTAATCTGTAGCTACTCGCCGGCGTTCCTGCCGCCAGTCCAGAGGTTCTCATTTGGCTTTAGCGTAGTAAGGACGTGTCAAAGCACTGAGTGTAAAGTTAATGCGAGCAGCGATAAGCGCTGACCGTAAGGTCAAGTACAATAACCCAATTACAGTAGCATATAATTTAGTTTTACAAAGTAAGTGCCTCCAAATGAACGCCAATAAATACGATGCCAGGATATTGTTCTCAATGCCCAACTACATAAGAAATCCAAAACAAATAAGTACCAACAACTATTTAACCAGCACTCGCTATACCAACAAATGTCACCACTGTTTCAACTGATGTCGCCACAACTTCAGCAAATGCCATCACAACTGTAGTACACGTACAAGCTCAGTACTGCTCAAAACTTTTAAACCAGAGGGAAACTGGTACACCAATGCAGACAACTGCAGATCCAGAATTTCAAATCCCAAACACAAGGAAGCAAACACGAGATTTTCAAGAACAACATCACAATTTAAAGCAAAAAAAGATCCAAAGTCCACTGGCTAAGAGCCCCAAAAGTATCCAACAGATTTCAACCACTTGCCAAAGAATAAACACCTGAAAGAGGTAAAACAGATATAAATAAACTTCCCTTAATTTTTGTATATGTACTCCATAATCTCATAACCATTAACGAATATGCTATAAGAACAAGTTAAAGATAATTATGTGATAAAACCAATAGAAGTACTCAAGTTAAGTTACAGGTGAAAGCTCCTAAACACTATAAAAAATTACCAAGTTGTTAAAACTCCAGCAAACAGAATTCCATTTTTCTTTAGTGCAAAAAAGACAAAATGTTTAGAGTAATTCTGAGAGACATACACCAAATCTTTGATCTAAATGAACTTATCAAAGAAGTAAGTATTCATTTCTACAAAGTTCTCAGCATATATAACATAAAGCATAAAGTGTTCAAAAGGCCTTTACCAATGTGTTTCGTCGCAATAGAATAGAAAGAAAATAATAAAGGTATATACTTTATTGAATTTTTTATGAAGTCAAAGATAAAATTTAAACCACCCCATGTAAAGCGGGAAGTAGTTCAATGCCTCAATTGCCAACGATATGGACATTCTAAAAATGTTTGTCACAAACCACCTATATGTGTCAAATGCACTGGAGATCACCACACAAAAAATTGCAAAAGAATAGCAAGCAGGAATGCCTAACATTAAGACCGCAACTAACTTTACGATTAGGCCAGCCGGGCGTATCATATCCACAAAATGTAATGATTAATAGTCAATGCATACTGCCATTTTAGATCCAATTACAAAATCAAAATGACCAGACGCAGAAGAATAATCATAATGGCCAAACTTATGAAAAGAATGGATATTACGCTTAACCCACTCATTATGATAATATCTAAACTCCCATATTAACACAATATCTAAAAATTGCGCTTTAGAATGTCAATGACTTGGCCAATCGTACCCAGGAGATCGATTCCTTTATTGCATATAATAAAATTGATATCCTATTGATATCAGAAACTCATTTCACAGATAAAATCCACAAGAAAATTTCTAATTACACCATCTATTCAACTAATCATCCAGATAATAAAACACAAATGGGAACAGCAATTATAAGTTGAAAATACTATTAAAGATCACAGATTTGAAAAGTTCCAGCACGAACATATTTAAATTACAAGCATTTTAGTTGCAGAAACCAGAGCTGAAATTATTTTCTCGGTATTATACCCCTCCCCCTCAAAGCACAAAATAACCCAACAATATTATCAAAAATTTTTTCAAACCCTCGCGCAACGATTTAAAAAGATCAAGAATGAGGTTCCAGGGAAACTGTTACACGTGGATAAGAACACTAAAGGCAACCAGAGAAGACCATTTAGACTACTTGTCTACCAAAAAACAACATATTGACTGTTGGATCCAAACAAGCTACCAGAGCTGTTGGATTTTTGTGTTGTAAAAGGAATTGTGAACAATTATCTACAAGCAAAATCATGGCTTAACCAACCATCAGATCATTTGTACGTGATTATTACTTAGTACTTAAATATAGCTACTAGAGAATTAAAAGCACTTCTGAACACAAACAAAAATCAAAGGATAGAACAATACCTATTAAAACTAACGTCAACTATAGATACCAGTTGCTTTTATGGAAGATCTCTAAAAAAATAAAAAGAGCGCAAAAAAAAATTTACCTATAAAGTTAAGCAATGGACAATGGGAAAAAGGTGCAGTGAAAAGCTGAAGCATTTGCTGATCACTCAAACAAAGTTTTTGAACGCTGCTCTCGAATTTGATCGATGGAAGAAGAAAGAGTAATACATAAATTCCTGGAACAAAGCATTCCAGAAGAATCGCATATTAAAAAAATCAAAGTCGCAGAAATTGAATTCGCATAAAGCTCCGGACTATGACTTAATCACTCCAAAAATACTAAGGGAACAGCCTAAAACAAAACTTCGACTAATGACTTATGTATTCAACGCAATCTTAAGATTAAAAACATTCCCTGAGCAATGGACAGTTGTATAAATCATTATGATTTTCAAACTAGGCAAAAAAACGAGGAATTGGCGTCATAGAGACCAGTCAGTTTGCTACTCCACCTGGGCGACATGTTTGTAAAACTACTCTTGTAAAAAATCGTGAAGGTCACGCCATGACGAACAAGTTTATCGTGTGGCTACAAAAATTCATCACAATTTACAACTTAAAAGATATTGCTCTGCAGCCTTCGTAGACGTAAGTCAAGCCTTTGACAGGGATTGACGTACTGGTTTAGTTTTCAAAAATAAAAATAAATTATCCTCATTCTTGTAAATCGTATTTGTACGATAGACTTAAGTAAAACTATGACACAAAAGCAGTTCTATACCCAATTAACGCGGGAGTACCTTAGGAAAGTGCCATGGGACCGATTTTGTATTTACTTTACACTGCCGATTTACCAATTACAATCTTCGAGTCATTGTCCTGTTTTCTATACTTTATTACATAAGGATGTCATTAATGCAATACCCATTTTATTTAGCTTTTTCAATATTTCGCTGCTAGTATCGTCATTTCCCACAGCTTTATTTTTATGTAATCTGTTGATAGCATTATTTACTTCGGTTTTGAGAATAGGCGATTCTTGCTGTATATTATTTATGTTTAACAGATTTGTCTGCTCCTTCTCTAATGATGGTGTCTCGTTTTCATATAATTCTATGCAGTATTCTCTCCATCTCGCAACTACTTTGTCAATTTCATCTAGGAGTTTTCCATTTTTATCTTCAATAGACCATGTTCGTGATTTATAATCTCCTGTTATCTCTTTGATTTTCTTGAATACATCTTTTGTTTCGTTTCTGTCATGGTGTTTTTGTATATCTTCTCATATTTTATTTAGATAATTATTTTTCTCTTCTCTGAACGATCTCTGTATTTTACGCCTCAGTCCTTTGTATCTCGTTCTTTTGTTTATTATGTTTATACCAGCTACTTTTATATTTATTCTTTTCTTTATTGCTTTCATGACTCCTCTCTCATCCAATGCTTTTGTCTTTGTTGTCCATCCTTTATTTTGTTATACTCTTAAGTTTCGTCTTTTGATTTACTCCTTATATTTTTTATTTCATACCACATCTCTTTAACGTTGTTGTTTTCTTTTTGTTGTAGATGTGCTATGTTGCTGTTAGTTTTTTCGTTATGTGTAGCCATCATATTAGACGATAGTTTTTGTTTGCTTCTTAGTATTTAAATATTTTTTAGGTGTATTTTATTTCCGCAGCAAACATATTGTGATCCGACCCAGAGTTTTTTCCTGGGTATGTGTTGCGGTCGTGAGCATTGATTTATATCTGGTGTTTATGAACACATAGTTAATCCAATTTCGATATCTCTCACCTGGAGACCTCACGTGTTTAATCTCTTTATATGATGCTTAAAATGGTATTTAATATTGTATATTTGTTTTCCACACAGAATTGGAGTAATTTTTCTCCGTTGTTATTTCTGGTTCGAGCACCGTACTTCCCAATGTATTGTCTTCGTCTTTTGTAGATCCTATCTTGGCATTAAAGTCACCTTGTATTATCGTGACTTTCTTTTTTGGAGTGCGTCGAGTAACTTCTTCTAATTCATGCTGAAAGTTATCTATTACTTGGTTTTCACCAACGGCTGTAAGTGCATATATTTGTGCTAGGTTTAATCGTACCGGATATATATTTGATGGCTATAATTCTGTTATTTACGGGATTGCGTCCAATTAGCTTCGTTCCATTTTTATCGATTTTTATCGCGACTTCATTTTGCTTTTTGTTTTATTGCCCAAGTGGTATATTGTATTTCTATTCTTTGTTTTAAAATATCTTGATCCTTTCCAATGTGTTTCGCATATGTCATATTTAACAACAATGTCATATTCCTATGTCTCTTTTTCTACTATGTTTAGCTTTCGTATTTGTAACAGTCCTTGCACGTTCCAGGTTGAGATCTTGATTTTTGTACTTAGAAACATCTTCTTTTTTGTATTATTTATTATAGCGCTTAACACTCCCCGCCCCGCCCGGAAATCCTACTAGGGGAATAGTTTTACTTCCGGAATCATTTTTTGTATAACAAGCCATATTTCCATTTTCGCACTAATTGTCTTGGACCTATCTGTTGGGTAAAGATTGGGGTTATGGTTAAGGTGGAGGTTGAAGTGGGTGTCTTCTTCCTTCTTCAATATAGGTAGAGACGATATGGGGGAGATTAATTATAGTATAAATGGAAACTTAGGTTAGCATGCTTCGCGCAGGTAAGGGCGCTTCTTTGAAGTAGACCTATAGTGGAGTCAAATTAGACAAAAAGAGGCCTAAACTTCTGAATAATTACAGTTTCCATATTTTTTTATGAAACCTTTTGCATTAGCTTCTAAATACTGTTGAAAAAATGTTGCTACTCGAAAAAGAGTGCAAATTGTTTATTAACAACAAATTACTCGTAAAACCAAATATCTGGAGTATAAATCGATGAAAAAAGAAAAAGTTAAAACATATATTAGTTTTTTACAATAACAGCATTGGATTATAAGTACTTACAGATATTTCACTTGTCGTTGATAATAAAAAGCATCGAATATAGCACTTACTCACTACACTTCATTCCACGTGTTACGACGCAACAACGGCCATAATGACTAACGTACTTTTTCGAAGAGAATCGTAAGGTCTTTCTCAGCACGTTAGAGACCACCTGAAAACATAGTCACGTGTATAGTTGTTTTGTTCTGAACTTTTTAACTAAAACCCTTTTTACCTCCAAAAAGCCGTATTTTTAATTATATGCTCCAAACTGGATAATACAACAAGATATTTTTGTTACAACTGTCAAGGATGAAATAATGAAACTCAGCACCAACTAGTGTTAGAGACTTACACTTAAACAATGAAATAGTACAGAATCACTTAAATGGACAAAATGCCAAAAAGTTGAAAAGATGTGATCCACTTAATTTACCGAATAGGTTTAAATAATTACTGCATGAATGTCAACAAAGTAATTTAGAATTAGAATTAGAATAAGTCATTTGAGGAAAGAATGATATCACTGGATAGCTCTCTTGCATGTCATAATCTTATCATATTATACTATTTACATGAATGTCAGTACGTGATAACTAACTGTAAACATGCAATGATATAATATATAAAAAGTAAATACATAAAAAATCTTTATTTGTTACACAGATAAATAAAAAATGAATTTAGTACATTTGGTTTCAAGTTTTTTTAATTATACCGAATACATTTTTTTATGTTTTGAGAAAATTTCATTTTCTATTTTTTATAGTAATAGAAGCACGTAGGATGATTAAATTGAGGTGGGTTAAGTCCACTGCAACTAGCAGATAATAAGTGGTTTAAAATCGCATAAAAGCGCCGTATGGCTTTTACTTTTTGTTTCCCAATTGCATTCTCTTTACCTCCCAATTACGCTGACAAGAGATTGAAGTCCGCCTTCTGTTATGACGAGATGATTGTGTAGCCAAACAAAGGCCGCTGATCAAACGGTTCGGAATTAATCTGGTACACATTCCCATTATGCGTCGCGCACAGGGCCCGTATAGCAAATTAGGGCTGGGGTTGTTCGGAAGTCAATTGAATCCTATTTGGCTAATGCCATTTAGCGGCGCCCGGCTGCGGCCCGGCCTTTGCAGGCGCTCGCAGGAAATCACTCGGCTAAAATATCCAATTCGGAAGCTGTAAGTTATCCGGCGCGAGAAGCGACTACGCGTGCATTCTCACCGCGAGGCGCCAACAATGCCCTGAAACTTCATCACATTTTCGAATGCACGCTCGGTGCAGTCCCACAATGGCGTGTGTCGCCTCCGCCTTGTGTTCTCAACCGGAATGTTCTGCCGGTCTGATCCGCGCGCCGCGCCAAGTCGCTGACGCTCTTTCGAAATAAAATGACGTGAGGTCTTCATTTGCATCACATTAGGGCAAGTGGAATGTAAAGAGGGGAGTGTAAATAAATAATACGAAACAAATGTTTTATTGGCTATCAAGCCAATGAAGTCATAAAGGACACATTCAACTTCAAAACATTCAATAAAATCATTTAGACATCGTCACTACCTGTTCACACTTCCCAGTAAACAATATTCAATGTTATTGTCTTCTCATTAAGCATCACACAGAATGTTTGCCAGTTTTGGCGATGATATCATCCAAATGTTTGCTTACACGAGAGATATACTCCCGCAGCTTTGCAATGCTTGGCGAGTCATTTCCAATGATACTGCTGCGATCGCATTGCGAATGGCATCATTTAATTCCTCAATAATCTGCGAGCTGCGATGAAAGACTTTAGCATTTAGGTGTTCACACATAAAATACTCGCAGGGGGATAGACATGGTGATCTAACCGGCTTTGGGATGTCACCATGTAATGAGATGAGGAGGGCTGAAACGTTTGTCCTAGAATTCGAGAAATTCTCGTCGTGTATATGGAATACCATCATGTTGGAACCATTGCGGTTCATTTTATGTTTGTTGGGTCTGGCCTCTAGAAAATGTTACAACATCCTAAGATAGCGGGTAGATGTAACAGTCAGTGCGTGTTCCGTTTGTTCAAAAATCCTAAATTCCATAACACATCAGGCAATTACGCACTGACTGTATAGAGGTCGCTTACAGAATTGTCTAAGATTTTTGAGGCCAAATACCAAAACATCTGATTATTGAAGCAGTCTGATAAATAAAAATGGGCTTTGTGACTACTGAGCACAACATGTTGTTTTAAGCAGCCTGCTGGATGTACCAGTCACATTCTTTAAGTTCCTGGACCATCATTATTTTGTATGAATAAAACATAAAATCGCAGTGTAGAATTCTCCGATTGCTCCGGTTAGATATTTCCAAGGTGTTAATAGCATGCTTGGTGGCGTAATGTTGTGCCGATATAACAACAGCCTAACTCACTCTACAACATTCTCCGCTGTCCGAACGCTATGAGAGCTAATGAGCGATTTCCGTTTTAATGCTCAACCAGCCTATCGGAAATTGTGTACCCACAACATTATGACCTGCGAAATAGCCGCTGCGTCACGATCATAAAATCAACATTTTAAAAATAAGTCTCCAACATAAATGCACGGTGTTTTTAGCAATCCACGTTATAATGGCTTATCTTGTACTGTTCGAGGAGGTACGACTCGCGTACCGTTTACCAATACATTGCGTGTAGTAGTCAATTCAAAAAGGAGAGACCATTCTACCAGACCCTGTATAATTCGTTTCTATCCTATATTTTCTGGTTCTTTCTTTATAGTATATTTGCTCTTGATCCCAGAAAATTAAAACTTATTCCACTGTTATTTTTTAATGTTATTTTGTTATCGTCGTCTGCATTTTTTCTAAATTTATTTTAATATTTGTTTTCCTTTCGATATCTCTAGATTATATAGCATTTCTTTATCGTTAACCAATATTCGTACGTTAGCAGTTTTTTTAAACGTAAATCAATTCTATTTTGTAGTATCTGCTATTTCTTGCGTTTATTATAGCCTTGATCACATCATCCAGTACCAATATGAATAGTAGAGTTTAACGTTTTTTCTTGTATCGGTTTATAGAAGTTTGGTTTCCCTATTGCTTATCCTTATAAAAGTATTCCTTGATCTGCACATATTTCGTATAGCACTGCATAGCTTCCTGTTCTATATTTATAATTGTTTTATATGGTCCGATATTTTTTCCAAATCCAAAAAGGAATCCTATAAATCTCCCACAATTATTTGACATGTAGTCACAATTTATTTTACATAAAAGATTTTATTTCTTATTATATTTTCTACTCTTTATTGATAGATCTTTTACAATATATAGATTTATTATAGTATATTATTAGTAGAGATTTTGTAAATAGTATACTAATGTATAAGTTTTATTGAGTGAATAAGAGAAAACAGTCGATTTAAAAAAACAATTTTATATTCTAGAATTAATTAGAGAGCAAAATGACTTATTTTAAGAATGTACTCATAAAAAATTAAGAAACAGTGCTGCATGTCAGCTATAACTTTTAATGTTCAAATCTGTCTTTCAGTAGTAAGAGTAGCATCTGCAACTTGTTCATATAAGTGGGTTGGACGATATCCATTGCGAAAAACTAACAAACAGATGTTCAGCGTTGAAAACTTTTTTGTTTTCGAAATGTTCTCCCTGTCGGCCAATATATTGTTGCATATGCCGGAATTAATTTTCATAACATTTTTCCATAGCAAATTCCGGCGTCGAAAATCTTTATCCACGCAGTCTGTTCTTGAAGTGTGGGAACAAAAAGCAATCGCTAGAAGCCAAATTAAGATTCTACGGCGGCTGACTCATCAATTCGATGTGTGAGTGCTCAAAAAGCCAGTTGTTTGGGTCGATGTGTGAGCTCGCTTTGCCACGGTGGAGTTGCTCATTGGTTTTTATTATTCCTTCGAAGACAAATACATAGTTGTACACTATTTAGAGTTGACCATTATACAATCATTTAAAACGACGTTTACATGTCCAGTTTTTAAAAAAATAAGATAATCCACTCCAAAAGTGGTAAAAAATTATCGAACGAAAATTTTCACGATTTACTTCTATTTTTCGGTCGAGAAGAAATTTTCAACTTCATAATAACAAAACAAATAGCGCCCGTACGACAAAACAATCTGAGTATTCCAATCTCAAACATCAGATCGCATTTAGCACACACAGGATTGCCAATTCGCAATAGATAATATGCGGCCCACGTAGTAATTTGATTCTTATCGCAGGTTATCCATTTGAATCTTCAATCACGTAGTTATGTGGTGACAATTAAATGTGACCCTCGGGAGATAGGTCTAAATAATAATAAATCTAAACTGATAATCCAAGAAAAATATTTCTTAACTTTGATCAGAAATTTTCAAACCTAAAAACTATTTTTATAAAAGAGGTATTTTATACGATTGTTTAATACAGGTCCTCTAATTTTCTATAGAAACTACATTAAATCTGAGTAGTTTTATTTAGTTAAATATGTTTGCTATTTATTCTAAAAAATTTGGCTACTTTTACCGACAGTAGAAATAGTATTTATGGCAATTTTAGTTTACAATTTTATTACTCAATTTTTGCTCCTATATTTTGTTAATGTTGTACTTTACATCGAAACCTTATTTAAAGTAAAGCTCTTATTTAAAACACCATATAGATGTTTACTTACGAGCAACCCCCAAACAGATTAATTTGAACTTATAAAATTAATTTTTTTAGGATGAGGTTTACAAATAAACATCGAAAAACACACTACTTATGTATTGATAAATAAACGACAGATTTAACCCCAGAAAACAATGAAACGATAAAAAAATTAAAAGTTACAAGTGTTTATAAATAAATTTCAATAAAGAAATAACAGATGACATCGAAATAATATCTAGGACAAGTAAAGAAAAAATAATAATTAAATCACAAAACGGAATATTATAGAGCACAGAAATAGGAAAACAAAGAGAGATAAGAATATATTACGCTACCTCTTGCAAACTAGGCCAAAGGAATATCTATACACGCCTAAAACGCAAGCTAGCGTAAGACATTCATAAAAGTGGCAAGAACCAAGTGCCAAACAACATTTAAACCTTAGTTTTATTTCAAACGGTTATTAATTACCATTTACATTATTCAATTCTGTTAAGTATTATTTGTTAGAAATTCCTTGTATAACAATGTTTATTGTTGACAAGGTACAAGTTCTAAAAAAAAACCCAGAAGATATTACAGCCTAATTAAGAGAACGTTAATATATGGATCAGAGACATGGCGACTGAAGAAACGCATAAAAAAGAAAGTAGAAGCTACAAAAATAGATGTGTTAAGATAAGCAACTAAAACATCAAAAATTAAATGAAACAGAAATATCTATACTAACCTGGTATAATCAGCTACAGAGGATGGATGAGGAGAGACTCCCAAATAATTTAAAGAAATGGATATAGACAGAAAATAAGGGAAGACCGAAAAAGTCATGAATTGGTAAACTAAGAAAATCTATGAGCAATAGAGGATTAAATTAAGAAGACTGCTACAAACGAAATTAATGGGGTACTAGGCATCGGACAACGTCTCTGGACGTTATAAACACACACACATACACACACATACATACATACATACATGTTATTTATATATATATATATATATATATATATATATATATATATATATATATATATATATATGTATGTATATATATATATAAAAAATAACAGATGGAATAAAAAAACAAGACATTCTTATGATACTGGGGGACTTTAATGCAATGGTGGGGAAAGAAGAATGGCTCAGAGGGGTTGCAGACAAACACACTATTCATGAGAAGACAAATCACAATGGACTAAAACTATGTAATTATGAGGCAGCAGCAGACCTAGTAATAAGTAGCACCAAATTCCCACACAGAAGAGAACATAAGGAAACCTGGCTTATACCCGAAAGAAACAAGGGCAACCAAATAGATCATGTGTTAGTCTCAAAAAACATAGCAACAGCTGTACAAGATGTCAGAACCTTCAGAGGTGCAAACGCAGACACAGACCACTTTTGGTGCTAACATAACTAAAGCAAAAAATAACAAAAGATTGGGAGAAAATAAATCAAAGAAGAAAATGGGCAGTTGAAAAATTAAATAATATGGAAACCAGGTAAAATATATAGAAGGAATTGAACAAAAAATAACCCAACCAAAAGAGAGAGCACCAGAAGAAATCGAAAATGAATGGAAAAACATTTAAGAATGCATAACGGATATAACGGCAAAAATCATAGGACACAGAAAAAATAAAAACAAATAAAATATGGTTCGATGAAGAATGTGACAGAGAAATAAACAAAAAGAGAGACGCTAGATTTAAATGGATAAACACAGGAAAGAACGTAGACCACGAAAAACATAAAGGGATAAAGAAAAAAGCAGACAAACTATTTAAAACGAAAAAAAGAGAATGGATAGATCAAGAAATAGCGGAAATAGAAATCAATAGAAGACACAACTGTACTAGAGAGATGTACAAAAACATAAAAAAGACAAGAAGAAACTACCCAATCAAGAGAAGAGGAATGAAAGATAACCAAGGACAAACATACTATGAAGGAAAAAAGATTAAAGATATATGGAGAGATACTATCAAAGCCTACTATTCAGGGAAGAAGATGAAGAGCAAAGGGAAATGGTAAATGAAAGAAATGAGTACATAGACAAAGAACCAACCTATGAGGAAATGGAAAAAACTATAAAAAGAATTAAAAATGGTAAAAGCCCGGGTGTAGATGAAATAAACGGAGAAATGATAAAATATGGAGGGAAGGAACTGCACAAAACAATACACAAACTAATAACAGCAACCTGGAATGAAGAGAAGATGCCAAAAAACTGGAAAAAGGGAAGAATCATACCGATATATACAAGGCGACCCAGAAATATGCAGTAACTATAGGGGAATCACGCTCCTCAACACAACATTCAAGATTTTCACATGTATATTACAACAGAGGTTAAGTATCCATACGGAAAATAAAATCGGGGACTATCAATGTGGATTCCGCCCAGGCAGATCAACATATCATCAACCAAATAATAGAAAAAGCGTACGAATACAATATCGAATTACATATCTTATTCATAGATTTTCAAAAAGCCTTTGACCAAATTAAAAGACCACAAATATTAGAGGATATGAGAGAAATCCAAATACCATCGAAACTAATACGACTAACTAAAATGACGATGGAGAATTCAGAAGCGACAGTACAATTACAAGAAGGGGACACAAAACATTTTGAAACCAACTTAGGGGTAAGACAAGGAGATGCACTATCACCCAAACTATTCAACATAACACTAGAGAACATCATACGAAAAACAGACCAAACAGGCACAATTGTGAACAAAGAGATGCAAATTTTGGCATATGCGGATGATTTAGTAATAGTCTCAAGAAGCAAAACTAAACTATAACAAACACTTAACACAATCGAAACAGAAGCAAAAGCAAGAGGTCTTACAATAAATGAAAAGAAAACAAAATACATGTGCTGCAAACGAGGAAAAGGAGATTCACATACCTAGGAACGGAAATAAACAACAAAAATAACAGATACCAGGATATAAAAAGAAGAATTCACCGAGGGTTTAAATTATTCAACATATATAAACCATTACTGAAAGACCGGAAAATCAGGAAAACAACAAAAATAAGAGTATACAAAACACTAATAAGACTCACAATAATATATGCAGCAGAGACGATAAGAATGACGAAAAAAGAGGAGGAACAACTGTGTATTCTCGAAAGAAAAATTATGAGGAAGATCCTAGGACCAGCGTAATGGGAGACAACGAATATAGAACAAAAATGAATAAGGAAATAGAAGAAGAACTGAAAGGAGAAGACATTGTCAGGGAAATAAAAGCACAGCGAATAAGATGGCTAGGGCATATGGAAAGAACGGATAGAAATAGAATGATAAAGACAGTAACCGAGTGGAAACCAGAACAGAAAGACCACGAGGAAAACCCAAAAATAGATGGAAGGATGAAGTATTGGGAGATTTAAGAAGAATGAACGTAGTAAACTGGAGACGGACCGCGACCAACAGGAAAGAATGGAAGAAAATAGTAGTAAAAGCAAAATCAAGCAAGGACATATGAAACGGAAATCAGAACTAAAGGCACTAATCCAGCCAAAAAGGATTAAAAAGCCCATGAAAGGGCGCCAATGATACCTCCCAGAAGGAATTACGGCATACATACATACATATAAGGGGTAGACAGCAGCGGATTGCTCTCCAAAACGTATTGTCAAAAAATATTAGTATTTCAATTATTTTGAACAATTATGGTCAAAGTTTACAATGTCAAATATATTAGCTGGAGATCTAGGTTAACAACTACCACAGAAAAAGAACTCTTAAAATCAGCTAAACAGCTAAAATGTGAAAACTGGGACTACAGATCCAAAAGAAATGCCATATCTAATTAATTTTTATAGCTAAAATTGTTTGTATAAACTACACACATATCAGAGAATCACTCCTCCATTTCTTTACCATCAAGAATAGCATTATGCAAAAGGAATTGGCCCCTAAATTAGTTAATAAACTGACCAATTAGTACAGCTCCAACCTTTTTTGGTTGAAAGCTGTTTGATCTATATCTTCACTAGCATTGCAACTTTATGTACTTATTGTGTTTTTTCATTTGCTTTGCATTACTTTTTCTAATATCCTTGTCTCTTGTAACCAGATTGTACAAGTCCCTTGCCGTATTCCTCTAAATCTATAATTGGTTTTTCATAAATAGTTTGCCTCCTATGAACTAATACGTCACACTCACACAAGATATAAATGGCTATATTTGTTTCTTTGCCACATTGTCTACAATTTAAGTCTCAAATATACAGCCCTATTTTGTTAATGTGTGCTGTAAGAAGAATATGTCCTGCGAGGTTCATTTACAAGTAGATTCTTTTATAAAGGCTTTTCCACATCTTTGTCCCGGAACATTTTTCAGTATTGTTTATGTTAATTTCTGACCTATTCTTTAACTACTTTCAGAGCCGGTTCGGAGTCTATATAAGAAGTTTATGGTCTTTTGGTGACAGCTTATAAGCTTCTTCGTTGCCTGAAATTTACAGTGTTTTGGTATCCACAATAAAATTAACTCGATGTGGTCAGCCAAAGAGTTTAGTTCTTCACCGCATTTTCACACCATTCAGGGGTACCTGACTGCCCGCGAATATGTTGATTCTCCTATATTGATATGCTCTCGAATTACTTTTCTTGTCGCATTTCAGTATAGCAAATATCGCCGCTTGAAAAACGGATGCATATTTTTCTAGAGAAAAGTTTAACTGTAAGGTTCCCTTTTTACAGCATATGCCTGCTTCCGTTCTGTATACCAGATCATTTTTCAGGGTCTGTTCCTGTTGCTTATTTTGTTTATACGTTTATTTCGACCCATAATATTAACCTTCAAATTTATGTTGAATGCAAATGTTGGCGTTATATGACCTATTCTACCTAATATACCTCCACCCACATGTTCAATTTTTAGATGCTCCACTTCGATACAATCTTTGTGGATGAGTGCATTTCTCAGCCTATCATTTTAAAATGAAGGGGAGAAGGTTTTGTATTGTTTCCATTGTCGCAATAGGTGTTACTCTTACGGCTACTGTTATTCCCAGAGAAGCAATCTTATATTTTACTTAGTACGGTTGAAGAGGTTCTTTGCGTAATCTCCAAATGTTTTTAACAGATCGTTCAAAACTCCTTCCTGTAACTTGAGCCATCATTGTTTCACTCATCAAGGATACATATACTAACATTCCTTTAAGTTCGTCCACCTGCAGCTTGTTTTGTGGAGTCCTTTATTTTTTTAATGCGGTAGTGATTGAACCATACGCTCTCTCTATATACAAAAAGACGTCCAAGGTACTCGTTTACATTATATAGAATTCTAGAGCACTCTGACAACAAGTCTATCTAATGCTGTCTCTGTAGATATACCTACTTTAAAATGCATACTGGTCTTGATATAAAGGTCAAGTGACTAACACACATATATCTGTCAAGCAGTTTTTCTAGAATTTTTAATGCAAAATACATCAAACTAATTTGTTTTAGAGCCTTAGCTATATATATAGTTCTATCTTTCCAGGTTTTGGTATAAAAGTAACTATAATTAGTCTCTAGGATCTCGATATATACCCTAGATGTCTACTTTGGAGGCTCCAGTTCTAAATTTTACCCATTACTCAGTAACCTGCGAATCCAGAAAGTACACCTCAATATTAGTGTATTTTCCTTTCTCAGTTTATATATATATATATATATATATATATATATATATATAAAGGGTGTCCCAGAATTAAAGCAAGATTTAAATTTGCCGCCATTTATGCAGTAAAGTGTTGACAACCCTAAAACAAAAACAAATCGACAGTTGACAGTTTAGGATTAGTAAAAATGGAGCGTTACACGATAGAACAACGTGTCTTTATTATTTCAAAAATAAGGAAAGCTTGGCGGCCGCTGTTCGAAAATTTCATACAAAATATGGTCGGAATAGTATTTTAATTTCGTCAACTGTGAAGAGATTAATTGAAAAATTCCGAGAGACAGGAACAAGCCGTTCAAATGTCAACATCAAAGCAGTGCGTAAGAGTGTCGGTGACAATCCAGGAACCTCAATTCGGCGGCGTGGACAAGAATTGCAAATTTCAAGGAGCTCTCTACAGCGTATACTCACTAAAGATCTGTGTCTCCATGCTTACAAAATTCAATTAACACAACAACTGAAGCCTAATGACCATGCACAGCGAAGAGAGTTTGTTGAATGGATTATTGAGCATCAACAAATGGATGCTGATTTTTCGAGCAAAATCATCCTAAGCGACGAAGCACATTTTCACCTTGATGGGTTTGTTCATCGCCAAAATTGCCGCTTTTAGGGTTCTGAGAACCCACATGTGATTGTCGAAAAACAAATATATCCACAACGTGTCACTGTTTGGTGTGGATTTTGGGCTGGAGGCATAATTGGACCATACTTTTTTGAAAATGAGGCTGGTTAAGCAGTGAATGTTACTGGTGCTCGATATCGCGACATGATAACACAGTTCTTTTTGCCGAAATTGGATGATATTGATGTGGCTAATATGTGGTTTCAACAAGACGGTGCCACACGCCATACAGCCCGTGAAACACTTCAATTACTGCATGAAACATTTCCAGGTCGTGTACTCTCTCGTTTCGGTGATCAGAATTGGCCCCCTAGATCGTGTGATTTAACACTATTAGATTTCTTTTTATGGGGTTATTTAAAACCACAGGTCTATGTCAACAAGCCACGTGTGCATTAAATGAGGAGATTCAACGTTGCATCAACGAAATTCAGACACATTTATGCAGAATGGTCATGGAAAATTTCGACAAACGAGTGCGTATGTGTATGCAAAGCCGTGGAGGCCATTTGCCCGATGTGTTATTCCATAAATAACCCTATCCTATGTACTTTATGAGTCAATAAAAAAATTACAATCAAAAGACTAAAAACTGTGTTTTCTATTTAATTCAAATCTTGCGTTAATTTTGAGACACCTTTTATATATATATATATATATATATATATATATATATATATATATATATATATATATATATATATATATATATCTGAAAATCCGTTGAGAGTATTTTTTGGTATCTGCAATTTTTTCGAGAGGTGTCCACCTCCTCACAGTGTCTCCTCCACCTATTTCTTTTCAATTTTCTTAGAGTCTTGTTACATTTAGTTACGGCTTTTTTATTTTTTATAATTATTCTATATCTTTGAATTCTTTGCTGCATTACAAAGCTTTATTACTTGTTTTCTCATTCGTGCAAAGTCTTCATTCCAATAAAATACATATCTGTTAAAATCCTCTTTCACCGTGGGATAGTTATATTTGTACGCTAAGATCACAGCATTCTGTCATTTTCCTGATCCAATCTCCAGTTCCGTACTGTTTATAGTAGTTCTATTTACAAATCTAAGATTATATTATAGATTTGTCTGGTAGGTTTTCAACTTTATTTTTCGAAGATTACGGTAGGTCTCTTGTATAGAGTTGATTCCCCCAATTTCAAGGTAGATGTGTTTGTGTTTGGAAAAACTTACATGCCAATGTCTAACAAAACTACTAGCAAGCATAGTATGTACTATTACATTTATAATTGTCTTTCTTCATATATTAATAAGGATCGGTTTACTGCCTACATTCAAGACGTTTAAATTATTTTCCTTAATAAACTGTAGTAAAGACTCACTTTATGTGATGTGAATTTGCATTACAGCCGATGATGAGTTGCAAGCTATTTTCTTTGCATTCAATTACCAGCCCTTCCATTTCTCTGATTGGCGGCAGAGAGGAGTTATCGTGAAGAAAGTATGCCGCTCCTCATTTTCCGTTTTTAATCTGACTACCGTTAAATATTTGTAATTAAAAGAATTTAATGGCAGTATTTGAAACATTTTTGATTATAATACAGGTTCTAGCTACTTCTGATAATCGACTGTAGAGTAGAGTAGATGTAGAGTTCTCTTATTTCCCCTAAACCTCTAACTTTACTCTTGTTTATCCAGTTTCGTTTTTTTTTTGAAGTAGGACTACATCTAACGTTACCTAAAAGGCAGTAAGGACCCCAAAAGCTGCTTTACTATACTAAATGTTTATCTAAAGTACCTCGATTCACTACAGAGAATTCTTAATATTTTGGAAGTAATCCTGCTCAACCTATAAACAGGTCTAATTTTAGATGCCTCTAAGGCGACAAATAGTGCCTCATCAGTGGAGTATGCAACAAGTTGCTGCTCCTTTTTTACTTTTCTACTTAAATGTAGGGTTTTGTCTCTCTAAGCACGTCCTGACCTGTTTCTTCTGCACCTCTAGCTAAGACCAAAAAGACCAGTATCCTGAATCTCTTCGGAAGGTTTTTGGGTTGAATTACATTTAAATCTGCTCTCTTTCAGAATAGCCATGCTAGCAGTTTTTCTCACGAGCCAGTCTTTGGTGTCCGCATTAACGCAGATCATCCACAAGACCCCTCCGTTAAACATTATTCTTTTGAACTCTAAGACAATCCTGCTCCCAGTAGAAAGCATCAATAAATTTTTCTTGAGTCAGGTTGGCTTGTTCCTGGTTTAGAGTTATCTCAAGATAGTGTCATCTTGAGTCCACTTGCCGCTTTACTGCATGTACCGTTATGCACCGATGTGCTCCCGGGTTCAAATTACAACTCAAAGAAAATATTAATTTGTCAATTCCTTTAAGGAATTAATTTTCTGAAGAGCTACTCAACAATTGAAAAAACTGATTCTGCAGAATTTACTAATAAAAAATGCAAACAGGAGTTAAAAGAAAATGTGTAAAAATCTGACAGATTTGCTAAAAACCCTGAAAGTACATTTCAGCCAAATAAAAGTGAATGTACTCTAGATTGAAAAACCTTTAGTCAAGCAGCAAGCAAAATTAGATACACTTCTCTAAAATAAATTGCAACTAAAACAAACAAAAACATCAACCCAAAGAAGGCTTTAGGATTTGAGTTCATTTTCGAGGAAATTCTAAAACTACTTCCCAGAAAAGCTGAGTATACTGATGGCTTTAAGATTGCATTAGGTCCAGAAGCAAAAATCTATAGTCCTTTAAAGACAATTAAGATTCTAATAACGCTTGGAAAATTTTCTACAGTCTTTTAGGTAGAAAACATAGCTAGAGAACACTGTGCGAAGGAGATCAAAAGGCTTAACATTAGAGGTAAGCGGATACCCCCTTGTCGGAAGGCCAAGCAGAATTTTAAGCTCTATCTACACCTGTGGTAAAGTTAAAAGTCGTTTGGGACTACACAAGTGCTTTGACAAAGATAGAAAAAGACAATTGCCTAATTCTTTTCTGGGTATAGTGGTTTCCGGGATAACGAGACAGCAGACTTATTGTTCAAGTAAGGGTCAGAAACAAGACCCTACCGTGGCATTTCAAATAGCCTTAAAAGAGCAGCCATTAATAAATAGATACTCAATAAAACTCAAGAAAGTCGGAACAATACCAGTTATTTGAGATAATCGAAAAAGTTTACACAGGAACCGTCACTAAAATTTACAGCGGGCTTTCTACGAATAATTAGACCTAAACTTAGGGTTATAGTTGGCCTGCTGATAGGACACTGTTGTCTTAGGAAGAATTTAAATTTCTTAAGGGTTACAGATAGCAGCCTATGTATAAGAAGAAAAGAAGAAGAATAGACCGCAGACTATAATTTATGCTACTGTGAACAAAGAAGTTTGTTTGTAGGAAAAAACTATTATCCTACGGCTTATAATTGAGTATATTCCTTCGTAATTCTTACGTTTTGTATCTCAAATTTTTGTTTAATCAGAACAGATTTAAGATTATAAAGTATATATTAATCTAATAGAGATTAATCGAGAGAATAAGGTAGATATGGAAGAATTTTAAAGCTCAATCTAGTCAATTCAGTAACATGTTTAAAATGGTTTTCTTCTTCGGATAGTCAGTTAGGACAATTCCTTTCGCGTCCCAAAAAACTGATGTTATTTGACCTATCCAGCGAGTGACGCAATTTTTATTTTTTGGCCTCGGTACGCCTTATGCAATCTGTTGTTTAAATTGTTGTTTTGTTTTTAGTTTATGGTAATGAATTCAGCTTTCATCAATATTAACAAAACACATCCAAAATTTGCTGTATTCTTCTCAAACACTTATAAAATAGTCAATTAATACTTGCATACAAATTTGTTTATACTGTAGAGTAACCAAATGCATTAATCATATTGCAACAAATTTTTACTTTCCTTATCCTATAATAAGGAAAGTAATGTAATCGGCGGAAATTTGACCTACCCAATTTTTCACATTTCTGGAGGAATTATAGCTTCAGAACACCAAAAAAGTTAGTTTGAGCCATTGGTTCGTATGTGTGTGTGTGCCTGTCGGTCTGTCAGTAAACAGGATATCTCGAGAACCATAAGAGCTAGAGACTTGAATTTTGGTATGCAAGTTACTTGTAGGAAGGGGACGCAGTTTTTGGTAAAAATCAGCCGAGTCGTTTGGTCGCAAGGTCGCAAAATTGGTCGGAAAGCGGTCGCGAAACTAAACGGTTAAAGATACAAAAAATTTATGAGAATAAAAATGATTTGTTATCATGAGATAAACATGAATTTAAAATAAAAGTTAATAAAATAAGAATTCGAAAAAAATGAAGCTCAGGATTTTTAATATACCGAGTGTTCATAAAATGTTTCGGGAAATTGATATTACCGGATAGATCAGACCAAAATGAACAAAAAATTTTTTGATCCGAGGTCAAATAAATAAGTTATAACCGATTAAAAATTAATTAAACGGGCCAATCACAGCGCGCTCGAAGAGCTACCGCGCCGATTGGGGGAGGACTGGGGGGGGGGGGCGGTTGGCCGCTAGGAGGGAGCACGCAGGCGATAATGGCGAAGGCTGTGTGGCCGAGCTCGCACGGTTAGCTTCAGTGACGTAGCAAAATTTTAAGTACGAGTCAATTATTGTCTTGTACTGTTTATTTTAATCGACTTTCTAGTGTTGGACTCACGCCTCGTCCTTTTTTAAAATAACAAATTTTTAAACGGGAGCAGCACAGGGCCGAGACGATGAACCCGGTATAATCTAATATATATTTGTCTTATATCCCTAACTTTCTAAACTTATAATTCTATCTCCTCCTAGACGCTTCAACCGATTTCCTTGAAACTTGTACACCACATTCAGAACTATATTTGCTAATTCAGCGAAAAAATCAGCCTTCTAACTTTAACCGTTTTTGAATTATTTAAATATTTTGATTACAAGGGAAATTCCTCCTAATGTTTCTATTGTTTGTAGAGTTAAATGTACACAAGACATGTGGAATGTTCTACACGACTTCCTGGCGTCTAGATGAGGCTTTGTCGACGAAGCCTGCGCGGTTCTCTGATATATAATAATAGGATAAGGAAAGTCGTGTGATGTTCACACCAGATTTTTTCATATGTAATTTACTATTAATAAAATAGCTACCAATACTATTTTTGTCCGTCGGGTAAATCCATAACATGCATTTTGTCGATAATTTCTGATATGGCAACTATTTTCGGATATATATAAGCCCTTGAATTTATTTATATAAGTTTGAATGGTTTTTTGAAAAACAAGAAAAGTTTTCTAAAGACATGAGGTAATCTTGTGCTACTTCGTACTCTGAGACTCTTTCAATATTTAGTCTTACATCCCAATAATTTTCTAAAAGATACGCAACGGCTGAAAATATTTAAATAAAAATGTCAAAATAAAAATATAACACCACAACCGTTATTTATTTGTATACATAGTAACATACGGCGTTCTTTTAGATTTTAAAGAAGAAAGCCGTAAAGCATCTGTGACTCGAAAAGTTAAGTAGAATAACAATTTAATTCTCCATGTATTTTTCGTATCCACATAGGAAAATCCGGAACAAGACAGCTACTCCATACCCTATATTTTTTGTTACTTCTTTGTTATTATTTTCTTTAATTTTCCCCCAAACCTTTATATACTTGGAGATATTAACGGGAAAACGACGGACGTTTTATTTTCAAATCTTCGAACAGAATTCTAATAATTAACTGAAAAATTTCAGAAAAAATTAAATAAAACATTGAAATATTTTGCTATTTTTATAACTTCCTATGTTGTGTTTTGGGTCTATAGACTTTTGCAAAAATTAAACTTGTCACTTAAACAACCCTTCGTTAGTTTCAAGTTTTTTCAAAAAGCAGATATATAAGATATCAAAAATGCTAAGGTGGCCAATTTTTATGCTTTTCTGTTTTTTTCTCCGGTATCAACACAAGTTTGGCCACTTTTTAGATTTTTGAAACATACACGCTTTCAAACAGTTGTTTATAGCCTTTAAAATATCTTTCCGGAAGTATCCTATTAAAGCAGATATTATTTTGAGTTAGTTCTTGAACCACATCCTGATTTTATTTTTGGAAAATTTTATGTTCCTAATTTTGCGTACTTTTGAAAAGTTCTTTGCACTCTCTTAAAATTTAATAACCCAATACATCAAAAGTTCATATCTTTCTCTTATGTTAATTTTTTTATGCTCCTGTCTCTTAATTCCTATGCCAGTATTTAGTTAATTCCCATCATAGTGTGTTTAACCATAAAAAAACTTTTCTTTTAGTAGACACCTCAAATCTCTACCAGTATATGGCTAGCTTCGGTTGGATGTTGTCTTATAAGAATACTTTTGCATATTCGTCTAATAATCTCTGTAATATTTTTAACAACAGGTCGTTGGTCAGCTATCATAATTTATGATTTTTGCCTCCCTTTCCATATAGAGAAGTTAACATTTCTCACAAGAAACACTTTCTATTAATGTTTTCGATGCTTTTTTTGATACGATGTACTAGGTAGTGTAATTACATTTATTTTCTTATGGGGCATCTTCTATTTTTCCCAAAATTATGAGTTGAGATATATTATAATTTTTAACTTGTAAAATATGTCCAATACATAAAACGTATGCTTCCTTTATTGTTCCCAACGGCACTCTAATCGTGCTTTCTTTTTTCAGTACATAGGTTTTTGTTGCATAATCTACAATTCTTAATAGAGGTCAAAGAGTCCACCTTTCAGATGCTTTATTAGAGTTCATAGACTACTTTAAGTAATCGTGTTTCGGATTCTTTACTACTAGCATTTGAAGAGACATGAAAAATGAACTTTGACATAGAAAAGATTTAATTTAAAACATGCCTTTTTTAGCGATGCCAATTTGGGTTTTATTTTTTTTCTCACAGTCAGGTTTGATTTAGAGTACTTAATACTCATTAAGAGTGTAGCTCATATAAGCAGTTTGTCTATATAGCACTATTATTCGCATAACTAATATTGTTAATAAGAATACCGTTTCCTTGGATTACAATTTGGGTAACTGTTAAAGCCATTTCAAATATTTTTTTAATATATATGTTAATCAATAACGGCGGAAAAACATGACCTTGTCACACTTCGTTCTGCATTTTGATAATCGCCGTTACAATATTGTTATTTATTTAAATATTCGTTATCTGGTTTAAATAAAGGTTTCAAATAACTCAAAAATAATTATTGATTTATACCCGATTGTGTCAAAAACACGCTAGTAATCAATAAATCAGATATATACCTCTCTCCTTTGGTCATAGTCCTTCTACCTCGTAATTTTCTTATAAAAAAGGGCTTCTCTTGTTTTTAGCCGATTTAAAAAAATCCATCTGAGTCTTTATATTAACTGCTTTGCCTTTAATGCTCGACCATTAAACTTATTATTCTGTACTATACCCACTGTTTAACCAATTTTCCAAAGTCAGTCCAGTATGATATGTTTTATTAAAAAGAATGGGAAGATATAGTGTGCAAAGTTTATTAATGTTAATGTATGTATGTTATCTTCTTTGCGAGATCCTGAACTTTTATAGTCATCTTATAAGTATGGTCAACATACCATTCTCTCCTAATTTCCAACTTATTGTTTAGTTCACTAACAGGATATAATTTTGAAATTGATTGGTTACCTTGACTAATAAGTCAGAAATTGTTAAGCTGCAGTTGGCATTTAACCGTTTAAATTTTTTTCGTATCAATATTAATTTGTATTAAATTCCACAACATCGGGGTTTTGTAAAGTATTCTTTACCTGCATTCTTCCTTGCATGTATTTATGCAATAAGTTTGTTAAAATTTAAGCACGGTCCTGAATTTATAAAATTGCTATTAGACCTATTATGGCGTATACGACGGAAACCCAAGCTAACACATTAACAACTTGACGACCAATAAAAACAACAGAAGCAAAAATAGTATCCAGGACAACTGGAAAAACATTAATAAATAGAGAGAGATGTAAAAACCTTAGACAAAAATGGGTGTTTAGCAAAAAAAAAAAGAATAAAATCAGTAAATAAATCGTATGATCGAGGAAAAAATTGTTAGGATAAAACAGACAAATTGCCGATGGAAAGTAGGAATATTAGAAGACCTCAAAAAGGATGAAGTCATTTACAATGAATAAATATAAACAAATAAAATAAAGAAAAACAAAAAAAGATTTATAATTTATTAATTATTCCGCCGTTTTACTCTTTTTTTACTCTTGACCTCATTTCAGTCGTTTGCTCAAACACACTTGTGTCTTTGTTAGTATTTATAAGAAATTAAAATTTATTCCCAAAATTGTCTTCCTGGATTTTTACCCTCAGATTTTTTTTCTCACAAACTAATCACACGAAAACTGGAAGACTTGGGCCACTTTTCGACGTAATCTCTCTACAGCGGTACACGTTTTTCACAACATCAATGCCATGATTCCGTGGCCGCTGCAAATGCTTCTTTAGGGGTGTGTTTTGCCCACTAAAAAATCGCTGATGCAATAGAGGCACGACTAGTGAATTTGTGACCACGAAAAGTATCTTTCATCGTTGGTAACAGCCAAAAGTCGTTAGGGGCCAGGTCAGGTGAGTAGGGAGCATGAGAAGTCACTTCAAAGTTGTCAGCATTCGTGGCACCCACCTCGAGGACATTTTTTGCGTTTTCAAATCTTTATATAGGATTCAGATCCCACAGAAATGCCAATTTTGAAGAAAATCCTCCAAAACAAGTTTTCCACTCGCTTGGTCATGTCGTCAGACCGGCTGGTGCGAGACCGAGATTGTCTTGGTTTGTTGTCTTAACACGTTCTACTTTCTTTGAACTGTCGCACCCACAAACGCACAGTAGATACAACCATAACACCAACACCACATGTTTCACTTAACTGGCGATGAATTTTATCGGTGTCGCACCACGCAAATGGAGAAAACGAATGATTACACGCTGTTCTTGTAATAAGAACGTCGCCATTTTAAGTACCAAAACAGTCCTCACTCTCGCCTCTGCTTCTACAGTCCTGTGTAGTGTGCAGTGATTGCTATCTCTCTCACGTATTCACAAAGAATTCACGCGTATTTTGAAACAAACCGCATGTTTCTATCTGTTTCCAGTCCTGAGAAAAAATTTGCAAGTGTTATAACTTGAATGCACCTCGTATTTATCAGTAGCACCGATTATTACAACCTTTACGATAAATCCTCAAATAACAAAAGGTTTCGTTATTTCGTTGCTCTGTACTTTTTCTCCACATCTTTCCTCTCTGTAAAAATTGTGATTTTCTATTAAAAAGATGATCTATTTTTTTTGACATTTTCCTTAGCAACCAGACTTCTTACGTACATCTTCATAACGTCACCTTATTTTTTTCCAATGAGCCTTTACCTTTTTTGGGTTAAAAACACTTTTTGGCGGTACCCTGCACTTAATTAGTAGAGTTGTTAATAGTTGTTTGTTACGTTACTTTCATTTATACTCAAGCTAGGGAAAACAAGACCAATTCGGGCAGAGCCCTGTATTACCTAATCAGGCATTTATACTGTAGGATAGACCCGGGACACCAGTTTTTCAAAGTTTTTTATCTCTATTTTATAGAAATTTTGTCCTTATGGATCGGACCATTAAAGCAAATTTCTCGGTTGTAAGCTCAGATACCTTTGATGTGCCCTCCATGGTTTATTAAAGCACAATTTATAGTTACTGTATTAAGTGGACGACTAGCGTTCAGTAACTCAGATACTTACGAATTGGCCGGCTTTTATAAACTTACATGAGTGTATAAGCTAGCTAATATATATTTTTTAAGATTTGTTTGAAATTGTGCGTTAGAAAAAATAAAAATAAGACTATACAACGAATTTCAATTTTAGCCACTTTACATTGTCACTAGAAGCACTTATATTTGATCAACCGCCAAATAACAAATTAATATCAATTACAAAACCCATATGTTATTTTTTTAAATAACTTTCGCTGTCCTGGTGCAAATTTGATAATTTTGTTTTATAAAGTGTTGTGCAATAATTCTGAAGTTAGTTTTGCACAAAAAATGTCACTTTTATATTTCTCTTGATACGCTGCCCTCTCGCTAGTCCCTTGAATAACTCAGTCAACTGATAATTAGGTAGTACTAAGTAGGAGTTGAAGAGAAAATATCCAAAACATTTATTCCGATTTGACATGCGTGCCGGAAATGGTGTGCGACCTAGTGTTATTTCAAAGAAGTAGAAGGATTTGTTGTTTGATTTAATAAACAGTCTATACATTTCTCAACAGTTAACAATAGTACGTCGCATTCGTTACATATTTTGTCAGGTGTGTTTTCAAAAAGCTTTTGTTCTATATATACACGTAGAGCCGCTAACCACTTCATTCCTTTAAGTGCTTACGCAAACTTTGCCAAATTTAGATAATTTTAAGCCTTCCATGTCAAAAAATTGATAATAGTACGTCTTGTAAGAGATGCGTGAACTTTTTGCTTACTTATTTTGCTACTGATTAATGTCTTCTTCCGCTTAGCGAATGTTGACTATTATATTGCCAATTTAGCTTTATTTACTGTTGCTCGGAATAAGGAAGATGTTGATTTACCAAACCATTTCCAAGCGTTGTTCATTTAAGAAGTTTTTCTTAGTATCTTGCTTTACACAATGATGTGAACAGTGTACCATTACGTGCGCAAAGTACTATGAATTACGTATTTTGATAACTTGAATAATTTTAGTTGATTTACCTAAGCAGCTTTGTACTTTACTTCTTACGCTGTTCATCAGAATTATGCAAAAAACCCTTCTATAAACCTACATTCCAAATTATTCTACCTTTTAAGCAAAGTGTCTGTCAATGCCCAGCTTTCATAACCATACAGGAAAATCTAGAATATGTAACATATTATTAATCTAATTTTTAATTGTAAACATAGATTGTTACTTATTAGCATCTTTTTTTAAGAAACTCTTATCTCATTTTTTTTATTCAAAATCTAATTTTCTAGCTCATATCTCAATTTGCATTTAAACTGCAACTTTAGATGCGTGATATTGTCAGCTTTCTCTAGATTTATGTCGTAAGCCGAAATAAATATGTTGATTATTGGTTCTTTACTAATGATAATTTATTTAGTCTTATTATGATTGCGCTTTAGTCCATATTTGTTGTATTGTAGTTCTGCGTAGTTAGCTGTAAACGTAGTATCGCCGGCATATCTATTTGTCCTATCAAACTGCATCTGGTGGTATGTGCTGATGCTAGCATGTAGCAAATCAAATTTACATATTTCTATAATCTTCCCTTCAAACGCATAGTATTTATCGAAGCACGTGATCATATTTAAACAATTCTTGTTTTTTTTTATAAATTTATTTACGTTTAGTTTACATTGTATTGGATATGTTAAATTAATATAAAAAATAATCAGCAGTTTAAACTTTAAAAAAGCCATATATAATGTTAAAGAAAAGAATGTAATTCAAATTATATTTACTGGCAACGATCGTCGAAATCTGGAGAGCATGGCATGCATTAAGGGGATTTAAGTTACACTGAATGTTTAGTTAAGTTCCATGGCTACAGCCATAATGTCAAAAGAAAGTTTAATGTAAAAGTGTAAAAAATATTAATGGAAGTAAAACCGATTAACAAAAATCAAAAAAGTGTTTTTAATAAACTGTAGCGATTAAATATGTTTCTAAATCGAGCGGATTAGTATTGGGGTTATACAAGCGATTGACAGTAAAAACTTAAAACTGGTAAGTGAATAAGTTCGTAACTTTGTTATTGGGCGCACCAATAGCAAAATAACACCGTACCTTTGTGAATTTCGTAATAATTATTACAAAATTTGGTTTTGGACATTAACCATGGGTGAAACAAAACAATATTTTGCCTTATTGGGTGATTAATCGTCAAAAATTATAAAATTACTTACAAACACAAAAAGGTGTGCTAAAACAAAAATTACTAGAGAGTACTTAGATACAAGTGTGGACACATTAAATGAACATTGGTTAAGTTTCGTAAAAAGTTATAACTTTATTTTTGTAGAAATTGTGGCAAACTAGAAAAAGGTTCGGAATCTTTGGATGTTGAAGAATATTATGATAATGCTGAAGAGGCATACCTGGAGCTGTAAACGTTAATTAAAGATTACATGTATTAGTTTAATAAACAAGAAAATGTTGATCTGAGAACTTCTTGTCCGAACTCAAATACTATTAATGAATCTTCAAGTTTCAGACCGAAGCTTCCACCTATACCAATACTCACGTTCTCTGGTGACTATAATCAGTGGATGAGTTTTAGAGACTTGTTTACCTCTCTTATCCATAATGAGAGTAGCCTGTATGTATTTCCTGTTTTAAGCAGAAGGCTATACCACCTGTGCCATTTATGGAAAACCTACCTGACTTTAAAGTCAAACCTAGTCGTCCTTTCCTCACAAGTAATGTAGACCATTTACTATAAAACTGTATTCAGGTCGCTGTAAAAAGACAAGTAAGGTTTACATTTGCCTATTTGTGTGTACAGTAACAAAGGCCATTCACCTAGAGTTGGTTACAGATTTTACAACAGCTGCCTTTTTAGCTGATTTTCGCCGATTCACTGCTCGACGTGGTCACTGCAAAAAAATGTGGAGCGATCATGGGACTAATTTTGCAGAAGCGTCGTGAGAATTAGACCTTGCGTTTCGAAATTCGAAATCTCAGGTAGCTACTGAGGTTGCTGAATTGCTTGCCAGTGATCATACAACTTGGAATTTTATCCCTCCTAGTGCCCCCCCACTTTGGTGGTCTTTGGGAGTCTAGGGTCAAAGGTCACTTAAAGCGTGTCATAGGACACACGGTTATGAAATACAATATTTCTCTGGATAAACCTCCGTTAACTCCAGGACATTTCTTGGTAGAGAAACATTTGATTGGTGTACCCAAACAATCGTTAACAGACTTACAGCTTAACCAATTAAATAGATGGCATATGATACAACGTATGGTTCAATGTTTGTGGCAAAGGTGGCAATGTGAGTACCTTACAACACTGCAGTGCCGCTATAAGTGGAACGTTTCTCGGCCAGAATTATCGTTAGGTACAGTCGTGCTAGTCAAAGATGAATAACTAGAGTAGTTACACTGCAATATAAAAACCAGGTCTTTAAGCGACCAATTGCTAAGATACGTTCATTGTCCTTGGATATTCCTGATGATTAACTTTTCATTAGTGCTTATGTTTGTAATTTAAGGACTATATCAGTCCTTAAGTGGCGGCATGTTTAGTTAAGTTCCATGGCAACAGTCAGAATGTCAAAAAAAGTTCAATGTAAAAATGTAAAACATGTTAAAGGAAGTAAAACCAATTAACAAAAATAAGAAAAGTGTTTTTAATAAACTGTAGTGATTAAATGCTGAACTTGTGTATCTTTATAATGCTTTAAAAGTAAAAATATTAGTTATTAGGTCATTTTTTTTAAAATAAGGTGTCTTTAGTAATGTTTAAAATATTAAATTGTTTTTTAAAAAATTTTTAAATTAGATATAATTATTATTTTAATTTTTTACTCAATAGTAGAAGTTGGAACAACTACTTTAAAAATCAAAAACTATGTTACAAAACATTTAGTTCGCTTTGAAAAAGAAAAACCAACAAAGCTAAATATATAAAAGACAAAATCGGAAGATTATTAGTAAAAATGATTATATCATAAGAAAAGGACTATTTTAAAGAAACGTTGACGACAGAACAAATTCAAGAAATAAAAGTACAGATTAAATCAAGCAGTACAGAACACAGAAAAAATGAATAAATAAAACGAGACGAAGTATTAAAAGCTTCGAAAAAGTTAAAAAGCGGTAAAGCAGCTAGCCATGATGAAACAAAGTCAGAAATGGTCAAGAACCTAGGCAACAAGAGATTAGCAATGCTAACCGAATTATTTAATAAAGCATGACAAGAAGAGATTCCTAAACAGTGGGAGATAGTACTACTATTACCAACATACGAAAAATAAATTAGGCGGGAATACACTAACTATAGAAGAATTACCTTGTTATCGATAGTAGCCAAGATATATGAAAGGATTTTAGAAAGGAAATTAATGAAGGAAATTAAATGTCAGGTAAAAGATTTAAAAAGAATTGGAAAGTGCAAAATCATATATTTAGAGTTAGACAACTAATAGAAAAATGTACTTTAGATAAAATATTTAAAGTATTTACTGACTTTCAAAAGGCATTTGCTAGCACTAAAAAACACAAATCTACGTGACAACCACAAAATTACACTTGAGAATACACAACACTGAAGGGATTAAATAAGATAAGAAGGAGTTTTTAACCCTGCCTTATTCAACTTAGTAATGGACAATGTCTTAAAAGAAATAAAAAGAAAAGTTATAAAACTAATGGTGGGCTACATGAACTAATAAAAGTATCAAAAGTGTACTTGCTGATGATTTGCTAATATACGCAAAGAACAAGAAAAACCTACAACACAACTTGAAGGTATGAAATAACCCACCATGGTAACAGGGAAAGACGAACTAGATGTATCAACAGAAATAAGCGATGCCGAATTGAAAATGTCTTTTTCTTGCGGTGCCTCGGCCGTCAACGGTCCTTGACTTTCATGTTGGCTATCATGTTTAGTACGGTGACTTTATTGAGTGCTGCTCGGAATAACTGAATGGTCGTCTTCCCATACCAATCTCGTAAGTTCTTCAACCAGGAAGTCCTTTTTGCCTGTATGATTAAGTGTAGAATCTCATATTCTTTTGGGTATCTCATTATGTGACCGAAGTACTGCAGCTTTCGCTTTTTTATAGTTATTACTTATTCTGTCTATCTAACTTATCTTTAATAACCTTCTGAAAACCCATATTTTGAATGATTTTAGTTGTTTAAGTATGGCTTTTATGAGTGTCCACGCTTCGGCACCATGCAATTGAATAGAGAAGACATGGCATCTCACCATCCTCATTCTTAGATCAACTCTTAGGTCACAAGTACATAAAATCTTTCTCATCTTAATGAATGCTACCTTTGCTTTTTCTATACGGTTTTTTATTAATGCTACTTCCCAGGTAAATCAGTTGTTTGACATTCTCCAATGCTGTGCCGTTTATCTATATGCCATTGTCTTTTACGTCTCCTTCTTTACTAATAATTATATATTTAGTCTTCTTGATATTTAGTTTCAAGTCGAATTGTACGCACTTTTCTGTTAATTGCTTTATTAGATTTTGCCAACTCTTACTGCTGTTGGTTATTATTAGCGTGTCACCCGCATATCTAAAGTTATTAATTATGAAACCGTTAATATTAATTCCTTTCTCAACATCAGCAAGGGTCTCATTAAATATCTCCTCTGAGTACGGGTTGAAGATCAATGGGAAGAGTATATATATATATCTCCATTTTGAAATTTATTTTTTAGTTGTTCTGTTACTTCTTGTCGTATCTATTCGTTAGAAAATTTGCTTTTGTCTATATTTATTGTTATATTTTGTGGCTAACAAACTTTTATAGGCGCACTCTCATTTTTTCCAAAAGTAGGTTATGATTTGTGGGTACGTTTGTCTCAAAATAAGTTTTTACTGACAGTCTTTTTGAGAGTTCTTAACTCTTTTGTTAACACAAATGCAATATATCTGATATATAACGATTTTTCGTAGTAAATCTGCAGTTGATATCACGTGTACAAGCGTCATTTAGATAACTTGAAAAAGGTATTTGTAATTGACAGGTGGTTCTTTAGACAGAATGCAGCTAACCTGTCGGCTCTATCACTTTATCACCTATTCCATGATCTCCAATGATATATGCCTGTCTTCCTTATCCAATTTTTGCGTTAAAGTCTCCCATGCCAATAGTGACTTCATGTTTTTTAGTAAATGTTAGTACGTGATTAAAATTGTTGTAGAACTGTTCTACTTGTTTCTCTTTATAGTTTCCAGTTGGCGTGCAGACTTGTATTATGTTAGCTTGGAATTGTACCATTATTACTGTATCTGATTGTTGTATTACGTTTTTTAGTCACTCTAGCTATATTTTCTGAAAGAATTATTGCAACTCCATTTCTGTGGTAATAGCTATCCTGTATCAAACAGTACATAGTGTGTTTGTCTATTTTGATTTTCCCTTTGTCGGGCCACTGCAGCTCACTTATTCCGAGTATGTCGATATGTAGTCGTTTTATTTCTCGTATGGTGTTGTGATTTGTTCCGGGATCATACATGCTATTTATAATCCACGTTCCGATATTCTCTACTTCTTTAGATCTATATCTGATTTTAGCTGACCGGGAGATTCTTCGCACCCTTGCCCCATTTCAGGGGCGCACAGTGGTTTGAAATGCCGAAAACGTGGTCATAAGAAAAAAAGTTCTTAGCTAGGAATTTTATGTTTATAGTTGTTTACCCTTATTATAGTAGAATTATAATACGCAGCTATAAGGGTCATATCCTTTGCCTTAATGTTCATAGCTCAGTCTGAAATTGAGCCGCGTTCGACGTTAATCTAAGCCGACAGCGAGAGTAAAAAACGGCGCGTTATTAATATCGCTATAAAAGATTTTGTATAAGTCAGATTTTATCTGTTTAAAATGGATAATCTTGTAAAGGTATGTACAAATGTAAAACGTAAGAAAATTTTTATCATAATGAATACTAAATATTTGTTAATAAACAAACTGAAAAAATGATATTTGAAATAATACTTCTGCATAATCGTATAGTATAAAGTAACAAAATCACAATGAATTAACTGCAACTAGCTGCAAGTGCATTGCTGATACGTGTTTGAATATAGAAGTGTTTAATGACGCTGTCAGTATGTGTAAGGTTTAGTTCAAATATATTAGTTTTATTTGTATACTATATAAAGAAATATATATATATTTAACATATAAGGTTTTTGTGTATTGAGATCATTTATTATTAAATGAAAACAGTAATTAAAGTAATTAAGTTAATAATAATAAACAACATAAAGTAAGTTGAATGACTGATGTAAATATTTATCAGTTTGAATTTATAATGTAGCATAATAATAAAAATAACAATAATATAAAAAATAAGAATTATCATAATAGAAAAATAAATAGTACTATAATAATTGCATTTTAATTGATTTGTTTTTTAGAATTGGGCGATACAACTAAAGTAATAATGAAAGGTCATTTGAATGAAAATATGAATGTAGTATACGAAAGAATGGAAGAAGTATTTTCTAAAAAAATAGAATATTCTTTTACGGTCGTAAAAGCTGACAAACAAACTGTTTGAAATTAATAATCGAGCAGGTTGCAAAAACAGTTGCCAGAAACAAATCCAAATTTTTGAAAAAATACAAAGAATGGCTTGAAGTGTTTGTTAATTTCAATATACTTGAAAAGAAGTTTGCAACTCCAGAGCAGCCAGATAAATAAAATTTAAATAATACTGTCTTATTGAAAATTTCAATTATACATTTTCTTGTGTTCAGTTAGGCCCAATTCAGACTTCTCGACTTTAAATGAAAGATCGAAACTTAAGACTCAAGAACATCGTTCAACAAGTTTAGAACTGGCATATGCTACACATATGAGTTTTCGTGCTTCAGAACAACTTGATGCCTCAAAAATTTTCAAGAACGTTACTTCAGGCAATTCATCAAAAGCACAGGAGTACAGACGATCATTAGATTTTAATTCTGAAGATGCTGTGTCACTTTGTGTAGAACAAAGATTGTCAGTCAATCAGTATAAGGGACCTCGAGCCGCAAGTTTGGCCAACAATTGTAAATTATATCTGCCTTATAAGACGGCAGTCAAAGAACAATGTTACCCTTTAAAGCTAATATGACTTTTACTGAATCAAGTGGTAAAGTAAAATTGTAATCTTTGTTACATTATACATCGGAAAGAATACTTTTGGCGCAAAAAAAAGTTGTTAAGAACTTAACTTCAGATTATTTATGCAATTTAAATTTGGTATGTAAATGGGGTTGTGATGGGATTTCCGATCAAAGTATTTATAAACAAAAGTTTGATGATGATGAAGATACCAGTAAATCAGATGCTAGTATACTTTTCACTTCTCTAGTGCCACTGCAGCTTATATCTGCTCATAATCAAACTATTGTTTGGAAAAATCCGCGACCGTCGTCTTCTTCATGTACGGATACAATTTTTTAAATGTTACTTGCATATATCACACAAGTTGGACATAAAAAGTGGAAAGTGGGTGCTGTCGAAGAAAAGGAAAAAGTTTGAACTCGAAAAAAAGTATTCAGTTGAGATTTCGTCAACAACTGGGACTTATTATCGATCAACCGAAGCCTGGATTGGAAGTTCAAATGACAGAAACACTGCTCAACGATTCTTCGAAGCACAGGAAGCGTGTAATAAATACATTCGCAAATTTAGAGCTGATTACGCGCTAATATGTAGTCGAGTCAAAACGATGCAAGGTCTACGTCTCATGATGACATCAGACCCATTTATTTCTAGTTTAAAGAAGCTAGCCACTAAAAAATGAGACCTTATCGCCTGAAGCAGTTGAACTTTTGATTCAGCCATCTGCTGCTGAATCAACAAATTATGAAAGTGGCATTAGTTTAACTGATGGGCCATCGAATCATAAATGTGATGATTCAATCGAATATAATTTTTTTTAATGTTGTATGCAACTGCACATTTTTTGATTTTTTGTATTTATTTTAAATAAACACTTTAAATAAAAAGCGCCATATTGGATCCGCCATTATGTTGCTCCAGAAAAAAATATCGGATTTGTAATCAGCGACTCCAAAAACTTCTTAAACTACCAAATTTAAGAATTAATGTGCGTTTTGTTCCATTTTTAATTTTTTTTTCATTTTGGATCTGCTATTTTTTTTCCAAAAAAAAAATGTCGGATTGATAATGAGCGACCTCAAACCCCCCGTAAGTAGCCAAATAAGAATAAATATGTGTTTTGTTCCATATTTTCAATTTTTTCGCCATATTGGATCCGCCATTTTGTTTTTCTATATAATAATGTCAGATCCGTAATACAGAAGTTTGTGAATAATACTTAGTTCTATTTTAACCGGATTCGTTAAAAATACCTACCCGCTGTCGTGTCTAAACATTTAAATATTTAGGAGTGAAGATACAAAGGAGCAAAAAACGATAGACTAGAAAACAATGCCAAAGGTCTACTATACATTAAAAACACATTCATTAGGAATGAAGAAACCTCCAAGAAAATGAACAGTACTGTGTTTAAAAACATATTCAAACAAATACGGAAGTGAAAGTTGGATTCAAACTGAACAGATAAACACCAAAATCAAGCCATGGACAAGACATTCCTACGGGTTATAAAAGAAATTACGAAAACTGTTGTATAATAATTGTATAAAAAATTTTTATTTTTATCAAGAGATGCTTTTTCAAATAAATTAAATAAAAGCCAAAAATGAGAAAAAGATAAAAATGGAAAGAATGAAAGGAAGAACATTAGAAACTAACAAAAATTAGAAAAGAAATATATATGCACATAATATAATGTACAAAAAAAAACTGCGATTTAGATGGATGAAATTAACGAGATATAAAATATAATATAAAATACTATATACAAATAAATGGGATATAAAAGTGTCCCTGCGTCTGCACGGTGACAGACAAACGGCAAAATTGCGCGTTACCTAAAAAATTTAATTATTTTTGAGCCGAGGCCAGATGTGCCCCGCTAAACAAGAGCGCTGATACGATACGACAATCGGATCTGCCACAATACGTCCCGTCACATCAGCGAGTCCCGTAATTAATAAAGCCGGGGATGGTGTTGCGCCCCGCAACGCATGCACGCTTCAGTCCGGCCTCGATGTCGGTTTTGCCTCAAATTAATTACTGCGCACCGCGGCCTCTTCGGCGCGTTTGGCCGCCGGGCCGCCGGCGAATCTGCTCGCGATAATTCGAAATTACAGTAATTCGTGTACAAAGAGCTGCCAGAGACGCGGAACATGAGGGTGGCTATGGTAAATGAAAATGGGGAGCGAGGGTGGAGGCGGGTACTTTGTAGCGCTTCCCCGCCCAAACCCTTTCAAATATGAAGTAATGCATAATTTTCATTACAGCGCTATATACACGGCTATTCTCCTTTTATTCTTTTCTCCTGCACAATGAAAGCGTCTACGAAGAAAATGCGATTCTGACATTCCTTTGCGAACTCTTTCCCACCCTCGCTCGGCTCGGCGCCGCGCCGAGCCTGCAACCTAACAGCACCAAATTAAAAATTTCACTTGATTAATTTTTTTTAGTCAGCGAGTGCACACGGATACAGCCAGCATTGTAGTCCGCGCAACTTGTGCATGCCCGAAATCCAAACTACGGTTCCGCGCGTGCATGCACGGCATGTAAATGATTGATTTTCAGTACGAAATGAACGATTTTTAATTCCGAAGCGGGCTTTTGTTCGACCAGAGCGTGCAGCAGATGAGTATATGATTTTATTCATTGCGTTGTTCCCGTTCCCTTGCCATGATCCTCCCACAGCCCGGAAAATTCTGTGCAAATTAAAAAGCACAATGCAACCGTACAGCTCTACAATATTAATATTTGTATGCATAGCCGTATTATTTCGCGACTGCCGCATTTGAAGCTTTGCTGCACTGCAGTTGCCCGTCTATAAATTAAAATTTGTTGATTAGAGCAGAGTAAATAAATGTTTTATTAAATTAATAATTCTCTTCTGTTTAGTGTTAGTGGCAAATTGTATTGGGGATGTATTTATTATTTTAAACTTACAATCCTTTTTTTATATTAACTACATAATTCAATTATTTAGCATGACTTTTGTGTAAGTTTATATAAAGTAATCACAAATTTAATGTAACATGTAGCTAAATTTGAAAATACAGAAAAGGCAAGAATAAGTAAAAGATACACCAAAAAGGAAAAGAATTAATAGTTATAGGAGATCTAAATAGCCGAGTTGGAAGAAAGGACGAAGAAGCAGTAGGTCAATTTAGAGAAGACACTATCAACGACAACGGGCAAAGGTTGATTCGCTTATGTAGAAAACAGGAATGGGTTGTGGTCAATCATTTTAAGTAACACAAAGACATTCACAAATTCATATTAAAAATCCACAACAAAATCTATAAGCGATAATAGATACTAGCTATAACAGAAAATAGGAGAACACACACAAAGAACGTAAGAGCATACAGACAACAAAATGCACAAGCAATCATCACATGCTTATAAGTCGCCTTACATACAAAAACACACAAAAGAAAACAAACCAAGCAAAATATCAGAATTAGAAGAAAAATAGAGAAACCATATATAAAACAGACATACTGAAACGATTCAGACGAAAACAAAGAGGGGTTCCATAAGAAATGTATAAACAGTCATTTAGAGAAGGTAATAAAGAAAGCTGAGGAAAAAGCTTTAGGCATAGAAAAGAAAAGTCATAAACAAATAAAACAATTCTCAGAAGAATTAGAAGGGCTAATCGAAGAAAAAGAAAGCATACATAAAACGGTTATATAAAATAACACCAATATGAAGACAAGAGTATATAAAGTTAAGAAACCAAGTAAAAAACCAAATACAAATTAAAAACTTTGGTGTGAACATCACACGACTTTCCTTATCCTATTATTATATATTATACCGGGTCCATCGTCTCGGCCCTGTGCTGCTCTCGTCTCGGAACTTGTTATTTTAAAAAAGGACGAGGTGCGAGTCCAACACTCGAAAGCTGATTAAAATAAACAGTACAAGACAATAATTGACTCGTACTTAAAATTTTGCTACGTCACTGAAGGTAACCGTGCGAGCTCGATCGCACAGCCTTCTCCATTATCGCCTGCGTGCTCCTAGCGGTCAAGCACCCGTTCTCCAACAGTCAACCCGGTAGCTCTCCGAGCGCGTTGTGATTGGTCCGTTTAATTAATATTTAATCGGCTATAACTTATTTATTTGACCTCGGATCAAAAATTTCATTATAATATTTTGTTCGTCTCGATCGAATCTATCCGGTAATATAAATTTCCCGAAACATTTTATGAACACCCGGTATATTAAAAATCCTGAGCTTCAATTTTTTTTCGAGTTCCTATTTTACCAACTTTTATTTTAAATTCATGTTTATTCTCGTGATAACAAATCATTTTTATTCTCATAAATTTTTTGTATCTTCAACCTTTCAGATTCGCGACCGCATTGCGACCGATTTTGCGACCTTGCGACCAAACGGCTCGGCTGATTTTTACCAAAATTTTCGCACTGCGTCCCCTACCTACAAGTAACTTGCATACCAAATTTCAAGTCTCTAGCTCTTACGGTTCTCGAGATATCCTGTTTACTGACAGACCGACAGACACACACACACACATACACACACACACGAACCAATGGCTCAAATCAACTTTTTTTGGTGTCCTGAGGCTATAATTCGCCCAGAAATGTGAAAAACTGGGTAGGTCAAATTTCCGCCGATTACATTACTTTTCTTATTATAGAATAAGGAAAGTAAAAAGTTGAGTATTGGAGAAGATTATGCATAAACATAGACAACACAATATTATATAACAGCTGCATAAGAAGTAACCAAAAGGAAAAAAATAATAGAAATTACAAAAAATCTAAATACCATTAAGTCACAACAATGGATAAAGCATTACTTATAATAGAACTTGGAGACAAATACCAACGACACAATAAACCATAACAGATCAATATCAGAGATTAAAAAAGACAAGGCGCAAGAAACTTTAAAAAGCAAAAAACAACAAGTTACCAGGTCCAGGAAACGTACGAATCGAACTCTTCAAATATAAAGGAAAGAAAGTTGTAACATTTATAACTAAGATCTTTAACAAAATGAAGGAGGGACAAGACATCCCATCAAAATGGCAAAAACCATACATAATTTTTTATATAAAAAAGGAGACAAAAAATTATGCATTAATTATAGAGGAATAATAGTCATCCCTACCATAGCCCGTCTAGTCTTAACAGTAATAAAACAATTAAATGGAGAATAAAGGAATAGAATTTAAAGAAGAGTAAAATGGATTCAGAAAGAAAAGAACATACATTGGGTAAGACAAATAACAGAAGAAAACAGGGAAAAAATAATAGACACTGATATGACCTGTGTAGATCTAGAAACAGCCTATGATAGTGTACCTATATGTAAGATATGACAGGCGAGCAGAAAAATGGATAAAACTAATAAAAAAGAATATACAAAAATAACCAAACAAAGATCATCACAACAACAAAAGGGTTGAAACAGGGGTGCGATCTGTCTTCGCTATTTTTTATATTTAAATATATATATATATATATATATATATATATATATATATATATAATAATATATATCATCATCATTAGCCATCTTCGGTCCATTTCTGAACATAGGCCTCTTTCATGTTTCTCCAGTGTTCACGATTTTGAGCCTCTCTGATCCATGCTAACCCGGCCGTTTTCTTAAGGTCGTCGGTCCAGCGCATTGGGCTGTCGTCCTCTGTTTCTTCTTCCTAGGTATGGTCTCCATTTTAATAAAGTGTTAGACCATCTTCCATCTTGGTATCTAGCAACATGTCCTGCGTAACCCCACTTCAGTTCTGTCACTGCCTCCACAACATCTTTAACTTTCGTGATGCTTCGAATCCATGTATTCCTTCTACGATCTTTTAGGGATATTCCTAACATCTGACGCTCCATTGCTCTTTGCGTCACTTTCAATTGGCTCATTGACTGTTTGGTGAGGGTCCATGTTTGTGCTCCGTAGATCAACACCGGTAATATGCACTGATCAAATAGTCTGCTACGTAAACGCATAGGTATATTTTTATTTTTAGTGTTTTACTTAGTTTTCCGAACGCGCTCCATGCTAGTCTTTTCCTGCGGTTTATTTCTATTTTTTATTAGGCCTTCCTAACGTTATCATATTTCCAAGATATATATAGCTTTGTACATTTTCGATTTCTATGCTTCTTACATTTATTCTTGGATTTTCTGGGCACATTACTTTTGTTTTTTGTAAATTCATATTTAAACCAACTTTAGATGCTTGCTGTTCTAAATCAGTTAACATATTCTGTAGCTCCTCAGAGTTTTCTGTGATAAGTACTACGTCGTCTGCATATATGAGATGGTTTAGACGTTTTCCATTTATTAGTATGCCTCTGTTGTCCCAGTTAGATTGTCTGAATATATCTTCATTTAATTCATCATCATTTAATTGGGATAGGTTTAGTATGTTCATGAAGTTGTATTGTCGACGTTGCATGTTCATATATATATATGATAAAAGCATTGAGCACCGATGATCTACCCTTGCATTATTTAGCGACCTTTTGATTACCCAGTGCTCTACGCTGTCAAAGGCCTTCTTAAAATCAACAAAGGCCATATGTACATTCAGATTATATTCTACTGATTTTTCTAGGAGAATTCGCATATTTAATAGATGTTTATGTGTACTGTAGTTTGTTCTAAATCCAGCCTGCTCTACTGTCAAATACTGTTCTATTTTGTTATTAAGTCTATTTGTAATAATTTTTGTCAATAGTTTATATACCTGTGAGAGTAGACTGATTGGTCTATAATTCTCCAAATCCGCCTTGTTTCCCTTCTTATATAATATTACAATTACCGCATTGTTGAAACTTTCGGGTACTCGTCCTTCCATGAGACATTTATTGTAAAGATCACATAGCTTTAATATTATGGGTTTTCCTCCTGCTTTTATCATCTCTGTCAAAATTCCATCTTCTCCTGGCGCCTTGTTATTCTTCATCTGCCTGAGTGAGTGGTATACTTCTTCTATTTTTATTTCGGGCATCTCCTCTGATCCTATGTTGGTTATTTTTTGTTTTGTATTCTCTCCCTGTTCTTCTTGTTTCTTTAAGCTGTACAAGTTTTTATAAAACTTTTCTGTTATTTCTAGCATAGTTTCTCGTCGTATCTCTTGTCCTCTCTCATCTTTTAATACCACTATTTGTTGTTTTCTATTATTTCTTAAGCTTTTCAATCCCCTGTTATTTTCTATTAATTTTTCTACTTCTATTTCATAGTAGTTTTCGAGATCCTTTCTTACGAATCTTCTCGTTTCTTTAGCCATTTCTCTAAATTCGTCATATTTACCTTCTCTAAATAACTTTCTCTTTTGTTCTATTTTAATCTTAGTTGTTTGCTTTAGTTTCTCTACTTTTTGGTTTTTCCTTGGTGCAACTTTATCAGCGGTATCTTTCATTATTTCGTTCAGTATGGTACTTTGATCATCTAAGTTTTTACTATTCTATGTCTCTTCTATTTGTTGCAGTGCATTTTGTAGATCTTGCTGATATTCGTCCGTTTTCTCCAATAATCGTTGAGTGTCTGGTAGATTATATTTTTCTTTTCTTTTCTTTTTTGTTATTTTGCTATTAATATTTATTTTAACTCTAACCATTCTATGATCACTGCCTATATTAAAAGAATTTAGCGTTGTTACATATTTTACTATATGCTTATCCTTTGAGAGAATATAGTCTATTTCGTTCTTTGTTCGGGTGTCCGGAGATATCCACGTCCATTTACGTTGTTTTTTCTTTTTGAAAAATGAATTCATCGCATAGATCTTGTGGCGTGTTAAAAATTCAAGCATCATTGTTCCGCGCTCGTTCCTTTCATCAAAACTGTAGGGTCCTATATATTCTTCGTTTTCTTCTTGTTTATTGCCTAGCTTTGAATTAAAATCGCCTATGATGAGGGTATAATTAGTATTTTCTTTGGATAGATTATCATTGATGCATTCGTAGAAGCTTTCCATTTCTTCATCATCGTGGGCAGTTGTTGGGGCATAACATTCTATTATTTTTAATTTGTGTTTATTTGATATTTGTATTGTTACTGATGCGACTCTATCTGTTTCGCTATCTAGCCTGGTTATATTGTGTATTAGTTTTTTATTGATCATAAAACCTACCCCACGTTGGCTTTCGCTTTCTGATCCTCGATAATACAATAAGTTACCTGATTCGCGTATTATACTTTCTTCTCCTCTGCGACTTATTTCGGATAATCCAATAATATCCCACTTTATTTTAGTTAGTTCATGCTCCAGTTCATATATGTGTTGATCGTGTAGTAGTGTTCTGGTATTTATGGTTCCAATCATTAGTTCAGTTATTTTTTGGCAGCCTGTCCTAACCCGGGGATTCTTAGCACCCCTGGTCTGCCTCATTATCCGACCGCCGCCATGGTCGGGGATAAGCGGACCGCCGGGGACTCGGGGCCTTTCCTTAGGGTTTAATATCATCATGAAAGGTATTTTGGCATTAAAACACCACGCTTGACATGCGGGTTGGTGAGTTGGTTTAGGATAAGGTACGGTAAATTTTGTTAGGTATGATAGGACTTTGGGTAGGGACTTGATTTCCTCCTGTTATAGGAGGCGGAGGATAATCAAGAGCTCACGTAGGCAGGGTCGCCACCCCCTGAAATAGGTCTGTCCTTTACCGGGATCGCAAAGAAGTACCTATTCGCTACCATATATACCATATATACCATATATATATATATATATATATATATATATATATATATATATATATATATATTGTGTGTGTATATACAAAACGATAGAAACATGATATCAAAAGTGCGCAGGAATGGATTGTGAAACAAATAACGACACACTACACTCACTACTTTTCGCGAATGAGCAAATTATATTTGCATAGGATGAGGTAGATATAGAATTCATGTTAAGGAAACTTAAAGAAGAATTTAAAAAGAAATTAAAGATTAATTTCAAAAAAACAGAATACATCTGTGCGGGAAGAGTGACAGAAAACTTAAATGTAGACAGACAAGATATTAAGCTCTGCAACAATTTCACTTAAGAACGACTGTATGTTCAAATGGCAAGTGTGAGAAAGATATCTTTAAAAGAATAATAATGGAAAAATGACAAAAAATCTACATGGACTACTATGGAGCGACAACTTAACTAAAGACACAAAGCAAATGATGTTCCATAGTATAGTAGAAAATATCACACTCTATGGAGCAGAATTATAGCCAATAACAAAATATGTTCGAGATGAAATTCGAGTAGTAGAATTGGATTACTTAAGAAGATGTCTAGAAGCTACCAGAAGAGATAGGATGAGAACAGAAGTAATATGGGAAAAGGTGGAAGTAATCCAGTCAATTTTAGAAAATCGAGTATTTCGTTGGTATGGTTATATAAAACGAATGCCTGAAAATAAATATCCAAGAAAGATTACAAATGGTCTTCAGGATGTAAAAGAGGGAGAGGGTGACCAGCCTTGAATTGGGAAACATATATAAGAAAGACAATGGAAGAAAACTATCTGAAAGAAGGAGACTGGTTAGATAGGGATATATAGCAACAAAAAACGAAAAACTCATTTGGGTAATAAGCCAAAGAAGAAGATGAAGTAAAGGCGTTCCTTCCAAATGTGTGGCACACTTTCTTACGTTAAAAACGAAAATATAATATTAGAAAAAAGTCTTGAAATGGTATTAATGGTATGCTTGTGGAACAATGTTCTTGTTAAGTCTCGATAAGTAAGTAAAAGGCTTCAAGGAGAAAGACCCATCAACGATCATTATTCTATAAAATAGTTTATAGGATTTTATAAACAGTTTTTAAAACAAAGATAAGTTTTTAAGGCTAAAAAGCAAGGAAAATTGATGTGAAACTAACATTTGCAAAACACACATTTAAGAAAGTGGAAGCTAAATGTTTCTTTGTTGGTGAAAACAAGGGTGGAAATTACAAGTTTTCTAGACAACACCCTCGACAGGATCATATTATACTGCAATTGATTTTGTAAAGCTTAGCGAAAAAAATAATCTATGCAAAAATATCTAAGGATTACGCATTTCTATGGGATACCACTCAAATGAAAAATGGTAGAATACAGCAGGCGGCAATCAAGTAATAGAAAAGTATTCTTCTGATTTAAATAAGACATTTCTTGGGAAATGTGTGCATTTAGCACCCCTTAGAATTTAGAAAAGTATTGACAAAGACGATAAAAGTACTAAATCACCAAAACAATTAAAATTACAAAGACTTATCATTACTCAAGCCATGGGACCTAAAGTTTACTTTTTCCAATACTGCCATCATTATAAGAATTTTCTTAAGTATAAGAGTTGCTAACTGCATTGGAGAACAAAACATTTCGGTTCTTGAGAAAGTGAAAAAATTTTAAAGATCAACATTAAAACATGAAAAACTAACGCACATTGCACTTTTATTTATTAAGAGTGAGTTTCTGCAGTCTTTTTTTGGTAACACATTTACAGGTTTACTAATTCTTCAGACAGGAAATGAAAGGTTTTTTAAATAATAGTTTTTAGACGAAATGGACAATTGCTATAATTTTCCTCATTGATGTGTGAATGTGGTAACAAAAAAAAAATAAATAAACGTTTTTATCTAAATAATCATCTTATTTGTAATTTTTTGACAACATTCCAAACATACAATAATTTTCGGTGGGTGAAAGGTTGTGAGCCTAGGGCATCAAAAATCTTTATCAGGTCTTGCATTTTGCAATAATCTACATCAGAGAAAAATAAGAATGTTAAAATATATTATCTAAACATTTTATATAATTTACTAAAACCGTTTCAATCAATATTGCATCTTTTATACACAAAGGATTGTCCAATATAACAAGAACGATATGATTTTAAGATGAAATAAAATAAGAACTATTTCAGATACAACCAAACTTTTCATATTATTTTGAAGCATAGTTTATTACATTATGCTTTGAATAATACCATTTAAGCGTCCACCTCGACTTCGTACACGTGAGTAAATTCGATGAACCCAATTGTCGATGACTTTGTACAATAACTCGTGTCATAATTTCTAATGTCGTAAATATAGCGTTTGATGCATAATCCTAATGCATCAAGACTATAGATTGCAAATAACCCAACAAAAAGTAATCTAAAAGAGTTAACAGCTTCTTGGGGACCAACTAACAGTTGCATTTCTTGAAATTACCCTTTCACCAGATTTTTCTTACAACATGTCAATAGTGGCGTTAGCAGTGTGACATGTGGCACCGTCTTGTTGCAATCACATGTCTTCCTAATCACTTTCATCTAAATTTAGCCACAAAAAATCTGTTAACATTTATCGGTACCGCTCACCTCGTTTTCGAAAAAACATCACACAGTAAACTTTTCCAGATGCAAGAGCTTTTCGTGAATCTGTTGTAAATTATTTACACACCAAAAACGACAATTTTGTTTGTTCATATATCTACTTAACTAGAAATGAACTTCATCTCAGAAGATTTTTATCCAAAATTATAATTCGTTTCAAGTCCAGTGCCTTTGATTCTAAAATCAACGTAATCTTATACCCAACTGGTTCCGCAAAATAAGCCGTTTTTCTAAGCTATAATTCTTGAGCCCGACGATTACTATGAGCCTTTTTCCATCAATTGTTGGATGTAGGCCTTCCTCAAAATTTTCCATCTTTCTCTGCCCATAGCTAACGTCATCCACTGTATTCTTGCTACGTCTTCTATCTTATCTCGGCATCTTCTAGTTGCTCTTCCTTCTGTAATGTAGTTTTAATTCATCTATTATCTTGTCTACGTATCAAATGGCCATGCTATTACCATTTTAGCCGTGCAATTCTTTTTGTAATATCCTTAACTTTTGTTTATTGATGTATTCAAGTGCTTTGTTGCTTATCTATTAGTTTTATTCCGAGCATTTGCCTTTCATAAGATCTTTTTTGCGAGTCTCTAGGTTTCACACGTGTTTGCGGGGATGACACATTGGTTGTTAACCTTTGCTTTTAATTAATCTGAAACTTCTTTGTTTTCTAGAATGCAGCTAAGCTTTACAAATGTAGACCAGCCTATTCGTATTCTTCTTATTTCTTCGGACATGTTTTCTTTATCTGATGAGATTCTTTTACCTAAGTAAATATATACATATCAAGGTATTCCTTCTAAATTAATGTTTACATTTTTGCTAGCGTTTGCCATTACTAAGTATGAAAATGTAGTCAACGAACCTCAAGTGGCTCAAGTTCTCTCTGTCAATATTTATATTTTTATTCAGCGAATCCTTTTGACGAAAGACTTCTAGCACGCTTCCTCTTGTCTTATTCCTTTCTGTCTAGGTATGTTATTTATAGTTGTAGTTGGATCTGTACTCCTGTTAGTGTAGATGTTTTTTTATTCGTTGATTGTATTTGCTGTCTATTCCGCAGTTTACCAACGAGTTGAGTATTGCCCAGATTTCTACTGAGTCAAATGCCTTCTTGTAGTCTATAAAGACTATATATAGGTAGATGTTATATTTTTTTATTTTTTATAGTAAGTTTTGCATTGTTTGAGGGTGGTTGCGTGATCTAAATCCAGTATTGGCTGATTGGCTTCAAATTTACTCGTCAGTCAGCTGATAACTATTCTTATAAATAGCTTATAGAGTTGCAACAAAAGGCTTGTTAGTTTTGTAGTTATTGCAGTCTGCAATATCTCCTTTCTTATGGGTGATCATGACTTCTACTGTTTGTCATGATTTACGGATTCTTGAGTTTCCAGGCATCTATTATGTACAACTGTATGAGCTAGCGGTAAATTTAAAAAAATGCAAATATAGTTTTTATTTATACCACCGCCGAAGATAGCACTATGCTATGACAATATGAATAGTTTTTAACATATGTTTAATTTTTTTCAAAGTAATGTTAATCTGTTTTATTTTAATGATTTACTTTACTATGTTCAATTAATACTTGTCTCTATAGAGAACGCACATTTTCAATTTTCTCTACGATAATTTTATTCTACTTGTAAATTGCTATCAACAACTAGACTTTTTCAAATTGGTTTCATACAACCATCATATAGATCTAGATAAAAATTTAATAAAAATTAAAAAGAAACATAAAAATACAACGCAAATTTATAATATAAAAGTTTATAAACCATCCTGGTTCTTTAAGCAAAGGATTAAGGCAAATTCGAAAGAATGATTTCGCAAATTAAAAGAAAGTTGAGAAAGAAATTACAAGAAATAAAAATAGACAAAAAAATTCGGAACGCTCGAAAAAAGTATTGTAAACAAATACAGATGAATTTCCGAAAAGTTTAACCTAAGAAGTAAAAGGACAGCAACAAGAAGTAAAGTTAAAATATTTAAAAATAAAAATAAAAGTGGAAGAGGTTGAAAAGATGTTTTTAAATTTTTCAGTATAGAAGCGATCAGTTGCAACCAGAATTGGTGTATTTAATGATCGGTATATAATAAATAGATATCAACACATTGTACTAGTGGCAGAGGTTTACTAGATACAATAAAAGATAATTTTTTGGGGGAGAATCTTAGAGAACATTGCACTAAATCCAAACTACGGTTGTTAATTTCAAGAATCTATTGATGCAAGAGGTCTTACGCTACCTGCACGGTGAGGTATCAAAAGGACACTTCGGAAATAAGATGCTGAACAAGGTTTGAAAGCTCTTTTTTGGGTGAACTGCAAATAATACATGAAGAAATGACGATGAAAGAGCGAACTCTGTGGTTTTAAAAGAAAAGAAATGCATCTCTCTAAGAGACAACACAATATAAAAAGCACAAGGAAAAATAGTTGATATAACAAAGACACGACCGTTACTCTGGGTTTTTTAATAGTGCTTTTAAAGTGGGCGCGTTACCAAATCACGGTTATAGCTGCTCCTATCTTCAGCACACATGTAGCTTAGGAGTAGTATGGGAATTCCGCTACAACCTCTTCCACGTGTGGTATAGGTCACCGCGATTCTGTGACAGAACGGTTTTAAGAGAAGAGCAGTGTAACGGTCGACTACCACAAACCAAAATTTCCTAAAAGGGCAGCGAGCAAATGTGCTAAAAAGAGAACTGCCGAAGTATTATGATGGTTTAGGAGCGTTCTGAGCAGAAAGTTTCAGTAATCTACTTAGCGTGCTTATGAGGAGCCGCAAGTCTTATAGAATTAAGCAAGTAGATATTTAGATTGCAATAATGCTCCTAGGAATAGATCGGCTGGTAGAAAGAAATGATTAATATTAGTATATTAGTTAATTAGTGGTTAATGTTTTGTGGAGATAAATGGTGCATATATATTATTAAATAAACCTGCAAAGCTTGCAACGCATAGCGAAGTGGCGAAGCAGTCTCCCAAATTTGAGAAATCGCTTTTCCGGGTTAAATGTCACGTAGCATTTCAAAGTTTTATGTATAAATTGATCAGTGTTCAAAGACCAGTTAAAAATTTGAAATCGTTAAAGTCACTAACGCTAACCTTTGACCAATCAGTTTCAAAATCACTAGCAAACAAGCCTTTTTGGTCACCTGTCGATTGGTAAAAACAGAGTTTGGAAATTCTCAGCCGTTCTCGAGTTATTGCTCGGACGGATAGACAGAAGGACAACATGAAGTTAGTAAAGATTCGCTTCGCCACTTAATAATTGTTAAGGTAAAAATTAATTAGCAAACCCATAAAATTGAGTGCTAAAAGCTAGTCCTTGTTCCAACTAACTAGTACTACAAATCTAAGCAAGAGACATTTTATCATTTACTAGCTAAAAATTTGCAATTTTCAAAGCATACTAAAATACTCATGGGTAAAAATTGGACTACCGCAGAAGTTGACAAATACATTTCTTGACGTTAAAGACTTTTTATTTTCAAATTTCTCCTTTTACTGTAAAAAAGATATCAACTAAAACTTTAGTTTAATAAAATGTACATTTTGTAATACACTGTTTTAAATGTTGGGATTATATTTGGATGTACTTTCTATATTTTATTTTTGTAGACTTACTTTCAAACACTAATGTTAGACTTACCACTTCTAATGATTATATCTTATTTTAGTAATATTTTATTGTTTATAACTTTTGTTAAAATTGTCAATTTTAGAAATTTTACATCAAACCTTGTTCGATTAATATCGGCCTTTTTAATCTACTCTTACAATTAATTAGATTTTGTAACAACTTTTAAAGCTATTTTAGTAGTTCTTATATTGACGAAATGCAGTGACATTTCTAAAAAAGAAACTCGTTTATTTACTTCTAGAACATTAGAAATGTGACTCTAAACGTTCATTCACTTCTAAACACCATTAAAAATAACGAAATCCTAAACTACTATTCTTTTAATTAAAGCTGCATTTCGTCTAACAAATTAATTTTCCTAGTTGTTCTCTTGTCGTTTCACGAATTAGTAAGACTTCTCCCAATTTATTTACTAGTATTTTAGCTAGTGTCGATAAAAGTTTTACTCTCTTCACTCTATAGACCAAACATTTTTAAAGCAAGAGCTTTGGAAGCTCTTAAGCTTTTTCTAGGGTCTGTAGATCAAACATCATCACATATTTGTCTAGTCGACGACGACTTTTTATCAGCACGTGAATCCATCAGGTCCTGCAAGAGATGATAAGTTACTTATGAAGATGCTGGAAAATGCTAGGGACTGTCGTTGTCAGTAACCTCTTCTTGGACATATTTCGCTGTGCTTGGTGTAAAAATTTCTTTTCTTAAATATTAACGTGGCCAACTACAACCTTGAATATACGGAAAATGTAGCTTTTGCCAAACAATTTTATTAACATCTTTAAATATGATTTTCGCACCCATAAGGTGTGTACATTTTTATTTTGAATATCAAGCTTCCTAATGGTGGTTTGAAACTTTCCAAGCAAACTATCTTTTGTAAATTTTTTTATTACAAGAAAGAAGCTCTTGTAATAGTAATTTTATAGAATTAGACTGCGACGTAAATGAGGTGTGAGTAAAGCGAAGCGGCATGGTCACGTTTTTTGCCCTTAGTGACACTAATGTAATTTACGCGAATATTCCTAAATATCTCGGTTGTCATAAAATCATAAATCGTTAAGAAGAATAAGGGTACCTTATGCAAATTTTAGGCAAATGATGAAACTAGTGAATCAATGGAAACAAAGATGGTGAAGAATGTAAAACTTTAATACATGGGAGAACTGACACATTGAATAAAATTTTAATTTTTGCTGAACAAACTGATAATGAAGATGAAGAAACTTAACTACTTAGTGATCATAAAACATTAAGTAAACAGAAATACTCTGATTCTAACGAAGAGCGAGTGGGAGACTCTGTCGCTAGAAACGCGTGATATGGATAGGATAATACTAAATGGGAAAAAACATAAGTGCTTAGGAGACAAACTTCAGCGCATAATTGGGTAACTGCATTACCTTCTCTAAAAGGTTTTGCTCGAGATCATCCTCCAAGGACACCTTTTGAGGCCTACAATTTGCTGTTTAGTAACGAGATGTTAGAGACAATTGTTAACTGTACAAATAAAAAAATATCGTTGTATAAAGAAAAATATGCAAACTTTCAAAGATTTGCTGGTTCCAAAGTAAAGGACAGACCTACCTTTATGGACAATACAAATTTAGCTGAAATTAAAGTCTTTCTAGGGCTTTTATATTTACAAGGCATTTTTAAATCTAGTCACGAAGATATTCGGTCGCTGTTGACCACTAATGGTACAGGAAGGCCTATCTTTTGGAGTACGATGAGCCTTGCCCGATTTTCTTTTTTACTTAGTTGTATTCGGTTTGACGATATTGGTACTCAAAAACACAGAGTCAAAACTAATAAGCTTGCCGCCATGTTAAATATATTTGACAAATTTGTTTCCTGATCCAAACTTGCTATTCTCCTGGGTGTTATACAATAATTGACGAAATGCTAATTCCGTTTCGGGAAAGATGTGCATTTCGTATGTACATTCCCAGTAAGCTCGCCAAGTACGGCATTAAAATAGCCGATTGTATTGATGAGGAAACATAACGGAGGATAATTGATACGCCTCCATAGAACTCCTCGATGAATTAAAAAAAAAATCTCACATATGTTGAAACTACAAAAAAAAATAAAAGAAAGATACCACCTGAGTTTCTCCCAAACAGAAAACGACGAATCCAGTCGTCAATGTTTGGATTTGCTTTTACTAATACGATAGTGTCTTATGTGCCCAAAAAAAAAGAAAAAATTGTCTTATTGGTATTCAGTATACATCGTAGCCCATCAACTGACAATAGCAACAAAAAACCAAAAATTATTATGATGTATAACGACACAAAATCAGGTGTGGATGCTTTATCTAATCTAGGCGTACAAATAGATTGCCGATGGCAGTTTTCCATGCTATTTTAAATATTTCAGGTGGTGATTCCCGCGTTATCTATCAATTTGCTTTGGAAGTTAAAATAATTTGACGGTTTGATTTTCTCAGAGAGTTGAGAATTCACTTACGTTTGCAAATGTCCAATAATAAGATGCCTTTGATAATCCGCAATATGGCAGGAGACGTCTTGGGAATACCAGTTCCTACTTTAGAAGTACCTATTCAACCTATGCCAAAAATCAAACAAAAGAGGTGTGCAATATGTCCTACTAGCAAGGACCGAAACACAGCTATAACATGTAGTGCTTGCAAAATACCCATTTGCAATAAATGTAAGAAAGTGTGTCCAAAATGTTTTGAAAAATAATATTTATATTTTGTACCACTAACAATGTATTTTTGTTTCAACTTAATATACATAATTATTATATGGGTCCTCAGGACGCATCAGTAGTAAATGTTAAACGGTAACTGCTCGATAGTAGCTACAGATTCAGCGATTTCAGCGAAACGAGTCGAACTTTTGAATCAATTTAACACTGTTGATAAAACTTAGGTCCACCATTACACTCCTGAGACAAAGGAAATGACTTCAAATGGCGAACCTATTTAGAAAAAGAGAAAAACGGTTTCATCGACCGGAAAGGTGATAGCAACTGTTTGTTGTAATAGACAGGGAATTATGTTTATCAACGACTTGGAAAAGGAAAAACAATACTACGCATTGTTGTTGAACCAGTTGAAGGCAACAATTGCTTAAAAACAGCCCCATTTAGAACGGAAGAAAATGCTCTTCCATCAAGACAACACACTTCGGTCGTCACATGGTCAAAATTTACGAATTGCAGTTTGCATTTATCAGATCTGGCTCCGATGACAGAGATTTTCATTATCGCCACCGTAAAGTCTATTTTGCAGAGCAAGGCGCTAACTACTATTTGGATGGGTTAAGGAGGTTAGAGCATTGCTGAAAAAAGTGTATCAACTTAAAAAATAAAATTGAATTTGGCAGACAAACACTTGTGTTTATGTTAAGCTCAAAGTTTTCAGACTGTCCACGTATAGGAATTAAAAAAACAAGAACCTACCCGAACGCTGCTTTAATACTTAACAACCCAGTAGTGGTTGTTGGACACATTTTTAATTTATTTTCCATACTGATGTTCACTTTAAAATCACTTTATATAATTTATTTCTTTACTTTATTTTGGTTTTATTTCGAAAATCTCTAAAATTAACCATTAAAGTGGCAAAATGACAGGGGCAATGGTTCTTCAGCGAAAGATGACACTGAAAGTTACTATAAATTCTATAAAACTAAATTATTGTCAATTGTGTTGTACGTAAATTGTGGCATTGGCTGCTATAGACTTTGCATTAGAAGAGTTGGTAGTAGATACATAGACACTATATTTTGTGGTCCAGATACCCCAAACACCACCTTTTAAAGCAACAAAAAATTACTTAAAGTGGATTACTTATATACATTGGTATATAAACTAAAAAACAAAAATAAATTGCGATTCGAAAATAACGTTTACTTAAATGAAAAATTATAACTTCGGGAGATTCTAAAAATGCTTATAGTGTAATAGAATTATGAAGAACCTCGAATTTTAGGTTTAAATGTATAAACTTAATCCATCGACTCATGTTTATCAATAAAAACGTGCAGAAAATGAAATCAACGCACCAGTCTCTGCAGACCGCGTCATAATAAAGTACCATTTATATTATTAATATTACATCTAACGGCCATCTTAAACTAAAGGATGATTAAAATTATACTTTAGGATGTTTTATCTGAAAAAACACAAAATATTGGAACAATAGGAATTTTATTGCTATCAGTGTAAAATACAGACTTTCCTTGATACTTGACACAAATCATTTTCTTTAAATAATCTCAGAGAAAAAATTTATTAGAGTTTGATCGCAAGATCGTGGTGGGAAATCTTTGCGAGCTAACACGACTAGAAAATTTGGTTTAGAGTAAAGTGAGCGTTTTACGTACTGTATGACATGTGGATCTCGTTGAAAACATGTCATTCAAGTTTAAATCATTGGTTTTGTTAAAAAAAATTGTTTCGCATCTTCCGATAGCGTACACTACTGACAGTAACAATGTTACCAGCTTCGTCCTTTAGAAAGGACAGGCCAATGATTCCCTAGCCCATTGGTTTTTCGTACATAGCACATAGTGTTTCACTACCACAGATGCGAGAATTTTCACAATCCACAAAACAATTTAAAGAAAAATTAGCTTTATCGCTTAATGTGTAAACGGTGCGATATCTATTGCAATGCTGCAATGGGAACCATCCGGCAAGCTATAAAGGCTGCCCTGCATATAAGAAATACAACAAAAAATGTTTCCCCTCTTAGGGAAAAGTCACACCCTACAACAAGATTTTACCAACCTGGCCTCATTCATCCACAAGTATTATCCAATTATTATCCAACTATTATCCAATACTATACAAAACAGCAAAAATGTTCCTCAACCATAACTTTCGGGCCTTTCACGTCCCTCAAACGATATAACCGAACTAAAACTGATGATGAAACAATTAATGGAGCAGATAACACAATGTTGAATCTGCTAACCTCGATTGTAACCAGAACACCCAATGGCTCAGCACCTTAAATTAGCGGTATGGAATGCCAATGGGCTGTTACAATATAAATAAAAACTTATACAAACCACTGTCTTGACATTGTGTTAATATCAGAAGCGCATTTTACTGATCGCAACTACTTCAAAATCCCACGTTTTACAGTCTACTCAACACAACAGTCAGACGGAACTGCCCACGCCGGCACTGCTATAATCATCAACAACCTAATTAAACATCATAAACTCCCCAAATACAGTGAACCATAACTTCAAGCTACAAGGATAGTAGTAGGATAGCCTACTGTCCACCAAGACACAACAACAAACAAGAACTATACGAACACTATTTTCACACACTAGATAACAGTTTTATCTCGGCAGGAGACTACAGTGCAAAGCATGTCCACTGAGGTTCTCGATTAACAACCACAAAAGGTAGAGAAATGTTGAAAGCCGTAAACAATATAAGTTTACTACCAATGTCCACAGACGAACCTACATACTCGCCTGCGGACCCCAGGAAACAGCCTGATTTAATTGACTTGTGCTTCGTAAAAGGGATAAATTTAAATTTACTAAGTATTAAATGTTGCCTTGACCTCTTGACTGATCATTCAGCAGTACTAGCGACACTGGGTACAAATGTAATAATCAAAGAAAAGACACCAACTCTCACCAACAAATATACAAACTGGGATCTCTTTAGAGAGTCAATTGACGAACCTTTGCACACGGATATTACACTAAAATCCCCAAACGACCTAGATGAAGCAGTAAAATATTTTAACCAGGTAATTCATGAAGCGGCTCGCCAGGCTACACCCGAACAAACACGTAATAATCAACACATCAGCTCAGCAAGCTGCCCAATTATAGTGATACCAAAAAATCACAGAAAAATGCAGATTACGTAGGATATGGCAAACCACAAGACACCCTAACGATAAAAGGACTTTAAATCATGCAACTGCCGAGCTTACAAACCTGCTTTCTAACATTAGAAATCAGAATATACAAATTTACTTAAAACACCTGTCACCGTTGGAGGCAGATGACTACTCGCTTAGGAAAGCCACAAGACACCTAAGGTAACCACAACAACACCACACGCCTATTCGGACTGCCAATAATGACTGGGCAAAAAGCGATAGTGAAAAGGCGTCTACCTTTGCACATCTTGCTAATGTATTCCAACCATTCCCAGCGGAACAAGACATGACAAAATAAATTCAAAATATTCTAGAAACGCCGTATCAAATGAGCCTGTCTATCAAAAACTTTAAAATCAACCAAGTCGTAAACACCATTCGCAGCAAGGTACACCCGCATAAAACCCCAGGTCATGATTTAATTACTGGCAATGTTCTCAAAGAACTACCGCATAAAGGCATTTATTTAATGCAATTCTGAGACTCCGACAGTTTCCCAAACTGTAGGAAAACGCCGTAATTATCCTAATTTCAAAGCCAGGCAAACCAAAAGAACAACTTGCATCATACCGACTTATCAGTCTATTGCCAGTGTTGTCAAAAGTATTCGAAATGATGATACTAGAGAAATTACACGCGATACTCCAGGACAACCTTCTTATACCTGACCACCAGTTTGTTTTCCGTAACAATCACGCAACAATTGAACAAGTTCACAGAGTAGTCGACAAAATCACTAAAGCTTTCGAAGAGAGAAAATACTGCGCAGCTCTCAAGCCTTTGATAATGTATGGCATGAGAGACTGCTCTGTAAAATCAAGAAAACCCTACCCTTAGATTACTACAAAATCCTAAAATCGTACTTAACTAACAGGCACTTTCAAATCAGATATGGCAGCGCACTAACGCAATTATACACCATCGCTTCGGGTGTTCCCCAAGGTAGCGTCCTGGGTTCTCTTCTATACCTGGCTTTCTCAGAAGATCTTCCTGCAACACCAGGTATCAAGGTTGCTACTTTGGCCGATGACACGGCAATTCTTGCAACGCATGCCGACCCAAATCTGGCATGCCAACAATTACAAACTCACCTGAATAAGATACAGCGCTGGTGTTCTAAGTGGCGCATAAAAGTAAATGAAAGTAAATCAGGGAACGTATCATATACACTAAGAAGAGGCAGCGGCCTATCGGTGGTACCCAATAATGAAGAAATTCCACAAGCTGATAATGCTAAATACCTTGGAATGCATCTAGACAAGAAACTAACGTGGAGGACGCACATATGGACATAAATTTTTGGGGTTTAAGTTACAAAAAATGTATTGGCTCATAGTTACAGTTATCCTTAGAAAACAAGTTACTGCGTTATAAAACCATGATCAAACCCATATGGACATTGGAATACAGCTATGGCGTACAGCCAAAACAACCAACATAGAAATATTGAGAAGATTTCAGTCTAAAGTGCTCCGATCCATTGTAAACACACTATGGTATGTGACCAACGAAACCATACGACGTGATCTTTCAATCCCAACCATTAATCAATAAATAGAAAAGTTTAGTGCGCGCTACTGTGATCGTATTAGTGTTCACCCTAAACCTCTAATGGAGTGCTTATTAGAAAACGATGTAGAACAATCACGATTAAAAAGATTCAAACCGGTGGATTTAATAAACAGATTTCCTTAACAATGGTATACTGTATAAATTATAGACCAACTAGTGTAAGTTAAACTAGATATAGATTAATATAGGGAGACATCATTGGATACTCTACCTTCATGCCTATCAGTTCTTAATTACCAACTGTACGTTAAACCAACTATTGAATGTTGCACTTAGACAGATTGTAGTGTAATTAATAATAAAAAAATGTAACGTTTACTATTGCGTTTTTTTCTTAATATGTTTTTGGTAATTTCTTGGGCTATCTTAAATGGCAATAAGAAATTTCTCTTTCTTGTAACCTTTTTGTGTCTTTTTTACTGATATTCCCATTGTCAAAATTATGTAGCTATTTAAGCACTAAATCAGGGACGCGGTGGCTCAGATGGTTCAACCAGTTGGCTCTGTCCTCTAGCTGGCGCGCGCGAGTTTGAGTCTCACCCAGCCCATGGGTGTGTGTGAATGTCCTGGAATAAGTGAATGTTAGTCGGCACAATACGCCCTTGAGGCTGCAGTGCCTGTAAGTGCGCAAAAAAGCATTAAATCACTGTTTTATTTATTGTTTTTTAGTTTGTATGTTTATTGTCGTTCGTTTTGCGATAGGTTCAATGAAGTGTATTCTTTATTTGTTTGAGGTGTGGCTCTATGTAGTGATGTGTTTTTTTTTGTGAAAGGAGTCTGGGTAAGTAATTGTATTGGGGACGCGGTGGCTCAGATGGTTCAACCAGTTGGCTCTGTCCTCTAGCTGGCGCGCGCGAGTTTGAGTCTCACCCAGCTCACGGGTGTGTGTGAATGTCCTAGAATAAGTGAATGTTAGTCGGCACAATAAGCCCTTGAGGCTGCAGTGCCCGTAAGTGCGCCAAAAAAACATAAATGTCTATAATCTTTCTTTCTCCTGATTTATTGACTGCTGTTAACTTTTCTTTATATGAACTAGGATAATGTTCTCTGTTTTTAGTTGACTCTGTTTTTGTGAATATGTCAATATTTTCGAAATCTGTTTTTGACCATTTTATAACTACGAATAAGTATAAAAGTAGAAGTTTAATAAAAGTGTTTATTTCTTTGAATAGATATTTAAAATTTTGCTTATTTTTAAATTATATATATAAAAAAAATTATGAGTGCTGCTGCTGTCACACAGGTCAAAGTTCAACTATTGCTGTCACACAGGTTCGTGCCTTTCCGTGCCGACCCGAACGCCTCCGAATGACAAATTCTGGCTTGGCGGCAGGCGCGGCCGAGGTATTATATTTCCGGAACCGCAAGCTATAGAAAATTTTCGTTTGAGAGCGGGTAATAAAGCACTCGTATTTATAAATGGAAACATTCTCAAGAACTTACTTTTTGCAAATGATACGGTAATAATGATAGACAATATCAACCATTTGCCGAACGTAGTGCAATATCTCAATGTATGCTGTAACGAAGATTAGTCTAAACCAAACCAAATGTATGGTTATTACAAGGTAAGGATTGTAAACGCCTGACTGAACGTTGAAAACATAGACATTGAAAGAGTGAATGAATACAAGTATTTGGCAACGTGGGTAACATCAAACATAGATCAAAACAAAGAGAAGAAAACACACATTGAGATGGAATGTATGTCGTCTGTTAGAAGAAATTCCTATACTGTCGTGATATAAGCCTGGCACTTCGTTTGAGAATGCTTTAGTGCGATGTGTTTTCCACTCTTCTACATGCCTTAGAGGCTTGGACATTAAAGCAAATATATCGAAATAAACTGGCTACGAATATTTTGACCAGAAAGAGTGTCAAGTATAGAGAAGGGTGGGAAATGAACTAGAAGTCCTAGTTATGTTAAAAAAAAATTTTATGTTGTTGTATGAGCTGAATTTTTACTATTTTATGTCCTATTCCTGTGTTTTGTTGAAGTTCTAAGTATCTGTATATATTTTTTACATGTTGTTTGGTCTTTCATTCTTAAGTATTTCTATCGTTATTCTTTTAATTTTCCTTTTTCTATTGTTAATATTTTACATCTGCTTAACCCGATCTTCATTTCGATACGTGCTGTTACTTATTCTATTATTTTTCATCTGCATTTGTGTTTTCGCATACAGTTTAATGCCATTCATATATAAAAGATGGTTAATTGTGTATTTTGTTGTTTTTATTTTTAATTTGAAATCAATTTGCTGCATCACTTGTTTAAAAGAGGCATAAGCATAAACAGAACTATAAGATATTATCCGAGTCACGTTGAAGTATTCTTCGTTTGATATTTATGTTGTCTGTTTGTTTTTGTTCAGCTTCTGCAGGTAGATATATTGTTGTTCTTCATGTCATAATTGAGAAAAGAATTTTTTGCATAATTGGTTTATTTTATATTTTTTTATCGGAGAATGTGATACCAACTCAAAAGCCTTTTTGTAGTTTACATAGAAGGTTTGTAAGTTTCTTCAATGTTTTTTTGCTTATTTTATAATTACACTCTCTATAATTACCTATTCTTTGCAATCTTGACTTCCTTTCTTGCAACATTTTTGGTTTCAATGTCAGCTAGAGTCAAGTATTGTTTTATTTTCTTTTATAACAAAAATGTTATTATTTTATATAGAAGTTTCAAATAAGTTATAAGTCGGTGTTTCTCGTTTATTTCTCTTATTAGAAATGAGGGGCTTCTGTTATTTTATATAATGTTTTGTTAGGTAAATACATGTTGATGTAAATTGTATTTACCAAACATTTTGTATTTCATCCGTAGCAAGTCTTTTCAAATATTGTGTATTTTTTGTCGGTTTCTATGTTCTTATTTGATACTCGTTTTGCTTATATATTTCTGTATAGCTTTATTCTTCTTTTGCAGTCGAATTGGTTGAGTCATTGTGTTCTATATTATTTGCTCACGTACTATTCCAAAAATGTGTAATTTTGTTTTCACTTGATGAACTCGTATTTATTTCTTTTTTGTTTGTTAACTTTTTATAGAAAATTTTTGTTGTCGTTAAAGAATTTATTATCTGTTTTCCGATTTTTGTTATTCCGACTTTTGTTCATATAGGTCAAATTTCTTTAATTCTGTTTATTTATCATCTCCTAATAGGCTTTTTACGTGTTTCTCTTTGACTTATTTTCATATCTTCTTCTTCTTCATCATCAACTTTTCTCGGTCCACTCTTGGGCATAAGCCTCCCCTTGTTTTTTCCATTCTGATCTATCCCATGCTACTTGTTGCCACCTTTTTCCTAATTTTTCATTCACGTCGTCTATCCATCTTCTTCGGGGACGTCCAACTCCTCTTTTATGTCTTCTAGGTCGCCAGTTCAATATATGTTTGGTCCATTTCATATCGTCTTGTCTGGCGACATGCCCCACCCAACTCCATTTCAGGGTGGCTATTCTTTTCATGACATCCTCTACCTTTGTCTTTTTTCTTATCTCCTCATTCCTGATGTGGTCTCTGAGATTTATACCTAGCATGATTCTTTCTATTGCTCTCTGTGTTATTCTGAGTCTATTTGCTGAATTAACTGTCAGTGCCATTGTTTCCATTCCATACGTTAAGACAGGAAGAATGCAGATGTTGAAAACTTTCGACTTTAGGTTTATTGGGATGTCGTTGTTTTTGATGACTGAACTTAATCTTCCGGTAGCGGCCCAAGTCATCTGGGCTCTTTTGTTAACCTCTGCGTTTTGGTTCTCTTTTCCGAGCTTTATTAAATGACCAAGATATATATTCTTTCACGTTTTCTATCGTTGCATTTCCTATGTTTACTGGTGTTAGTTCAAGTGTCATTACTTTGGTCTTATTTAAATTCATTGTTAGACCCACTTTTTCCGACATTGCTTTAAGTTCTAGGAGCATGTTGCTCAGTTCGTTTGGATCGCTACTTATTATTACAATGTCGTCTGCAAATCGGAGGTGTGAGAGATAGTGACCATCTATGTTTAAACCCTTGTTCTCCCAATGTATTTGTTTAAACACGTCTTCCAGTGCTAGTGTGAATAATTTCGGGAAAATAGGATCTCCCTGCCTTACTCCTCGCTGTATACGTATTTTTGTGTTTCAAATTCGTCGTCTATTTTCACTCTAATTGTCGTGTTGTAGATATATTTAAGTAAATTTCTATTTCTCGAGTCTATCCTTGCGTTATCCATTGCACTGAATATTGCCCATAACTCTACGGAATCGAATGCTTTGGCGTAGTCTACAAACGCTAGGTGGATCGGGACATTATATTTAGTGCACCTTTCAATTAGCTATATCAGGTTTTGAATTTGTTCTATCGTGCTATATCCTTTGCGAAATCCAGCCTGTTCTGGGGATTGGTACGAATATAATTTGTTAGATAGTCTGTTCGTTATGATTTTAGTCAGCAGTTTGTAAGGATGCGCTAAGATACTTATAGGTCTATAGTTCTCTATGTTAAGTAAATCACCTTTTTGATATAAGAGTATGACCTGGGCATTTTGCCATGTCTTTGGAATAGAGCCTTCCTGTATACGTTTGTTGAGAAGAGTTCTTACTTCTTCTAATGTCTTTATGCCCGCTAACTGGATACACTCTTTTGAGATTCCGTCTTCAATTGGGGCTCTTTTGTTCTTCATTTGGACAAGAGCGTGTTCTACCTCGTCAATGGTTATTTCGGGTATCTCTTCCGAACCTATGTTTAAGATGTTTATTTGGTGTTCTCCTCCTGTTGGGTTCATGTTGGTTGATGTGTATAGATTTGTATGGAAGTTCTCTACCACCTTTATTATTTGATTTTTTCTTGCATACTTTTCCCATCTTTGTTTTTAAGTTAATGTATTTTCGTTCGACCAATTGAATTGATGGATTTTAATACCTTCATGTTTTTGTTATTTTCTATAGTGGCTTTTATTTTTTCTGTATTATGAGTTCGTATGTCCTTTCTGATTTTCTTTCTAATGGTTTCGTTTGGTTCTACATATTCTGTTGAGGTTTTACTCATATTTCTTCTCTTATCCATAAGTTCTCTTGTGTCTTGTTTTATTTTACTTCTTGTTGGTTTGGTAGTGGCACATACCTTTTTAGTAACCGTCTTAATGTCAACAGCTATTTTCTTTTCAATGTCGTCTATGCTCATTTCTTTAAGTCTTTCTATTGAGATACTTTTTGTATTTAGTTCGTTTTGATATTTGTCTTTGCTCTGTTTCAGTTGTTGCATAGTAGCATATTTTTGATGTTTTATTAATTTCCTTCTTTCTAGTTTTTTATTGATGATTACTTTTGCTCTGACAAGTCGATGGTCACTTCCAAGGTCAAATCTATTCAATACTGTAACATCTGTGACAATATATTTCTTGTTCGAAATGATATAATCTATTTCATTCTTTGTATTTCGGTCTGGGCTTTTCCAAGTCCATCTTCGACTTAGAGGCTTTTTGAAGAAAGTATTCATACAGTAGAGATTTTCTCTTTGTAGATAGTTGATAAGTATTTCTCCCCTATCATTTATCGTTCTTAGACCAAACTTACCTCTGTTCGGTATGTTGTGATTGTTTGTACTGCCTACTTTGGCATTAAAGTCACCAATTATCATACGGTAATATGCTTCTTCTTTTTTCATTGCTTATGTAATATCGTCATAAAACTTGTTTATGTCTTCGTCGTTTGCGATGCTAGTGGGTGCATATACCTGGATAATCTGCAGATGATATCGCTTTGAAATTTCTAGGTTTATATATATGACTCTGTCAGATATCGAGCACATTTTTGTAACTAGGTGTTTAATTTTCTTATTTATTATAAGCGCTACTCCTCCTAGATGTGACTGTGTGTTGGTGTTGTTTTGATATAGAATATGTCCAGATGCAATCGTTGTGCATTTCTCTCCTGGGCGTCTTGTTTCGCTCAAGCCCAACACGTCCCAATTTATGTTACTCAGCTCTTCCTCTAGTTCTTCAAGTCGGTCATTTGATTTCATTGTTCGTAAGTTATATGTGGCAAGATTAAGGGTGAAAGGTTTGTGTGGTTGAGTTTGTTGTGTTATATGCGAATTTTTGCCTCCCCAGATTCCGTGAGGCTGACCTTATAGGTGTGGGATTTAGAATCGTGATTCCTACCCACCTGGGGACCAATGCCGTTCGTTTTCCAATTCGCCATGTTTAAAACGGGGGGTTTTTGGCCATAACTCACCACGCTGGCCAGACGGGTTGATACAGACGCTGTTTGCAGCCGCCCACTCTGGGTCAGGCGCTGCTAGTTCACCATATCTGGTTACCCTCACTTGATTTAGCCTGTGGGTCAACACAGTGTACCAGGGTGTGGCGCTTGGAGCCATCAAGTGAGAGTTGGGTGTCTCGTGAGGACCAGTTATCCGAACCTCCGCCCGTCTATAACGTTTGGAGTGACCGTTCGAAATAAAAGGTACTACCTCTCCGACACATCCCTACACCCTATTTTCATATGCAGATATTTAATTATTTCAGTTATATTAGGTTTACTGACTATTTTGCTTTTCTATTTTTGTCCTCCTGTATTTTTAACCATTAAATGTTATGTTTTATTATAAATCAAGATGTTTTTAGGTATTGTGAGCCATAATTTAACCATTCAAAACAGTTGTATTTTAGGTAATGCCATTCTGACTGCTAAGTTCTTCAAAATAGTAAACTGCAGCTAGGCGCTCATAAAGGTAGGCTAAATGTTACAAAATATAAACACTGTTGTTTACTAGCCACCGAAAGGATAACGACGTATAAGACTAGAAACTTACATAAAGTTTCTTTGCGTGAATGTCATACTTTTCGCACATTTCTCATAAATAAAAAAATATTACATTAAAAATGCATTAAAATAATTTTTTTGTCAATTACGTTTAACAAACTACGCCACCTAACCTGAATTCAAAAAGAATAATTTTTCGTGATACACTAGCTTTTTATTTAGTTTCGTAATTCTATTTTACAACTACGCATTAAATTTAAATATATGAAAGCTTACAATTAAAGTACATTTTAAGTATATGTTGCGCTTACCAGTGCAAAGATAATGGAGTTAAAATTTAAAATTAAATTATAAATACTTTCCGTAATTTATAAACTATAAATTTACATGGGTTGCACTCCAGTTTCAAATTAATCAACATTAGGGTGTTAAAGCAAAAGACACTAAGTAAATGATAGTTGCCAAAAAAAGTGCTAAATAGTATTCTTGATTTAAATAACATTCATAAAGATTCACGGACAGTTTGATGTTTGAATCATGCCACGTTTACCTAAATGAAAATATCTAAATGGTTTTCCTGTAAGAATTATATGATTTTAAAATAAAATGTCAACTATGCTTAAAATGTTACAACTACCACTAGTTGTCATTTGTGTTAGTGTACTTTAACAGTTCATCATGATGAAATACACGCTTCAAGAACGTTTGGTTATTGTCCAAAATTTTTATGAAAATAGATGTTTTTTGTGAACACTCAACATACTTTTCACGAAACCTTTGGTCTACATAATTACCTTTTTGTGCTTGGTATTCGTCGAATCGCTGAAGAGGTTTTATTCTTCGCGGTGCGAAAATGCCAACAAGAGTTCGATATGCAAAAACGTAGAGAACATTGTTTCTGTAAAAACTAACGTTGCAGAAGCTTAGAAAAACGACAACGTGGCGTATTTTGGTAAAATCTTTGTGTTGACCCAAAATTGAAGACACTGGGCCATTGTAAGCGCCGTGACTTTGCTACATGGGCTTTAGGGCAACTTAAAACAGATCATAATTTTGAGCAAATATTATCTTCTCATGTGAAGATCATTTATGGTTGAGTGGATATTTTAACAAATTTTTGTTTTTGATAAAAACAATCCACAAGAGATTCACGAAAATTCTTTGCATCCGCAAAAGATCAGTATATGGTATGCTTTATGGGATGCTGGCATCATCGAGCTATTCTTTTTCCAAAGTTTGATGGAAGAATAATTTCAAGAAATGTAACTGTTTGTTGTTCTTTTACTTTTTTAGATTATTTTTTTTTGGTTGAAAATATATAGTCTAGGCAAACAAATCACAAACCCTTGATGCATTAAGATTAAATATTGAACGCTGCATTTGTGACATTAGACCTGAGTTATTGCACAAAAATTGGGTTCATCGAATTTGCTTGTGTGCACGAATTGGAGGTAGACACTTAAATGATGTGTTCAAAATAATGTAAATAGTTTGATTGTATCTAAAACAGTTTTTGTTTTATTTCATTTTAAAATCATATCGTTCTTATTGGAAAAACCTATAAGTGATTTTAGTTTTAGAAGCCCAAGCTGATCACGGTAACCTCCAACGAAAAAAAAACTGTTAACAGAATAAATCCTGTTATTACTCAATTTAAAAAAAGCGTTAAATAGTCATCGTTGTCTAGCTAACTCTAAAAACGAACAGAGCTAAGATAAAATATAAAGAATTCCTGGCGTAAGTGCTTAAGGCTATCTATAAACAAATCGTTAAACAAACTCTTTAAAAAAAGCCTTAATAGGATTTTTACTCCTACATATTGATTTATAAGCGTGCAAACACAAAAAGTCATTACAATGTAAAGCGTTGTTGATAATAAATGGAGGCTCAGTACTTTGTCAACAAAGTCGCGTATGTACAAGCGATGTAGTGGATAGTGAAATAACCAAAGCGTGCAAGCAGAGAGCTAGAGAAGAAACGCCCGAACCACATTTTCAAAACAGAAATTGAAAAATGTTTCGATCGTGAGCTTGACCTGATGACGCATTTGCCGACACATGATAATCTTAAGTGCTCGTTGAATCGTTATCGACGTAATGCTTTTGGAGTTGTGCAAGATCCTGTAAATTCAACTGAAGTCATGGTTCCAGAAAATTTGAGAACCTTTGATGATAGAACTTCTTTTTTGATATTTGATGATACCGAGGACCACAAAATTACTCTTGTATTTTCCCACAATACTTATAAAAAAAGGATCAGGGATGCACGAATACTTGTTATTGATGATATATTTAGTAGCTGTGCTAAAAAAATTTATCACTTGCTAGCAGGGTATGCCAAAATGCGTAATAATTGACTTCAAAATTGCATTTTTTAAAATAAGCATTTAGGTATATTAACTTTATTTATTTTTGGCTTTTCAATTTTACAAATTGCCAACGAATCTACTGTTCCCGTGGTTTCAAGCGCCGAAGTTACATATACGAAGCTGCATACAGAAAGGTGCAGGTGATTGGCCTGATAATTATAAAAATCTAGAAGAAGCAGATTACTTATTAGCATAGAAGATGCGTTTCTTACGATCAGGGAAAAGAGTCCAACCGGTGGAAAAATAAGTGAATTCAACGGTTATTTTGTTAGTCGCTGCCTGCAACAAACTCCATTCTCCTCACCGCTTGCAACTGCCATAACTAAAAGCATCGGACGAACAACGCTGTGGAAGGCTGGCACAGCAAGCTTAATAAACTTGTAAATAGAAAGAAAACTAAACATATATACCCTTAGCAATATCTCAAGATTAGAATGTATTGAAAGTGTTAATTCACCTTTGTTAGCAGAACTGGGGTTATTGAATATACTCAGAAAAACAAATTATATAAATTTAGACATAAAGATAGAAAACGTGCTACAGAAATTTTGTAAAACAAAAAATTTGAAATGCTGTTTAAAAGCATTTGTTTATATACAAAAATTAAATTAACAAAATGTATTTTGTATAATATGTAGTATATGTGTGATTTTTCTTTTATTATTGTTGATTTTTCTTGGTTTGTATGGCTATATTTACATTACACTCTATAATGTTGCTTGACAAAGTATAAAATATATATAAAAACAATTATTAAAGTAGTTGGGTTAATTTATGTATATAAAAAAAGTAATATGATTAAACTATAAAGCAACTTTTGCCCTGATGGTTGGCTGAATGGTAAAACTAAAAATGGGTATAAATTTTTATCTGCTTTAGTCACGCTTGGTAGTTAGAGTGGCTGCTTTTAGCACCAAACACATCTTTATCGCTGTATTTTGACAAAATACAGACGTTTTCCGAAAAGTGTGTGTATAATGTGGGCTGAAAAATAAATAATTTAAAAATTAGAAACGATTGTATCAGTAAAGCTCTTAATATAGTTTTATAATCGATCCGCATCTTGGTTGATTGTTCTAAGAAAAAGTACTTAACGGTTATTACAATGCCTCGTTCTTCAGGTAGTTAATAATTCTGCGGCGCTAACTACACGGTTCACCAAGCACAACTCACAAATACAAATCATCAGCAGCCATTAGCACCACCCTCCCATCAATCTAATGAAATGTTCGAACTGAAACAAATGATGAAAAGCCTTATGGAACAAATGTCAACAATGTTAAACATACTAACAACTCTCGTCACAAAATTATCATAATGGCTCAATTTCTTAAGATCGCACTCTGGAACGCAAATGGCCTACAACATGGACCCGAAATTACAACATTTATTCAACAACACCATATCGATGTCATGCTAATCTCCGAAACACATTATACTGCACGAAGCTATTTAAAAATTCACAATTACTCCATATATGTCACACCACACCCTGATGGAACTGCACATGCAGGAACTGCCATTATTATAAGATCTTCGCTAAAACATCATGATGTAAATAAATACCCTGAACCACACCTCCAAGCCACCACTATCGTAATTGAAGATTGGCTAGGACCAATAACTCTGCCAGCGGTTTATTGCCCCCCGAGACACGCAAACAAACAAGATCAGTACAGCCACTACTTAAATACCCTTGGACATCGCTTCATTGCTGGGGGAGATTTTAATGCGAAGAATATATACTGGGGTGTAAGAGTGACAACTACGAAGGGAAGAGAACTGTTGAAAGCCATAAATGCAAACAACCTAAGCCCTCTCACTACTGGCGAACCAACCTACTGGCCCTCTGACCCAGACAAACTGCCAGACCTCCTGGATTTTTGCATTGTTAAAAATATAAGTATGAATTACCTTCAAGCTAAAACTTGCTTGGACGTATCGTCTGACCATTCACCTGTTCTCATCACCCTTGGTACACAAGTACTGCATATTGAAAAACCACCGTCACTTCTCAAAAAAAGACCGACTGGAACTATTTTAAAACTAGAGTCAATGAAGCATTGCAACTAGACGTACCATTACAAACAGAAGAAAATCTCAGAGACGCAGTCGAACATATTACTCAAACTATACAGGAATCTGCCTGGGAAGCTACACCGAGTGAGCTAGAAACAAAACCAATCATCGACTGTCCAGTTCTAGTCAAAAAGAAAGTTGTCGAAAAAAGGAGACTGAGACGCCGATGGCAAACCACTAGAGCGCCGATTGATAAACAAAATCTAAACAGGGCTGCAACTGAACTCAAACAATTACTAAAAACTTAAAAACCAAGCAATACAACATTATCTGGAGAATTTATCTCCCACAGGAGCGTCCGACTACTCGCTGTGGAAAGCCACTAGGAAATTGAAAAAAAGGTCTATACCGCACATTCCACCTCTCCGTAAAGTAGATGGAACTACTTCAGATAAAGCCCTCGCATTTGCCAGTCACCTAGAAAAAGTTTTTGTACCTTACCCAGCCGAAATTACACCAGAAGAAGAAAACCAAATCCACCAATTTCTAGCGGCGCCATTTCAAATGAGTCTTCCATGTAAACCTTTTAGTAAAAAGGAAGTAACAACGGTAATTCAAAACTTAAAAAACAACAAAGCACCAGGCTATGACCTGATAACAGGCAAGGTCCTTAAAGAGTTACCAGAAAAAGGCATTACACTACTTACCAAGATCTTCAACGCAGTTCTCAGACTAGGGTATTTCCCTGAGCAGTGGAAGGTTGCCACCATAATTATTATCCCAAAACCCGGAAAACCACCAGAAGAGGTCGCTTCATACAGGCCAATAAGCCTACTGCCTCTTCTCTCCAAAGTGTTTGAGAAACTATTTCTGATCAGACTTCAATCAATACTTAAGAACAACAATTTATTGCCTCTACACCAGTTTGACTTCAGCGAACAACACGGTACAATCGAGCAGGTCCACAGGATAGTAGAACTAATAAATAAAGCTCTTGAAGGCAAAAGCTACTGCTCCGCAGTGTTTCTAGACGCCAGTCAGGCCTTTTATAAGGTCTGACACGAAGGATTACTTTTTAAATTAAAAAATATTTTTCCCGCTGACCTGTATCAAGTGATCAAGTCATATTTACTTAACAGATACTATTCCGTTAAACTCCAAGGTGACTCCACCAGACTGTACAACATAAACTCCGGTGTTTCACAGGGCAGTGTTCTTGGCTCTTTGCTATATCTGTTATACACGGCAGACATTCCGACTACCGGGTCAATAACAATAGCTACATATGCGGATGACACCGCCATCTTATCGACACACCCTGACTCTCGAACAGCTTCACACAGATTACAAATCCACCTTGAAAAGGTACAAGACTGGCTAAAGAAATGGCGCATCAGAGCAAACTAGTCAAAATCCGCTCACGTTACGTTTACGCTAAAACGTGAAACATGCCCACCAGTTAGTTTAAACGGACAACAGATCCCACAACAAGAAACGGTCAAATACCTTGGTATTCACCTCGATCGACGTCTCACGTGGAAACAACATGTCTGGGTAAAGAGAAAACAACTGGGGTTGAAATACAGATCCATGTACTGGCTATTAGGTCGAAGATCAAAGTTATCGACAACCAATAAAATTCTACTGTACAAAGCAATATTGAGACCAGTGTGGACATATGGCCTACAACTTTGGGGCGCTGCAGCTAACTCCACAATCGATATTATCAGACGGTTTCAGGCTAAAGTGCTAAGAGCAATTATTGACGCACCCTGGTATGTGCCTAATGAGGTGATAAGACGCGATCTCCAAATAAGTTCGGTCAACGAGTTAATTACAAAAGTGAGTCCCACCTATCGCGATAAACTCAGTGCACATCCAAATGAATTAGCAAGTAATTTAATAAACAATAATGGTGAAGTGCGGAGGTTAAAAAGATTTAAACCCTCGGACCTACACAACAGATTTGAATAGTTTAATCTGCTGACTTTCATATAACATACAACAATATTAATATTGTGAACTTAGTTTTAGGTTAGTATAGTTAATAGTCAAGAATACCTAGCTATTCTAGGAATGTTATAAAGGGAAATTGCCATTGTAGGCAAGATCCCACAAGTCATTTAGATAATCATATTAATTACTGAATGCCTCATTTATTTGGCAGATTGTAAACTAAATAACTCAATAAAAAAAAAACTACACGGTTCTCAGGTATCTAAAAGGGTCGCGGCGCCAACTCTACGAAATATGGCTGCGGCGAATAACACGCAATCTACAACTGATAATACCTGTTCTTATCTTATTAAGCTACTAGCAAAATTCCAATTCTTTGTTTGATTTATGCTACTTTACATAATTACTATATACTTTTAAAAGCTTTATTTCCAAAAAACATTTTATTTTGTAAAATAATTATTGAATTTTTCAATGCATTAAAAATATAAATAAAAAAATAGTGCTTTTCTTGCTTCTGTAACTACTCTTAATTGTTTTTGTTGTTGCTTGGAAAGTGGCTTATTATTAAATGATTGAATAATTGATTATGGTTTGTGAAATGTCAAATTCAAGACTTAATTTATAGTACAGATTTAAATGTTACAACTAAAAAAAACTGGAAAAATGCTAAAAATATTTATGCTTTTAAAAGAGTTGAAGGAAATCTGGATTAATTCAAAAAAATGCGAGATGTATCGTTGCAGAAATTCGAGGTTTCTAAACATAAAATAATTTTACTTGTAAGCTTGTGCAAGAGGAAAAGATTATCAAAATATATTTAGCCTGAAAGCACAAGAGCTTAACATTTTGCAAAACAGTTAATGATAGTGTTCTAAAAGAACCTCATAGCTGAATCTGTGCTCAGAAAGTTTTAATATATAACTTTGACCGAAACTATGTTTTCTAGTGTTTATGTATAGCTATTTATAGTAAACAAATTAAAATTGTAATTAAAAAACTAAACCGTGATACACTTTAATTTAATAAATTAAAAATCTATAATAGATATAAAACAAAAATTGTTTTGTGTAGATTAAAATTACTATTCAGAACTATAATGCAGCTTTATTTTATAGTGAGAATCAAAAACTACAACATACAACAAACTTACAGTTAGAAATTATTAATTGTTGATGTATTTGGAATCAAAAAATGTTTGGACTTAAAACATATTAAAAAACTTCTTCCATTTATTATGCTGTGTACATAAAGCTAGCAATATATACAATTAATCCAAATTAATATGAATTATTGCTAAGTTAACTAAGCAATTTTGTTATTATTTTTTTTTTTTTGTTAACATTCATGAGCACGTATTGAGCGTATTGGATTATCGCCGTCATTGCCAAACAACAAGCCATCCAGGTGCCGGGAATTAAGGCTCAATTAATTACGGCCCTCAGTGCGCTGGCGTCCCGACGCCTTGGGACGTCCGGCCGCCCGCCAATGAGGGCGCCGGGGTGGAGCAACCCCTATGACAGACGTTGGCGTCTATTTGAATCTGCAGTTCAAACTCAACGTTTATGGAATTAGGATTAAGTAGGCTCGCCCTCCGAAATGGCAGGCCCGTACTTGTCGCCGCTCCCCAGTGACCTGCTGACGGAGTACATGTTTGGGCGCCGCAGGCAGCGCCGCAACCGCACCACGTTCAGCCCGCAGCAGCTGCAGGAGCTCGAGGCGCTCTTCCAGAAGACGCACTACCCGGACGTCTTCCTGCGGGAGGAGGTCGCGCTCAGGATCAGCTTGTCGGAGGCCCGCGTGCAAGTAAGCCTTTGAGATTTAACTGTAGTTTCTCATATAACTCGCATGTTGAAGTAATTTTGTAGCCGAAAATGAGTTTTAGATCAGTCACACAGATACAGGTTAAAAGTGTAAACCGAAACGTATTTCAAAATGCTGAAGCTGCGAACAAAAACTATTAAATGCACATATAATTTTTTTATGTTTTTATTTGCTAAATGTTTGGATCATTATCCTTTTTATTAATTTAATATATTAATAATATTAAACATAATGTTAAACGTATGTATAGCGATTGGCGTAATTTGAAAGAAAATTAGTCAAAGTGACTGAGCATTCTACAATGCTGTGAGTTTTTATGACTGTATTTTTACTTTTAGTAATTTGTAAGGTTTGCTATAGCCATTTGTAACTTATCATTAATTGCTGATACAAATTTACATACAATTGTGGTATTTTTATTAAATACATGTTTTTGTACGTTTCTCGGATATTATACAAAATCTGTGTCTAATAAAATATAACTAAATTTTATCCAAGCAAGAGGGTACGTATCCTGTGTTAGAATTGAAATCTTTCTTTATACTGCGTAAGTACCTTCTATCAAACAATCGTATAACTTTAAATAAAATACAAAAAAGTATATTTAAACAATCTATTTAGTAGTTACACAAAGAAAACATGTATTAAAACTGAACTAAGTACTCAGACAAAATGAATAAATTGATAATCTTAGTTGTGATTTATTTTAATTATATCTAAAAAAACTGTAATTATCAATTAATAGAAGTTTGTTGTTTTAATTTTTTAGGTCAAGTGATTAATTTGGTTTTTTTGCATCTTCTGTGGATTTATTTTTATTTATGTTTATATAAAAGAACTGATTTGGTTTTCATATTGTTATTATTAGAAGCATACCCAGAAAGTAACTTTACTGCTTTACTTTTTCATTTGGCAACATTTATATTCTGGGCACAAAACTAATAATCTAAAAAAAAACTCATCACCTCTGCTAATTGCATAGCGGGAAAAGTTTTGTAAAGCAGCAAACGTGAAATTTATGCGAAATATGAAGACAGTAGCTGTTTTTAACTACAGAATATTGGATATTAACTATCCTAAACGGTTGTGTGATCCTTATTTGTCCATTATTCAATCTATTCACATATCCTATGCATTTTAAAAATTGGTGGTTTTTCCGTTTCCCATTTCATTTTTCATGTTTTTTTATTTATTAGAGATTTTCCAATCTGTCTCTGACATTTAGTAAGTGGTATAATATTTCACATGCAAAACATGACAGAAATCGTCTATTAACAAGTTTCTTAAATAAAAATAAAATAGTTTGGCTTAGAGCTAATATAAGAACACTCGCACTTAAATCCATTTGGTAGGTTCGATATCTTGAATCTTTGAGTCTGGGCTCTTCTTCTAGTAAATGTTCAACCAGAGAGTTTGAGTAGACACCAAATCGATCTTGGTAACGTAAGTTGTATTTTCTTATCTCCTTGTTGATTGGGGGATGCCAAGATCCAGACGTATGATTTTGTTTGGTACATACCAGGGGACATCAACTATGAATCTCAGCTTGAAAGCGTCTCAATATGTCTATATTAGTTGCTTGTTGTTCCCCACAGCTAAATACCGTAAGACCAGACTGGTTTGGGTATGGCTTTGTATAATAGTATTTTACTCTTCAGTGATAGTTGAGATTTTCACCTTAAGAGCCAATACATTTTTTGATATATTTTTTCCAGATGTTTGCGTTTCATCCATATGTGTTTCCTCAGTGTTAGTTTTCTAAGTATTTGGCGCTTTCAGCTTGTGGAACTTGCTGATTATTCAACTTAACCGATAGGCAGGTGCCTCTTCGTGTTGCAAATGTCACTTGTATTGAATTTGTTTCATTAATTTTGATGCGCCATTTTCTGAACAATAGTTGTACTAGAGTCAGGTGGACTTGGATGCTGTGGGATGTCCAAATGCGATGCTAATACTGCTGTACCATGGAAAATATTGCAATAGTTGTTCTGGTAAGGTGGTAGATCTCCTGTATACAGGAGTACACTGCCTTAAAAATGCCTGAATTGATGAAAATAATGTTGTTTGACAGCCTCCAAATTTTATATATAGATATAATTTGATGAGCTGATAACTGTCTGGACTTTGTTTTTAATTTTGGAAAGCAGGTCATTATGATAAACTGTGTCAAAGCTTGTGACGCGTCTATAAATACAGCTGTGCAGAATCTTTTTGGTTCAGTCTTTGTTTATTTTGTCAACGATTCTATGTATTTGTTCAATGGTGGCATATTGTTTCCTAAACCCAAATTGGTGGTCCAAAATTAAGTTGTTGTCCATTAACTTAAGTGGAATTTTATTTAATAGCAATTTTTAAAAACCTTAGATAATATCAGAAGCAGACTAATTGGTCTGTACCATTGATTTACAAAGTGGTCCAGGTGGACCCCCAAGGGTCCACGGGAGACTCGACGGGGGTTTACGTTGGAGTGACAAAAATGGGGGTTCACAATTCGTAAGCGGGGGTCCACGAAAATTTATCTGGTTTCGATAGTGAAGAACTAAAATGTTGGCTTGAGTTCACTTATCAATGTAGGCAGATAATATTTTAAGAAGCTCAGCGACTGTTACTTGTAAAAACTTGCATATTCCATATTCAATACAACGTGTCGAGACTTGCAAAGCGCTACCGCTGCCGCCGTCCGCAATGCTTGTTCAGGCGTGCAAAGGGACGAGTACGACTTGTGGTGTGTGTGCTTGCAATCTTGCATGAACTTGTTTGATTCTTCACCGATATAAATTTTGCCACGGATAAACGTTATTCATTTGTTTCCCGAATTTCGAAAAGAAAAGTAAAGTAAAGTGAATCGATGTTAGTGTTTGCCACTGTCGAAAAAAATTGCACCAATCGCTTCAATTTGTGATTAATGCAGTTAACAAAATAAGAAGCAATGCATTGAATACGCGTTTATTTGCACAATTGTGCGATGAAAATGATGAAGACTTCCAACGATTGCTCTTACATACTGAAGCACGCTGGTTGTCGAAAGGTGCATGTTTAACAAGATTTTTCTCACTTTTTGAATCAGTTTTAGGATTTCGGGAAAGTAGGGATCCAAATTCAAAATAAAATCTGATCAATTTGAAAGCAGACATAGCGTATTTCACAGACTTGGTCAAAAAATTTAATGACATTAACTTACAATTACAAGGGGACAGCCTCAATTTAATAAAAACAAAGGGTTACACCCTTTCAGCTTTTCTTGGAAAATTGAAATTTATGAAGCAAAATATTAGTCGGCGCGAATTTTCCCAGTTTTCAAACTTGTCACAGGTAGAATGCCTTGATGAGAATATTCACACATACGTTCAACATTTAATTGCCCTGCATGATGACTTTAAAATAAGATTTGAAGATATTCTGACGATGGAAATACCACCATGGATCATAAATTCCCTTGATGAAACGGAAGTGGAGAATGTGATATTACAAGAGGAGCTACTCGAGCTTAGCACTAATGAGGAACTGAAGGTGAAATTTAAAAGAGGGTATCAAACATTTTGGCTGCAGGCAGAAATACCCGAAAAATATCCTGGACTGTGGAGAAGCAAGAAAGCTTTTGATAGCGTTTCCCTCGTCATATCTTGTCGAAAAAAGTTTTAGTGTCGTCGCAAACCTTTTAACAAAAAAAAAGGAGCAGATTGAATATCACAGAACGGGGAGGTTTGCGGTTATTCCTAACAAAACTGAAGCCAAATATTGATAATTTGCTGACATCAAGTACATCCTCCCACTAAAATTATGACTATTTTGTGATTGTCATTGTAGAAGTTATTACGTTATTAATATTTTATTTTAATATATGACTGTTATCATATTACAATGTAATATGATAACAATAATAATTAATAGTGCAATAATTACATATTTGAATAAATACAACACAAGGAAATATACCATTTTTTTTTATTTTTAACACTCCGAATGGGGAGTTTTCTAAATAAAATATGTGAGAATTGATTGGTTTCTTGTGTTGTGGGTAGATGTCAAAGGAGTAAAGTTGGATGGAATGACTTTTTTGATTGGCTAACTTTACTTTTTTGACATCCACTCACAGCACAATCAATTAATTAATTAACCAATAACTCAGCCGCAACGCAAATTTCCATAGTTAGATCTACTCTTCACATTTTTTCGAGTTTTGGGAATATGGTAGAAATGTAGCTGCAGGAGGTCCACCGGAACCAGTAAACTTTCAAAAAGGTCTATGAGAAAAAAAAGTTTGGAAACCTCTGGTCTGTACGATGATACATTTTCTTTAGGTTTCCTCGGTTTGAGGATTAAATAATCGTGGCAACTTTTCACAGTGGAAGGATGAAACGTAATCGTAACACTGCATTGCATAGATACGTAAAAAATTTAATGTCTTTATTAGGAAGTTTTTTCAGAACTTTTTCTATGATCAGATCGTATCCGGCGCTTTTTGCGGGTTCAGCTTATAGTAATATTTTTAAAAGGTAGGCCCATTTGAAAAGAGCCTCTAGGAGTAGTTGTATTTTTTTGTCATTTGGGATTTTCGATAGGAATATCTGGAATATCTAAGTTAAGTGATTTCCAAAGGTTTATGCTTTTTCTCAGTCAGTTCGTGCCCAGTTTCCATTGTCAGTACAAAGTGGTGTTTTATGTTGCTGTGGGCTTTTCAGATTCTTGGTCGCTTCCCAGAGCGAGTAGTCAGTAGCTTCTGTTAAAGGTAAGGATTTCCGATAGTTTTGTATGGACTGATTTTTAATGCTTGACATGGGTCTTTTAAGTTCTGCGGTTGCTTGATTTAGACTTATCTACTAGGTGTCTTGTTGTTTGTTATCTCCGTCGAAATTGTCGTTTTTGGTAATTTCTTGTTTTACTATTATAGGATACTCTAGGCTTCTGATATGCTACTGGTTTTGCGGAGTTGCTTGCCAAGAGGCTTATTGTACCACTTCAGTAAAAAGTTCTGTTGTTTCAGTTGGTTCATATTCAGTTTTTAAGGAAATATATAGTGGCATAGATTCGTCTATCAATTCCATATATAATTCCCAGTTAGTGTGCTTATTACACAGGCTCGGCGTTTTTTCAGTAATTATCACGTGTGTTCCTACTGATACTATAATGGACGAATTATCTGCTGATAAGTCTAGATAGGCCTGGATCTTTAGACAATTTCGGTTAAAACCCTTAAATACACAAAATTCAAGAAGGTCTTACAAGATCTGGTGGCCAGTATGTTGGTTCGCCTGTCATTAGATGTTGTAAACCAAGATTGTTTATTGCTTTCATTAGTTGTCTACCTTTAGTTGTTGTTAATCGGGATACCTATTGTACGTTTTTATCACTAAAATCAGCTCTTGATATAAATCTATTTCTTAGATTACAAAAGTAGTCCTAATACTGATCCTGTTCTTTGTTGTGCCTGGGAGGACAATGTACTACCAATATTCGATCACAATTGTAGTTGTTTGAAGGTGTTTGTATTTGTATTTAGAAAGTTTGTAGTGATTTATCGAAGTTTTAACAATTGTAGCCGTACCGGAGTATGCATCATCAGGATTTTGTATGACATAAACTATATACCCTAGAATTCTTAAATAGTTTTTGTCCGTAAACTGTGCTTCGGATATAAGCATAAAAACGATATATTGGTTTGTGAGAAAAGATATTATTTTGTCTGTGTTGTGACAGGTCGTTGGCGTTTCACTCGGCTATTCTAAGGTGTTGAGGAATTGTTAGTTTTTGCGACGAGTATCGTTAATAGATTTAACATTGTTCCTATTTGTGCCATTACCCCTTTCATCATTCTCTTAAGTTCACTTATGTCCTTATGGGGCATTTCACGATAGACGTTCTAGCGCGGCACGCGAGCGCCAAAACACTCACTTTTCAGCCTATAATGAAAATACATAATCGATGTGCTTTTTCCTCAGATTTTAGATAGAGTAATTGGTTTTTCGAAAATATGTCTATTTAACCTAAAAAAATATAAAATGTTTTATATCTCGAAAAGGGTATTTTTAATATCTTTTTTAATAGTTCCAATCAAAAAATGAGGTTTTTTTTACGTCGGTTATGATATTTTTCACATGTGGTGGAGCATTAGTTTACAAGATACAAAGCGATAAACAAGCGGCGCGCGGCATAACGCGGCGCCGCGTGGCCCGCTAGCCGCTCGCGGAGCACACCCACTATTTGGCATTGCCGTAGCATATACATAAGGCGAGTGTTGACAAGGCAAACACAACTTAAGTACCTATACATTTTTTACTTTGTGCTTACGTTTTTTTTTTAAATATATCATTTAATTAGCAATCAGAATTACAAGTCATTCTATAGGCTAATATGCTGTTTTTAATTACTAGGGTAGTCGTGGTTGGAGTGAAGAGGACTTCTCCAGTGAGTTGCCCTCGCTAATCCTGTTTCAGATCTGCTGGCCAGTTTCGTTTCAGTCTTCTACCATTTTGCGCATCAAGCAGTGGGTGCAACAGGGGGATGACGTGGGTTTCCAGTTTGTTGTGATGTCTTGTACTTTTTTCTTTTATGGCGTCCTTTACGTAAGGAATTTTTAGATCATTGTGAATCGTCAGATTGGAGACGTACCATGGTGCGTTCGTGATCATACGAAGTATTTTTGATTGGCACCTTTGAATTTTGTTTAAGTTAGATTCACTCGCACGTCCCCATAGTTCTGCTCCATACATCCAGATTGGTTTAATTACGGTGTTGTAGAGTAACAGTTTGTTTTCAAGCGTGAGCTTAGATTTTCGTCCAATTAGCCATTGGAGTTGTTTCATCCTCAAGTCAATCTGTTTACGTTTCTTATCTACATGTTCTTTCCACGTCAATCTGTTGTCCAGGTGTATTCCTAATTATCTTGCACTTGTAGATTGCGGTATTGGTATATTGTTAAAATATAATGGTGGGCATAACCCTTTTCGTAATGTAAAATTTACTTGCACAGATTATGTCTCATTAATTTTGATTTTCCATTTACGAGTACATGTCTGTATTTGGTCTAGGTGGTTTTGTAGAGTGTCATCGGCAAACGTACCCATTGTTGTGTTTTCATTGGTGGGAAGATCGGCTGTATAGAGCACGTAGGGCAGGGGTCCCAAAACGCTGCCTTGGGGCACTCCAGATTTAATTGGACGTTGGACCGACACCTCGTCATTGACTTTGATACAAAATTCTCTACTACTTAGGTAAGATTTTATCAGTTTGAAGTAGGTGATGGGTAGAAGTTCTTTGATCTTATATAATAATCCAGTATGCCATACCTTATCAAAGGCTTTACCGACATCTAGAAAAACTGATAGACAGTATTTTTTGGTCTAATGCTTGATTTATTTGGTGACTGATTCGATGCACTTGCTGTATAGTGGAATGGTTATTGCGGAAGCCAAACTGATGCATAGGTATCCAATCTTCTGTCATTTGGTCAGAGTTTATTCTTTGCAGGAGGAGTCGTTCGAGTAATTTTGAGATAATTGGTAACATACTTATAGGACGGTACGATGATACGTCGTTGGGTTCTTTATCTGGTTTAAGGATTAGTATTATTTTGGCAATTTTTAATTGTTTTGGCCAGTAGTTTAGTCTTGCGATAGCATTGAAAATGTAGGTAAGTAAAACTAACCCTTTCCTTGGCATCTCCTTTAACATTTTTGTAGTCACTTTATCTATTCCTGGAGCTTTTCGAAGATTTAATAACCTAATTTCCTTCTCAATCTCTTTCGGAGTAAAGGATTTGATCTTTGGTATGTTGATAGGGATCTCAGATAAATGTCTGTGTATAGCATTGTCTGTAAGGTAAAATTAGGCGTAAATACTTCGCAAAGTAGTCTGCAAATAGGACGGCCTTTTCCTTGTGCTTACGTGTGTTGAAATTCGTGATCATTTGTGACTAAGATATTCGTACGCAATTTGTAAAAAAATACTGTACGTATTTTCGACATGTGATATCATCGATTATTACTTTGTTGAATGAATACTATCTCATTGTTTTTTGTAGGCTAAGTATAAGTTCATTGTTTACATCATGCAAAAAGCATCGAGAGCCGCTTGTGTGAATCCTTTAGGGAAAAAAAACCACGTAATAAAGCAAAGACTGAAATCGTTTCCTACAGTTTTTCGAGAAAAATATCCATCAGTGCCCAGCGATGTCAAGATTTGCGACCCATGTAGGTCAGAGCTATATAAAAAAAGAGAACAGCTCGCAATTGACAACGATTTTGGAAAGGCAGGGGCTACGGTTCTTACGCAGATAATAGATAAATTTAATGAATCGACAACGACGCAGGACAGAATTTGCTTGCTTACACTAGCACCTATTTATTGGAGCCCTCAAAAATTAATAGAAGAATTTTCTTGCACTGAACGTGAAGCAAGAGAAGCTAAGGAATTAGTTTTGAAAAATGGCATTTTCACGTTTCCGAAAAAATGTTCACGTAATGCTTTGTCAGTAGAAACTGAAACATTGGTAAAAAATTTTATGAGCATGAGGATATTAGTCGAATGATGCCCGGAACAAAAGACTTTTTATCAGTGAAACAAAGTGATGGCAAGCGAGTTCACATGCAGAAGAGACTTTTGTTATGTAATTTAAACGAGTGTTTCGCTATATTTACAGCTGCAAATGAGGCTGTAAAATTCGGTTTGACGAAATTCACTCGGCTACGACCATCTTATTGTGTTTTGGCCGGAAGTGGCGGTACACACGTAGTTTGCGTGAAATTAATGTTGCACGGAATGGATATTGAAACGTTAACAAAAAATTCAAGATTGCTGTTAAAAAATTATCATGATTGTATTTATGTTTCTTAGGCGATTGTTCAGATTGTCCGAATACAAAGCCGCTAAGAGAATTTTTACTTGAAACATGAGATTATAAGAATATTTCTAAGGTCACATTTGACACATGGATGCAAACTGATCGATGTACAATAGCTAGCCGAACTGTGAACACTCATGAGTACGTGGATATATTAGCAGATAAAGGTAATTAAATAAAAATTCACGATTTTATTGCCTCTAATCAAAAACTTGAAAAAAACTCTTTTAGATCAAGAATTCATAGTTTGTTTTGATTTCGCAGAAAATTATGCCTTTGTCGTTCAAAATACAGCGCAATCATTTCATTGGAACAACAATTAGGCCACTGTATTTACAGTTGTTATTTATTACAGAGAGAAAAATGAACTGAGGCATAAGAGCAGATTATAATTTATTTGAAAAGTCACTTCAAGCGAGGAAAAATTTATTACATATCAGATGACGCAACTCAGCATTTCAAAAATAAACATAGTTTTTGTAATCTTCTCCATCATTATGAAGACTTTAAGATTCATGCAGAATGGCACCTCCATGCTACAGCACATAACGAAGGAGCTTGCGATGGAGTTGGGGCCAATATAAAACGAGGAGCAAAGCGTGAAAGCTTGCAAAAATCTAATATTAGAACACTAACTGCGGAAGATTTGTACAATTGGGCAAACAAATATTGTAAAGAAACGCAAGAGATTTTAAGCCTTAAATCTGATTACGATAAAACTGCAGAAGAATTAAAAGACAGGTTTTCAAAAGCTGTGCTGATCCCAGGTACTTTACAGTATCGTGCTTTTATACCCAATCTTGAAGGTAGACTTTTGATGAAACGATTTTCCCTTTCGACTCAGACTAACATTTTGCCGAAGATAAAAAGTTAGGTATAAAGACGGAAAGTAAAAAAGGCAGGATCATTTGTAAAAAGAATCAGTCATCTGCTTTTGAAATACCTGAGAAAAAAACAAGTTACGAAAAAAAAACAAAAATTAAAGGAGAAAACTGTATATAATAAATGTATATGAATAAATAAAAAAGTTTAGATTAGAATGTATAGTTTTTTTAGTAAAAAATTTTTAATATTTAATATTTTTTATTTTAAACATCCAATGAAGTTAAAGGATAAAAATACGGCACTGCCAAATAGTGGGTGTGCTCTGCGAGCGGCTAGACGGACCGCTTGTTTATCGCTTTATATCTTGTACACTAATGCTCCATCACACTGTAAAAAATATCATATCCGACATAAAAAAACCTCATTTTTCAATTGGGACTATTAAAAAAAAATATTAAAAATACCCTTTTCGAGATCTAAAACGTTTTGTATTTTTTTTAAGTTAAATAGCTATATTTTCGAAAAACTAATTACTTTATCGAAAAGTTGAAGAAAAACACGTCGATTATGTATTTTCATTATTCTTTTACAATACATTATGAGGTCGCAACCCTAAGCTGAAAAGTGAGTGTTTTGGCGCTCGCGCGCCGCGCTGGGACATCTATCATGAAATACCCCTTATATGGGTTGTTTGATAAACTTTGTTATGGTTCAAATGTGTTGTTGAAAGACATGGAAAAATTACCTCCTACTGCCTGGGCATGTGTGTGCTGCGGTTGAGGTTGCTACGCTAAAGTCTGTGCTATAACTCCAAATTTTTTTCTTAGAGGAGGAAACATTTTTTGTTGCAGCTCTTTGTACACGGAATATCCTTTATAGTTGGCTGAATGATTGCTATTGCAGTTTACGTCATCGCTTCTATCCTCCCATGAGCATTCAGATGTCAATGTGATTTCCAGCACGTTTAACGCAGCGTGAGCTTCTATTACAAATGATTTTAGTATGCTCAAATCTTTGACATTTAGCACATTAGGATATTTGGTAATTTACGTAGGGTGGTTCAATTGTGACGACTAAATATACTAGTCTGTCAATCTTGTATATAGTTTTGTTGTCGTCTGACAGTATTACTTCGACAAAGAATAGTGGTAATTTTTCTTAGTAATTTTCTGCTTGATATTCGAGATATTAGTAGCCTGGTGTCCAAGTGCTATAATTTTTTGTCTGTGTTGGTAGTTAAGTGTAGGTTTTTAACAACTACTCTAAAGGTACGCTCTTGTTTTCTTTAATAGGTATGAGACCCTGTATTTTTCTCTGCTACTACTTTAGTTATAATCGTGTCTTTATCATACGCCCTAGGCTGGATTTTAACTTCATTATCGTAGAGTACCTTAATTTTATTTTCATTTTCGGCAATTGTTTCTAGCAGTTTAATTAAGGGTTTAATGGTTTTGAAGGCTAATACAAAAATCGGCGGGGACTTAGAATCCGCCTTTGAAGGTGTCGAGTTTATAGTTTCGTCTTTATCTGCATTGGTCCTATTTAACGGGGAATAACGATTGGTAGGATTTAACCAATTGTTTGTGGTTTTTGTTTGCTTGGTCTGGGGAAGAATTTTATCGCTAGCTTTTTTACGATTGCATTTTCTACTATCTGCTGATTGTTATTCAAGGCCTTGAGCTGAAGAGGGTAGTGGTTGTAACTTCTGGTAGATTAAACCATTTTGTCCAGATAAATTCAAACTTGAATCGTTTGGTGGTTGTATTATATCATTTATAGAGAACTGCGTATATGGACTATTATCAACAGGCTGCCATTGAGGGCACTGATATCTTTGTGAAACATATGGTGGTTGGAAATTTTGGTCGACTTGCATAGAACAAAATTGGAGATTTGGATTTACTTCTGTGGCGGGTAAATAATAGTAAGCCATACTGACCTTTTAGTTGGAATTAGGAACTTGTTCGTGCAGATTTTTGAGGCTCTTAACCTGAGAATCATACTTTATCCTGTCGTTTGACACCACATGCACTTTGATGCACCTTTACGTAGGTATACGGCTGGGATTGATAATTTGGCGCGGTCACTGATATTACGCGAGGAAAACCCAGAAAACATTCTGATAACGCGCGTCTCTACTGGTTGAACTGCAAAACTCGAATCTCACGTTTTATGAGTGAGAAAATATAAAAGGTTTCTAGAAATAACAATTTTTAATACTATATAAGTAAATAAGTAAATTTAGATAAATCAAACCAAAATATATAAGTATTATTTATATAATATGTATTATTGGTTGCAGCTGTTTGCCATCTTTTTATTAGTCCTGCTTTTCCTTTTCCACTTACAGTATAGTTCTTTATACTATTACGTCACTTTAGGTAAAAAAAGGCTTTTTAATTTTTTTATTGAAAATGAGGGTACCTTTAGAAAAATGTAAAAATGTGTCTCATTTTTTTAAAAACTTGTCTAATGCAGAATTTTCACTTTTAGAGTGGAATAGTTAACAATCTTGTGCATTTAAAACAATATACAATTATATAATCGTAAAAACTGCGCTCCAGATACAGCACCTACAAAAAATTATTTTGGTTATTGTAACAAAAAAATGTTTAAATTAAATATTATCAAGTCACAACTGACATTTACATCGATTTAAAATTATTGTTTAGGGTCGTTTCTTGATATGTTTGTCTATCTAAATTTAAAATCAGATGTAAAGAGTACTGTATTTAAGGGTAACTAGCTTTATCAATGTTTGTATAAAATAAATAAATAATACATTTTTACGTGACTTTTTAATAAAAGAAAATACATATATATTTCATAATATTTGAGTTACTATTTATTTTTAAGGGTAACACTACAAGTTCTTCTTCCTATAGATTTTGAACTTGTTTTGTTATCATAAACAAAATTACATATTTATTTTTAAAACTATAAAAGTATTAAACTTTTAAAAATGTAGTGTAAATATGTTGAAATGTCGATTAGAAATATTTACGTTAAAGATAGATCTTAAAGCAGAAATTGATTGTATGCGGGACTTTCAGTCACTCTTGTTTTCTATTGGCACCATAACTAATTAATATATTATTTAATACTGTACACACGTTAAAAGGCTCATTGTATTTATAAATTACTAATTTTTACTTTTCTCTCAAATTAGCTGATGAAAATTTCTAAGAATAGTCAAGAACTCTTTCTTTATGATAGAGCAAAGTGTCGCTATTAAAGAAATTAAGAGAACTGTACATTTTTTTTTTAAATGAAAATGACGTAAAACTTACAAGCAACTTTGATGTGGACACTGATATAATCATTAGATACGCATTTAAGAAACGCGTCTTTTTATTTTTTCTTAATTTTCTCTTGAACCATTAGTTGGACGGGAAAGCATCTGATATAAGTCATCGAGAAGACTAAGCATGTTGATTTACATAACTTTTTGTTTCTAGTATGAATTTTGACTTCTTGTCCTATAATCGGACTGTAGTCAGACAACTTCAGTAGCATGCGTTTCGTAAAATTCATTGACAATTAATTTGAAAATACTATTTAGAATACTTACGCTACCGAATATTTATAATACTCTAACTATACTATGTTGTTACGTCAAAGAATAAATTTATAACTTTATAAATATCCTATTCTTGTTGCTCTTCATGGAACACAATTTCCGGGTGTCTAATCATAGATGACTTCAAAAAGCTCAAATGCTAATAAAAGCAACCTTAAGCTACTCAGCGTATCTTAAAACGGATATCATTTTTAACAAACATTAGACATCATTAATAATTGTCTTACTAACATAAGACACTTAAATAATAGATGTTGAATTCAATATATACGTTAAACATGAAATGTTGATTGAATACCATTAGACGCCATGCATTACATATAGCTTTGTTTATCATTTACTAATTCATAGACACAATTCATAATTTGAAAATGGATGTTTACTTTAATTCGGATTACCACTCTGCAAAATTTATTATATGTTTAGAATACACAGATAATATCAAAAATTCACATATATGTTCAATAATATAACCGCAAAAGATCAACACAATTTTCCATAAAAAATATCAATGTCGTTCATATTTGCAAACAAAAATTTGGCACAATTATAGTAAACACTAAAAATATACACGTTTAACAAAAATTATAAAAGACATACGCTTATTTGACTTTATATCGACAAAACATTGAGCGACGCTTGCAACAGTTAAAAAAACAAACAAATTTCGTACTCTATGTTGTGTTAAAATTGATTGCGTTAAAACATTAAGGTGCAAACCTATCAAATAGATTTGGACTATTTGTAGTAAGCACACGAAAAAATTTTGTCTTCTTCCCTAATAGATTAACAAAATATTCTCTCAATTCTACTTTTACAAACAAGATAAGCATTGTTGTTGTAGTACAGAGTAGTATAGAAACGGTAAACCTTTTATTAAAGGTATTATTCATATAATGGTGAACTTAAAAAAACTTAAGAAATTTATATAAAAAATACTGAAATATTAGCTTTTTCTTAAAAAAGAGACTTGAACGTAATGTTATCTAATAGTCTATCTAAGACAGGCAATTTAACATCACGTTTTTTTTTTATTTTTCATAGTATGTATTGTCTGCTTGTTGCTATTTTCTATGTCAAAGTATTTATTTATCTACACATTTGAACAGAAAGTAAACAAACGTAATGCGGCGTTGTCCTATGCCCTTGATTTGCACGAGAAAATCAGTGCGTAGTAAATAAAGACAGCCTATATATCTGAACGGAAAGTAAACAAAGACGGTTGACATGAAATTTAGCGTGTCGCGCTCTGAGCGCTTAATTTACACGAGGTCCGTACGTTTATGCACACACATTTAGGGCCGCTTTCGCTCTACCGGGTGGCCGCGGCTGCCTTTGTACTTATTATCCCTCTTATGGTGTAGAAACAGATGCATATTGCCTAACTTAATTAATAGTTTCCTATTCTATTGTAAAAACGAAGCTAAAATGTCGACAATACTAAAGTAAAGTTATTCAATTTCAGAACCAAACTATTGCCAACATTAATCTAGGAAAAATTTAAAAATTACTGCAAATAAATGTAAGAAATACATAGTTGAACTGATTTCTTACGTATAAATGTAAAACTTAAAATCACGGGAGTGCATTATGACGAGCCCATAAGCTTTGCATTGGTTCAACTTTACGTTTTACATATTTCTCATGGGCGGCTTATGCTTACGTCCATTAGAAATGGGCACTAAGTTCCAAGTTTTCGATCCAAGGAAAAATCGGACTCAATTAAAATTTTATACTTTCCTACCCTGCAAAAATTTGAGAAGAGGGGTGTGAAAAATGCTCAGCCTAATACAACAAAAATATCTTTTGGCGGGCAACCCCTTATCTAAAGATATTCCAGAAGCAGAATAAAGTATATTGTAAAGTTTCAGAGTCCTCCAAAAATACTATATTTACTTCGAGGTGTTTCTACCAATTTACTGTTAGTTTAACTTAAGCTTTAAGGGAACAAACTTCTATAGTTAACGCACATCAGGCGTAATTTGTAAATCACGCACTGCTTTCAGCGAGCTGTATAAAAGATTCAAGAAGTAAATTTTTTAAAATTATACTGACGAGCAGGCTTAAGAGAAACAAGAAAATTGATCTAAATATTGGGCAATTTTATTGACATAAATACCAGAAAGAACAAAAATTGCGGCGTATAAACAGTTTTATGACCTACGCTAACCTAACGTCATCCATAAGCAAAAAATCTACATACATATTTTGAGAGAGTAAAATTTTATTCTGTAAATGTACCATAGTTTAACGTCGTTAAGAATTCTAACTTACACTTATTGTCTAAGTTAAATTACTTTTTTCAATTGGTGTTTTAATATTTTTATATTAATTTAAGACTGTATTTCTTCCCATTTTGATTTAATGTACATATATAGTGCTTTTAGAGCCGTGGATGGCTTAGTGGATAGGTCGCTAGACTACAAAACCAAGAGTTGCGGGTTCGAATCCCGCTCTCGCCAATTCAATCACTGGCATTTTTACGGCCCATCTCGACTCAGGCTGTAATTAATGAGTACCTGGAGGTCAAACTTTGGGGTAATAATAGGCGGTCGGTACGTAGCGCTAGCCACGTTACTACCCTTATGTAACTATTATTATATGGTGCTTCTTTTCATCATCCTATGTCCCTTAATTCGTTAAAATTATTATAATGCTCCTACTTTAAAATTATTTCACAAATAAATATCTTTAGCATAAAGTAACATGGTTTCGATTCTAAATCAAATTAGGTAGCCATTATTTCAAGTGTAACAATATATAGGAACTTTTCCACTTTTAGTCTTATTATTCGCTTATTGTGTGAGATATATTAAAGTTTGTAATAGTTGTTTTTATTTTATAGTTTAATAATTCCAATTTATTCTTAACTGAAAAGAATGTTCAGGATTTCAAAAAGTGACGAGAGTATTAGAATAAATAAAGGATATAAATCAAAAATGTTCTAAGTTCTATAAAAGTGGAGATAAGACAGATAAATTATTAAAAAATTGTGTATTAAATGTGAGTATTAAACATTGAAGACATAGAGAAAAAAGAATGAGGTTGGTCACGGATTCTGAAGATTTGCTACTGACGGAAGCGTTTGGTAAAGTTCTTTACTAGAAAACCAAGTCCAAGGAGATTGAAAATCGTGTAATAGAACACATATTGCAATTGGTAGCACTAATTGCTCTAAGAATAGAATGGACTTTATCTAAAAATAAATTAGGTGCATATACAATTTTTCTAGTGTACCTTATGCATATGAGCACAAAAGTTCTTTTTTGTACTTACGGAATAAGAAATAGGGCTCTCTATTTATTTGTAATGCCATGAGCAGCAATTAATTTTATAAAATGTGTGCATTTCAACAAAAAACGAACGAATTTAACATTTAGAAAAGGATAATTTTGCTTTAATAGCAAAAGTCTATACCCAATGTCCCAACGCGATACTATATTACAATGAGACATTGGACCGCGGCCACCAGAGCGCGAGGATATTAGATCGCAGGAACGTTGGAGCGCTAGGACATTAAAACACAAAATATAAAATTACATGAAGGAGAAACATTAAGCATGACAAAGCAAAATTTGAAGCTTTCAACCATTAGTAACGTGCGATCAAAAATAGTTACTTGTTAATTTTCAACTGTTTAATAAATTTTAAATTTAATTGTTAAAATAGGTGAAAGGAAAATACGTATTTCTAGTGAACAAAATTTATTATATACAAAATTTTTTAAATATATAAGTACACAATTAAAATATTTTTTAGTTATTGCCTTCAAATATTCTACATATGTGGATATTGCCTTCAAATATCTTAATCAATATCTGTTTGAATATTTTAATTACAATGTTCAAATTGCCCTTAATTTTTTATAAAATACATCACATTGAATTTTTAATGTATCGATAAATTTACACATTGTCGGATGGTACATGGATAATTCACACTGTAGTTTCCGGTTCGCGGATTCTGCATAATTATTGGTACGATCAGTTTCGTATATGACTCTGACCATATCTCTGGTTAAAATAAAGAAAGCCGCCGTCCATTCCTTCTGCGATTGGGACGCCTGATATAATTGTTTTCGAACTATCACAGGAGTTCTTTTAATTCGTTTGAGAGCGTCGCCGGAAGTTCGTCAACCGCTTGGTCCAAATCAGCGTTGAGTTTGTACGCATGCCAATACCATCCTGACATTCACGACCCAACAGATGGCAATCTTCTAGTCGTTTTTTATGTTTTATTGTTAAATGGAAGAAGTCTCCCAATATTTTAGAGCATGAGAAAGCTTATTTGAATGAATTTATTGTCGTCAGGTCATAATCCACCGATATCCTCTTTTGCTGTAGTCTAATGCCCAAATCTTTTATCATGTCGACCATGGATGTATATGTTGCTTGTTCTTTATTCGGAAGAACATATAATATAAGATAGACACCTTCCAATTTTTTCGCCAGTTGTGGCAGAAAAGTAATGAGACTGATTTTTTATTTACCAAAGTTTTTATTTTTTTCAAACATCAATGTTATTCTCTTTAAAGTACTTCCCTTGGGCAGCTACACACCGATCGAGACGTTGTTTCCACTGTTGGTAGCAGCGCTGGAAGTGTTCAACCGGTATGGTCTTCAGCATGTCCGTTACACTCTTATGGATATTTTCTAAAGTCCCAAAATGACAAAAAGAAATCATGCTCATTAACGATTCTGTCAAGAAGATCAAGACACTTGTTTTTTCGAATGTCCTTCTGCTCAATTGTGAGTTTTTTGTCACCATTTTGGCACAGACCTTTCGCATGTGCAAATGTTCAGTCAAAATTTGATGAACGGTAAATCTGTTCAAATTTAATTGTTCACTCAACATTCTTAATGTTAAACGACGGTCTGATCTCACAAGAGTGTTCACACGTTCAATGTTTTTGTCGGTTTTCGTAGTTGAAGGCTGCTTCCCTGAACGGTGGTCATCTTCAACGTGTTCTCTGCCTTGCAAAAATGATTTGTGCCAGTGAAAAACTTGAGCTCTGGATAAAGAATGTTTCCCATAGGCCTCTTTTAACTTTTTAAAGTCACACTGGTCGATTCTCCGAGCTTAACACAAAATTTAATGGCACAACGTTGCTCCAAATTCCGCTGTTCCACTTTGCGTGACACACAACCAAAATACAACTTCACTAATAGCAGTCACAAAAATCACCTAGTTCACGTAACAAGTTAAAACTCGCACTGAGCTATGGGAGGGTATTTATACACGTGCTCTATCAAGGACAACAGCGTAGCGTTGCCAGATCGCTTGTAGTGTTGCCAGTCTCATTACTTTTCTGCCACACCTCGTATACTGGGTAGAATAGCTTAGGTGCTGATTTGAAAGTTCCGTCAATAAACTAATGCTCAGATTCAATCAAAATCTGAGAAAACACGATTATTTAGAACATAATACATAAAGATACAAATTATAGTAAAAACTTTATTTGATATGCAATAATTATGTATGAGCAAATAAATTAAGGAAAAAGTAATTGAGCTTTGTAAATTATTACAATGTTGTAGTAAATCAATTAGAATGCATCATATTTTGTAATAGATACATATTTAAACATAAAAATATTAGGTAACGCATACCTTTAAATTGTATTTTCGTCCAAATATCAATACTCAGCTTGATACTTCATTGTCAGCCAGTAAAAATTCGTCTATTTGTCCGTCAGGGCATTTGTATATCTTATAAAACTACGGAATTATTATATCATACAATCGTTGAGGCACTGCAGGAGCGGTATTAATTTGGCTTCTTTTCCTCCTTACCAATTCTTTGAGAAAACCATTGCTTGACAACGCCACTTGAATATTGGGTACCATACCTATCATTTTGACTAATACTATGAATGATAATTTGCTAAGTTATCTCCATAGTTTCTACAGCTCGACTTTAATCTCATTTACTACAACTGTAATTGCAGCGGCACAACTGTAGTGAGAGTGTTCGAGCCTTCGATAGCATACCGAGAGCAAAAGCGTGGAGTAATCTTAGAAAAGAAAGAGTAAGTAAAAAATTGAGAAACATCATAATATCTATATACCAGAAAACTAGAAAACAAGGAACATATAGTCAGACATGTTTCTAACCAAAGAAGGATTAAGACAAGGAGCAGTTCTTAGCCCAATACTTTTTAATATAATATTAAACAATTTCTCAAAAGAAATTAAAGCATTAACAAAAAAATCTGGTGTGAACATCACACGACTTTCCTTATCGTATTATTATATATTATACCGGGTTCATCGTCTCGGCCCTGCGCTGCTCTCGTCCCGGAACTTGTTATTTTAAATAAAAAAGGACGAGGCCCAAGTCCAACACTCGAAAGCTGATTAAAATAAACAGTACAAGACAACAATTTACTAGTAGTTAAAATTTTGCTACGTCACTGAAGGTAACCGTGTGAGCTCGGCCGCACGGCCTTCGCCATTATCGCCTGCGTACTCCCTCCTAGCGGCCAAGTGCTCCCTCCCGTCCTTCCGCAATCGGCTCGGTAGCTCTCCGAGCGCGCTGTGATTGATCTGTTTAATTAATTTTTAATCGGCTATAACATATTTATTTGACCTCGGATCAAAAAATTTCATTGTAATTTTTTGTTCGTCTCGGTTTGATCTATCCGATAATATAAATTTCCCGAAACATTTTATATACACCCGGTATATTAAAAATCCTGATCTTCAATTTTTTTTCGAGTTCCTATTTTACCAACTTTTATTTTAAATTCATGTTTATCTCATGATAACAAATCATTTTTATTCTCATAAATTTTTTATATCTTCAACCGTTTTTTTTTTATTAATTTAACCAGCGTATTTACAATCTACTCCTAATTTGAGTATTAAGTAAAATTATATAACAATACAATGTCATGTGGGGAGCTCTAGCCAGTGCTAGTCTCGCTAATGATTACATCAGTTTTGATTAGGTTGTGCGAGGTCCAGCGGCCATTATCGTTTGAGCTTTCTTGCGATGTCCGGTTGATTGGAGAGTTGTTCAATCCGTTGGTTAGGGTGTCCTGCCAAGTTACTGCTATAGTTAGTTGAGAGCCTTTTGATTTCACTATCTACGTAGGGAACTCCTAGGTCGTTATGAAGGGTGTCGTTCTTTATGTACCATGGTGCATTGGCCAGCATACGGAGGGTTTTGGACTGGAATCTTTGAAGGATTTTAGTGTGTGTCGCTTTGGCGCATCCCCAGAGTTGAATCCCGTAGGACCATTTGGGCTTCAGGATGACTTTATACAGCAAAAGCTTGTTTGATAGAGAGAGTTGGGAGTGTTTTCCAAGTAACCATGCCATTTGTTTGATTTTGATCTAATTGCTTCCTTTTGGCTTTGATATGCGAGCTCCAATTGAGTTTTTGGTCGAGGTGCAAGCCGAGGTATTTTACTTCCCTATGGATTGGAATTGGGGTGTTATTTATGCTGGTTTGAGCGCATTCGATACGTCTTATAGTGAAGGTTATTTGAGCCGATTTATCAGTATTGACTGTAATTCTCCAATTATGGAACCAGGCTTGCAGTGAGTCTAGATGCTGTTGAAGATGTTCCACAGCAAGTTCAGGAGATTGGTTGACTGAAAGGATGGCCGTGTCGTCAGCAAATGTCGCAAGTATAGTGTTGTCTGTGGTTCGTACATCTTGTATAAATTAGATATAGCAGTGGTCCCAAGACGCTGCCCTGCGGGACTCCGGACTTGATTGGATGGATATCTGAGACTGCACTGTTCATTTTGACTTGAGTAGTACGTATAGCTGACTGGGGAGGTGTAATTTGAGTTTGTATAACAAGCCAGTATGCCACACTTTGTCGAACGCTTGCTTAATGTCTAGGAACACCGCTGGGCATACATTCTTCTTCTCCATGCTTTTCATTATATGAGTGATGATTCGGTGGCTTTGGTGAATGGTGGAATGGCTTTCACGGAATCCAAACTGGTGCAGTGGGATAAGCTGGTCTAGGTCTACAGATTTCTTAATGCGCTTGAGTAGTAGCCGTTCAAGAAGTTTGGAAAGGAGAGGCAGGAGACTTATTGGTCTGTAGGATTATGCTTGGGTGGGCGGTTTGCCAGGTTTCGCAATCATTATTATCTGGGCATGTTTCTGTTAAATATTGTGGTAATTAGTACAATCGCTTTTCTGGGGAGGTTTTTAAGTACTTCTCCAACCATTAGGTCATATCCTGGTGCTTTACGCACGTTTGTTAGTTGTATTTGTTGAGAAACTTCTGCTGGCGTAAAGGGCTTGATTGGCGGTGACAATTGGCACGCAGTATCAATGAAGGATTCAATTTCTTTATCGTCAACATGACCTTGTACTTGTGGTGTTGTAAACACGTTAGCAAGGTGTTTCGCAAATGAATTGGCTTTATCAGTATCAGATCTGGCCCAGGTATCGTCGGGGTTTTTGATAGGAGGGATAGTTGCTATTGGCCGCTTGAATTTCTTTGTTGCCTTCCATATATAGTTGTCATCAGGAGAGAGAGAGTGTTAATGTATTGACTGAATGTTTCATTGCGAGCTTCCGCTAGCGCCTTTTGCAGTTGATGCGTTAGTCTATTATAGTGGGTTTTGTCTCGTCTATCTTTGGTTCTCTGCCATTTTTTCCGTGCCCTTTGTTTCTCAGAAATGAGGTTCCGTACGTTCAGAGGAATGTTGTCTCTTTCAGGTGATGGTTTTGGAATGGGGGTGGCTTGCCATGCAGCTTCTTGTATAATGGTAGTTAAGTACTGGGTTGCCTCATCAATGTCTTGAGCGTTTTTTATTCTGATCTCGAGTTTAATTTCATTTTTTAGGTAGTTCCTAAAATATTCCCAGTCGGTATGCTTGTTGCATAATTTTAAAAGAGGGTCTTTCGTGCTGATACTTATAATGATTGGCGTATGGTCAGAGGATAGATTGAAATTGGATTCCGTTTGTTGATAAGTATTCGCTATGCCATTGGTAACTGCATGGTCAAGTAAGTCTGGCAGTTTATGTGGGTCACTGGGCCAGTATGTTGGTTCACCAGTTGATAGGTAGTTGTAGTTGTTTCGTTGGATTGCAGCTAGCAGTCTCCGTCCTTTCGGGGTGGCAATCCTTGAGCCCCAAGCAGTATGCTTGGAGTTCCAATCACCCGCTGCAATAAATTTTGGCCCCAGGGTCAGTAGGAATTCCTCGTATTCTTCAATTGTGATGGGGTGACGTGGTGGGCTGTAGATGGACGCAATGACCAGGGGGTACGGGAGAACTTCTATTTTAAATTTTGCACTTTGTATTTTGTTAGTTATAAAAGGCTTCATCTCGTAGTGGGAAATTGTGTTTTTGACAATTATAGCTGATCCAGTGTGAGCTGTGCCGTCTGGATGATTAGCAAGGTAAGTAGTATATTTCGGGATTTTAACTATTGTTCTTTCTGTTGCATGGGTTTCGGAAATTAATAGGATATCGATTTGTTGCATTTGTAAGAAGGTAATTATTTCCGGGATTTGTCGGGTAATGCCATTGGCATTCCAGGTACCAACACGTAGGTAATTAGCCATTTTATGCTATTTTGTTAATTACTGTGGAGAGCATGTCGAGCACCATGCTGTCCTGGCTTATAAGTTGCGCGAACATTGCTTTAAATTCTGCAAGGAAGTTGGAGAGTAGATCATTAATGTTGTTTTGTCCTGTAACTGCTTGTTGATACGTTAGTGTATTTTGAGGAGTATGTGTGTTAGCTGCGTTGTTTGCGTTGCCGGTCCTATTTCTAAGGGGTGGAAAGTTCAGGTTATCCATGGTGGGGGGCACCTGGTGGGTTTGACGTGGGTTATTTATTACTGCTCTATATGTTGTATTTCTAGATCTCTGGAGATTTTTATATACAGTACACCCTTTATAGTTGGCCGGGTGGCTTCCTTGGCATAGAGCGCATTTTGCTGGAGTGTCTGGAGATTTCTTGCATACAGAAGTGCTATGTGTTTCACCGCATTTAACACAATTATATGGTCTATTGCAGTACGTTTTAGTATGGCCATAATTCTGACAGCGCATACATTGCGGTATAGTATTTTTAGTTCTGGGCGGTTCAATGATAACTTTTATGTTACTTAGATACTCTACATCAAATATCTTTTTATTATTCTCGTTTGGCTCCAAATCTACCATAAATAGCGGCAGTGGCAGTTTAGTTGTTCTGTGTCTTATATTTATGATGTTACGTACTTTATGTCCCAGAGCTGCTAGCTCTTCCGTTACTAGTTTAGTTGGTATAGTGTGGTGTAGGTTGCGAATAGCAATTCTGTATGCCCTTTCTTCCTTAATTTGATAAGTATGGTGCACTATATTCTCGTTTCTAAGGTGTGTCGTAAGTTTCCGATAAGCATCTATAGTTCGGGCATTGACTTTGACCACATTGGTGGCCAGTGCTACTGTATAGTATTGCTCTTTCTCGATAACGTTCGTGAATTCGTTAATCATCTCGTCATAATTATTAACTCCATAATGTATATCGGTGGAGGTTTGGGGATTTTTGGGGGTGAGTTAATAGGAATTGTTTCAGGGTTGTTATCACTTCTTATTTGCGAGAATATATCAAATCTGTTAGAAGTCAAGGTTTGACTAGCTTGTTGTGAGTTAAGTGTTGTCTGTGAATTTCTTCTCCTTTTCTTAGCAGTCGTTTGCCAGCTGTGTTTTGGGGTTGGGTTATTCTGATCGTCATAATTAGGGCAGTCGGTTAAACTTGCATCGTCTTGTTCGTCAGTATTGCCGGTATTTTCAGAATTATATGTTTGTTGGCTTGTAATCGTTTGCATCTCCTGGGGAATGTATTTGTGTACGGATTTATTGTGGGAGGGGGCAGTAAGGTTTGATTTTGAGGTGCGTTTACAAATTGCGGGGTTGTTTGAAGTCTGTATAGGTCTTGCTGTTGTACATGCGGAAAATTTTGCATGTTGGGAAAGTTAAATGTGTAGCCATAATTTTCTCGAGGGGTTTGAGCATTGAATGTTGTACCGGTGGACCGGGAGGACTGGACTGCACCGTTTCAATAATTGGAAACATGAGTTAACAGCTTACGTATATTAGAATATGTATGTTTATACGTACAGTTTAATGGATTGCAATAATATGCGACTAAACGTTGTTTGACGTTTAAAAAACTACACGAGTTTTTGAAATTAAATTAATAAATACATAAATTTGCCTGACCTTAAGCAAGGCTACGGCTGCGGCTCCGCCGTTGTGATAACTCAGGTATAGCTCGGCACGCACGTTCGGTCTGCTTGAATGCACTTAAGCGAGGCTGCGGCTCGGACGTCTGCTCTGCTTGAAGGCACTAAAGCGAATGTTCAACCGTTTAGATTCGCGACCGCTTTGCGACCGATTTTTCGACCTTGCGACCAAACGGCACGGCTTCGCACTGCGTCTCCTACCTACAAGTAACTTGCATACCAAATTTCAAGTCTCTAGCTCTTACGGTTCTCGAGATATCCTGTTTACTGACAGACCGACAGACACACACACACACGAACCAATGGCTAAAACCAACTTTTTTGGTGTCCTGAGGATATATTTCGTCCAGAAATGTGAAAAACTGGGTAGGTCAAATTTCCGCCAATTACATTACTTTCCTTATTATAGGATAAAAAACTGCAAGTAAAATATAGGGACATAAAAATGACTAGAACAGCAGAGAGTAACTTCGCTGACGACTTGACAATATATGCAAAGAACAAAAAAGACTTATAAGTAGTCGTGGAGCGCCTGAAGCGTTAAAAACACAAAAACCTCAGATTTCAGTTACAGCGAATAAATTTTTTTTAAAAAATATGGAGTTTTTAGCTAATAATATATATAAAAAAGTTTACCTATTTAAAAATTGTGATCTTGATTTTGAATTAAAATTGATAATTGCAATAATTCAAATGGTATAATACATATTAGGCTGTAGAATATTTTTGTATATCAAGTAAGTTAACGTATATATTTATATAGAGCTAGTAATTGGGAAAAAAGTAAATTAAGGAAGATTAAATAAAAAGAAAAGTATTAATAAAATATTTGTTTATTTAAACATTTTGCATTTTTGTCCATATCAAATATTTTCTTCGACTTCATTTATTTGAATGATAGGTGAAGTATTGAAGAAATTATTTATAATTGTGTTATAATCACTTGGAGCTACATTAATAAATGGTAAAAAAAATTATCAGTGACACATCAAAAGCAAGTGCATTAGTTAATAAATTCATAAATCTATTTCATCCTAGAAAATTATTATCATTTTTTAATTTTTAATATGTCCAAAGAATATTTAATTTCCCATTTGTTCCATCAGAAGCTGGATATATTTGAATAGGAATATTCCCTTTTTTAACAAACTTAGATTCGGGCAGAAGAGTCTTCAATCGTTTGATGGGTCGTCGAGGTTGTACACCATTAGCTGGAGTAACTATTTCAATGCTTCCCATATAATGGAACGTTCCTTTACCATTAATAGTGTTAATATTAAAGTCAGCATTATCATTGCAAAAGTTGCTGAAGCTTCGTATAACATAGCCTCTTTATATGAAGCACAAAATCTAAGAAATGACATATATTTATAACTTTTTTAAATCCAAATTTCTCATGAAACATCACAGCCAAAGTAATATACAGAGATGATAGAAATAATCTTGGTCACACAGTTGATATTATAGCATGTGCGATAGATTTACATCTCTTTTCATAACTAGGAATTGTTTCCATTTTATTTTTCTTATCTTTTAATATTATTTCTGACAGTAAAGCTTTAAAGGAATTGATTCATCAGTATCTTCAAGCATTTTGCCACTTCATGTATAATTTTTATTATCGCACACTTGAGCTCTTATGATTTTGCTAGCCGCTTCTAATATATGAAATTCCTCTTTTTCTTTATTATTATGTTTTTGATTGTATCAATTTTCTATTAAGACACCATGGTTGATTTTTTGAAACATATATTGGTATTGGATCCAAATCTAGTTGAAATAATAATATCATCGTGAAAGCGGCCTGTTAGTCGTTTTCTAATAGTTTTTCATCCGGGATAAGCTCTGAGATTTTTCAACTCTTGCATGGTAAATTGGCAGTCGTCATTCTCTTTTATGTACCTATATATTTGCTCCATTGTTGCATCTATCAAAATTCTCGGACTAATTTTCCTTTTAATATTACGTAGGTGATTAAAATTTTTAAGCAAATTATAACATTGTGCATGATATTTGGTTTGTTTCTGTAAATCTTTTATACAAGAAATTCTTTCAGGAATCTTCTAAAAATAAAATATCTAGAAAGAGGGTAAGCGATTATTTCTTTCTGTTTCTATAATAAATATGATACTGATGTGGATTTAACTATTATTAATAGTTCGTGCAAAATCGATTAGTTTTGATTGTTGTGTAACAACGGGGCATGTCTTTAAGAAGTTTATTTGTCATAATCTGTGAAAACATTTTGCCTACATTTTCAGTCTCAATTAACGCTTTAGTTCTTCCCGCAGTTATTCAACTGGATTAAAGTCTGAGGATTAACTAAACCCCTTGAATTAAGTCATTCTGTGACCACTGAATCCCTCTTCTACGGCTTTGATGGATATAGCGTATTCCACCACTTTTAAATAAGAAAAATTTATGTCTGTTAAAAAATTAGACATTTTTAACTCTACTGAGATCAGAAAATAAATTTGTAAACTTGTTTATGATATAAAAAGTTTGTTTGGCAGAGCGATGACAGTCTAGTTTTTCATTCGACAGGTCACGTTTGACAATAGAGACATAATTTTCGATGCATAATTTTATCAAGTTTATGGGAAGGGTCTACCACAGTGCGCAGGAGATATTTTAGACATTTCTCCATCGCTGTTTTACCCACGCATGCTAACGCCGAACAAGTTTCTTTATACTGTTAGAATAGAAATAAAACATCTCCTTGTAACAGCAGTATAGCACAGTCGCTTTCATCTGCTTATCATTAGTGTAGCTCTGTCACTTTAGGTTTTGCGTTTCAGTTTTGAACAATAAAGATGTGCTTGGAAAGTTCTCGCTGCAAACCAAGTGATAAGTGAGTATCAATACCCCCGTGTGATGCCCGGGGGTCAAGTTCATGGTTGCAAGTTATTTTACAAATCACGAATTATTCTAGAAAATACTAATACCTGGAGTTAATGAGGTAATTCTAGTACAACAGAAAAGGCTATTATTTCAAAAAATATCGTAGAATAACAGAATAAACAGCTTGTTACATACTCTCCGGAAAAATGCAAAGCCTAAAAGAAACTGCATAATAAATAATTTTAATAAAATGCAGCATTTGAGATTTTCCTAAAAATACACAGATATCTGCAAAATACATATAAAGACTTAGAAAATAGATTGACACAAAGAACAAGTGCTAAATTAATACTTCACTGATGAAGATGAATTATCCAAGCAAAACAAAGTAAAAAACATAAACGAATACTTCACTCACATCTACACAAGAAGGTATAAAATTTCCAGATTAAAATAACTTCAAAGGCACCAAAAAATAACCTACAACTAAAAAGTCCCAAAGCCGCTGCTAGTAATTGCGGATAACTTAGAGAATTTTAATCAAAAATTGATAAATTACTAACCAACTATTAGGTTACAATTATAAGTACAACAGCTATTAAAATTGATGTATAAGATGAAGAATGCTACCTAATATTAAATGTATGAAAACAAGCAAAATAAACCTATTAGGATTATAAAGAAAATGATAAATTATACTATTCACATAGTCCTGAGCAAATAGTTTTTCCTCTAAGAAAAAGAGATATAAATTTATTAAAGCAGTATCATAATTGAGAGTATAAAATTAAACTGCTTTTGAATACCTTTGTACTATCCTTCAGACATTATGACGATGTTAATAAAACATTTGAAATAAGAAACATTATGATAATCAGAGTAAAAATTATCCTAATTATGAAATCTGAACTAGTACCACCATAGTGTAAAAAATATTAACCCTACGGATACAAACAAAAATACTGTACTAAAAAAACCGAAGTACGTTATTCAGCAGAATGACAAAACCTAAAAAAACGGCATAAATATGTACAATGAGAAGAAAAACGCTCTACCAATTATATATGCATAGTAGCGAAAGAAATACATAAAATAAAAAATATGTAGCTAAAGAAACTCACTTTGTCACAGCACCCTTGAAGGGCATCTTAATCAGACACACGAAAATCAAATTAAAATAGTAATGCACCTAAACCTACATCGGCAAGACGTATTAACTAATAAAACAAAATATTAGTATTGGATAATTGGAATATTATAGCTAAATAACGATTTGTATAAATATAAATGGCCAATAAACTACGAATAATATAATAGAATGACAATGAACTCTTACAGTACCAACAAAAATTGCAACTAATTTTTGATTTAGAGAAAATTGATATATGTCTTAGTGTTGAAAGTCACTTTACCAAACAGACACACAGTAAATTTGAAGATTGTAAGATCTACTATATTATTCACCCAGATAATGCAGCAAAAGGTACAGGTATGACAAAGCAATCCATCTCAGACATCGGGAACTGAGATATCAGACATTTGTTAATGTATAAACTAAAACTTATATTGTTATTATTATAGCGCTATATTATACGCTTAGGCAAGCCACAAATAATTAATAATATATTGACTTTCTTGACAACCACGGATATAGGTTTATAGTGGGTCGTAAGTTCAATACAAAACACATACTGTGGGATTTGTACCAATAAAAACCAAGGGAAAGGAGGCTGTTAATAGCATGTAACTCATTAAAATGTGCAATATTATCAATACGCAAACTAACCAATTGAAAACAAAATCTGTAATCTTATAGAGTTATTTATAGTCAGAAATATTTTATCTAGTTACTTGCAAGTTCAAGAAGCATAAGATATGAATTTATATTCTTCTCCCATACTCCTGACCTGCAGTGACAGTGTTATACAAAGAGAACTGTTTAGCAAACTTGTTAATAGGCTGACTGATTGCCAATGCTTGTAAATCACGTTTTAAAATTATATTGAACTATTGATTACTTTAAAATCCGAGTAAAAATTAGATAATGACGTAGAATTGTTTTCAAAAAAACATTTAGCAAACAACTTGAAAAAATATCTCGGGAATTAAACCTATAATCTATATCTATATATGTGACACATTCCAAAATCAGGTCGTTTTGTTTCACAAATTCTTAACATCCCAATTCTTAATCTGCTTATTTCACTTATTGCATTATGTATGTACTCCATGTGGGAATTTTTAGTGTACAGTTTATTATGCCAAGTCCGAAGATGATTCGATCTCCTATCCCATTAAAGGAAGCCATTGCTAAATTTACTTGTTAGGACGATTGTATAATAAAATAATGGAAGTTATTAGTAGGGATGTAAAATATCAATTTTCTTTTATCTTCAGTTTAACAGAGCTGGACTATTGTAGTTATTCTAATAACACCTTTAATTATCTGTTATCAGGCCTTAAAATGCCATTTTAGTAGCCTTAATGCAATATCACTGCTTTAGCACATTTTGAGTATTTTATTTCACACCCCAGTGATCGCAACAGTTATTACGTAACCCATAAATATGCCGTCAATTTCCAAGCTCTATAAATCAATAACTAACTGAGAGCAATTTCGCAAGAAACCAAATGCAAATATTGCTTTACAACTAAGACTAAAAGATAAACCGCAAATAATACAATACAATTGCTACAACAAGCTACTCCAAAAATACCAAACGCCATAAAGGCCAGCAGATCTGCGATTTGGTTTTTCTAGGGTTCTCTTTGCTGGAAAAAATCTTATCAAGCCATAATAAAAGATATGTAACTGCTACAGATTGAATCAAAAATTTTTCCGTTTTTCTAAATTTGTCAAGTTTGTAGGCAAACTAATAACAAAAACAACAGCAATTATTCTACAAAATATAGCCCGTTATTATCCATGACCTTTTTCCAACAATTTAAAGGTCTAGAATCTGTCCAAGGTTCCAACTTGCCAGCTTCGAATCGATTTATCAATGTCGGGTACTTTTCTTGCAACTCTTCTTTGTCCAACACGGATGGCCGTCCGGACCGAGGCTTATTCTTAACGTCAAAACGCTTGAACCACATTTGCGCAACACGCACAGATATCGCATCCTCTCCTTCAACACTGCAAATTTCTCGCGTCGCTTTAGCTGCTTTCAATCTCTTCTTCAACAAAACTCTAACTTCAATAGTTTTCTGATTTATGACACTGAAAAAGATAAATTTTAATTAATAATGTTTTAAACGATACCAAAATGACATTAATACTGCTAGCAAACACCAGGTATCCATTTGAAAAGAAAAAAGCGAAAGAACTTTTGATTCAACTTATATATCTTAAGTCACCGTATCAGCTTATAAATTGCCATGTACTCTGATTACTGATTTACGCTGAATAAAAAAAATCATTATCGTTAACAGAACTGTCGAACTTGAACTCCTCTCGAGATTTCTTTATTATTTTCGTTATTATTTATTTCGCCTGAAACTTAACTCTATTTTTCATCGCTTTCTACAATCATCTATAGTAAGCTGTTTGGATCTTTACAATAATTCAGATTTTAATTTAATTTATTTTATTTATATTAGTAAATTATCTAAAAAAACAAAAATCATTAACTGCAAATAAGCGCAATGAACCTCACAACTGGTACAATTTAAAACAAGAGGAATGCTGAAAGTTTACTCAATAACTATTGTACCTATGTTTGTGTTTTGTGTCTACTAACTGTCTTAAATAATAGGTAACAAGTAACAAAAGTAATGAGAAAATCTATCTATAAAATTTTTCTTGTCATCAAGGAATATAGACTTACACTACTATAGCTAGATTTGTACTAATGTGGAATATGTCGAGTAGAATGAACATAAATACAAATTCAAAATAAAAACCTTTTTAGCGTGTAAGGTATTACAAATATTACACTGGACACGTAAACAACTTCTGCACAAAAAAGGAATTAATAATCTAGGGTAACTTCTACGCTAGAAGTGGAAAAAACTTAATGATTCAATCATCGATGACTACAGCGAGTCTACAGTAAATAACAATGGGCAGCGAGTTATAGAGATATGCCAAACATTAGACATAAAAATACTCAAGGGATAATTCCAACATCGCAAGATACATAAATTTACATGGAGCCAACCAACCAGAAAATTAAAATCTATTATAGATTATACTATTACAAGACAAACCACTCAAATAAAAATACAGGACGTAAAAGTATATCAAAACGCAGAATGAAAATCCGATCACTTCCTGTTCAAAATAACAATGTACCTGCTGCACAAAAAAAGCTAAAAATAAAGTTAATAACAACAAAGAAAAAGCTAGAAGGGTATTATCGGACAATAAGTACATCCTGAATTCTATTAATATAGAATCAAGGAGCTTTTTATACAAGCTAAGGTTGTCCTCAACATTCTTATTTGAATTAACACAACTATACGACAATTTGAAAAAGGCTATTCATGCAGTGGTATACGAAGCCTTAGGAGAAGAAACAAAGTATATGTAAAAGGTGGAAGAATGTTGGCGGAATGAGGAATTAGAAAAGTTAACCATGGAAAACTTATATTTGACAATTTACATAGCTTACTACAAATGACCTCCAAGATAAAACAAAATAAAATGAAACAAGAAATCCAAAAAGCAAAAAAACGACAAATGGAAAAACAATGCGATAAAATAAAACAGTACGTAAGAAGTACTAGAGCGAAAAAAGTCTGAGCACTCAAAAATATAAGGAAAGAAGAAAAATGATAAGAATAGACCAGTGGCAAAATGTCAAGATACTAAAAGAAGGCAGAATCTAATGCATCAAACGCCAAGAGGTTACATTACTGAGATAACAGTAGAAAAATTACAAAAATTTGTAAAAAGATGAAAAACGGAAAATCGGTTGACACAGAAGGTATCCCTACTGAATTGTTTTTAAACGACTACGGGGCACACGAAATATTTACCTATGTATTTAACAAATCCCTTACTGAACATAATCGTCTACCTCAAGATTGCAAGATAGGATATTTAAAATTCATACATAAAAAGGACCAAGAAACGACGGTGAAAACTATAGAGACATCAGCGTGTTAGCAACAATAGGTAAATAAGTAAGAAAAATAATAGAACAAAAAGTAACAATAGAAGAAGAACAAAGTGAATTTACGGTAGGACTCTCATGCATTGACAATATATTCTTGATAAAACAAAAAAATTAAAAAACTGAAAAAATCAAATATAAACAAGACTTATTTTTTAAAAAATATTTTATTTGAACTTGAAAAAGAATAGCAGATTATTTTTCTACATAATCTCCTGATTTAGAAACACATTTTTCCCAACGTGTAGCTAATTTTGAAATGCCTTCCTGGTAGAATGAAGTTGGTCGTGTTTCCAGTCAATTGCGCACGTAGACCTCAAATTTCTCATCGCTGTCGAATCTATGCCCTCCCATTGCTTCCTTGAGAGGACCGAATAGGTGATAGTCGCAGGGCGATATGTCAGGGCTGTAGGGAGGGTGTTCAACTGTCTCCCAGCCCAATTTCCCCAGTTTTTCTCTTGTTAGGGCTGCTGTATGGGAACCCACCTCGCACACACCTTACGAAACCCTAGCTCTTCTGTGATGATCGAAAAAGTGCTGCCATAACTTAGTCCAATCTCATCTATGGTCAGACGCCTGTCACCCGCAATAAATTGTTAAACGCGGACGATGTTTTCGTTAGTGATGCTGGTGCGAAATCGGCGATCATGGCTCTCATTTTCAACATTCTCACGACCCTCCACGAACTTTTTATGCCATGCGAACACTCTAGCTCGTGACAGTGTCTCTTCCTTGAACTGCGCAGTCAATCTCCTCAGGATTTTAGCTATTTTTACACCTTACGTGGCGAGAAATTTAATGATAATACGCTGCACAATTGACGACGCCACCTTCTGTTCAGACATTGTCACGACGGGTACAGACAGGAACAAACGAAATCGCCCGCCTGCTTCTCCCACTCCTGACATCCCTACCCAACACTTGACGAAGCGAGAACTCTCGCGCGTCAATATTGCGCGCCCGAGTTCAAAAGTCTCGTTTATATTTGATTCGCCCTCGTATAAAAGCCTTTATTACTGTCTCAGGCAAAAATCTCCTTAAAAGCCTTTATAAAACCAAAACTATTCAAAAAATATATAAAGACCAAACAAATATTATCAAGGACAGAAATAAACTATCAGCACCATTCCCCACCAACAAACGATTACGTTAAAGATCTTGCCTCTCCCACGCTGTTTAAAATATACATAGAGAAAACATGAAAAAATAAATGTAAATATACAGGCATCCCAATAAATAAAGACTATATATACTCTTTGTTGTTGGCGATGACCAAATAATTCTTTCTGGAGACGAACACGATATAACATACATGATGCGGATGCATACAAATCAAGTGGACCAAATATTAACTATAAAAAGACAAAATACCTGGTGAGTGGAGGAGATTTACAAATATAAAGCAAGACAATCCATAAATGCAAAGAGTATAAATATCCAGTGAATCATATTGAGACGTAAACTCAAAGAAATAATTGATGAACATAATAAGACAGTCTAAGCAAGTTTAACTCTATCTTTGTGGTCCAAAAGTATTATAAAAACACGAAAATAAGAATATACAATACTTTTATGCAAAGTATATTATTATATGGCCTTGAAACGTTGAAAATAAGTAAAACTAAACAACAAAAAATAAACGCAGTAGAAATGGATTTCCTAAGAAGGGGATGTAGAATTTCAAGACTAGAGTATGTCATAAATACAGTAATCAGAGAACTAACAAAAAACATAAAAATAACAGTCAATGAATTTGGGAAGACGGCGGCTTATATGGTATATATCGGTGTTATACGTTTCGTTTCACTTCCAGATTCGTTCCTAAGCGAACGCTGATAACATAACTTCTTATTCGTATTAGCCGCAAGCATATAGAATTAGCTAAGAGAGTGCACGAATTTACTAGAAAACTTACCATTATTTTTGTAGCAGAATTTAAGTAACACAAAGTCATTTTATGATTATGGAGAACGGCTGAGTCATGTTGATATACCTGAATTGAAAGAATAGTCTATAAGACATTAAAGATCACTGAAGTGCAAGCTCCAAGTAAACGATCGGCTTCACATGCGCCACGAGACTGTCTTGATTATTCTATTTAAAATAAGTATAACGACTATTGACTAGCAAATTTTCTTTTTATAGAATGATTTTTTACCAAGTTTTGAAACAAGTTTCCATATTTATCGTTTTTACATAAAAAAACTTTAATCAGAATACTTGTCTATGAATTATTCCATTTTTCTTCCTATTCCTGTTATAACTGAAATAAAAAGTTTTACTCTTATGCATCGATATTATAGGACTTATAAAGAATTTTAAAGGTTGCACAAGGAATGATAGGATAAGAAATGAAGAAATAAGGGAAGAACTAGAAATTTTCAACGTTAACGACAAAATAGAAGAATACAGAAACAATTGGAGACAACACGTTAATAGGATGACAGACGAAAGAATACCGAAACAAATCCTAAACTACCACCCAAGAGGACGCAGAGATGTAGGAAGACCGAAGAAAAGATGGTCCTAATCAAATGAAGTTCGGAACAGGCAGAATGACCTAAGCCTTGACGACAGAAGAAGAAGAAGAAGATAAAGAATTTTTAAAATAATAGCTTTGTTTGTCGTATTATTGCCTGTGTACTATGCGTATACTAATATGTATAACTGTTTTTAGGTCTGGTTTCAAAACAGAAGAGCAAAATGGCGTAAGCAAGCTCGCTTACAATTACTACAAGACGCTTGGCGTATGAGGTGTCTTGGGATTCCTACCCCTCCACTTATGCTTGCTGGTAAGCTTCTCAAAATTAAACTAAACCATAGTTTGTATCTTATAAAATTTGAAGATATTATCTTACATATGAAATTTAAAATCTTACTATATTCTCACCACAACTAGAAATCCCATATTGAGCACATTTATTAAAATTTACATCCTTAACTATTGTGGCAGAAACACACGTTGTTATATAAAAATAAATTGTACGACATTTAAGATCACAATAAATTTTGCATTATTGGACATCTTTTAGTCAGTAAAAATACCCATTCGTCAAATTAAATCTTACATTTTTAGCATATATGCACTCTTCTATCAGATGTTATAACAACTAACCCGCGTACAATCAATAACTGGAGATTTTACAATGAGCTGAAAATAGGACCACAAGTTGTCCACATTCAAAGCGTTTTGGCTGTAACATACAAGTTCACAATTGAGTTAAAAAAATTGGTGAGTCTGGTCATTGCTGGAAAGAAATCAATGTGATCTTAATACAAGTAATTAATTAGTTCTAATTAAATAAGTAGATTTAATGGTGCATAAATAATCTGGTAAAGCAGTCACCTCATTAATGTACAAGGAACTGCACTGCAATTGTTTTATCCTGAAAAATCACCAACTGTTATTTAAAAACAAGGTAGACAAAAATAAAAGTTTAGAAACTGCTTTTTAAACAAGACATTTACACTCTTATAATAATGCTACTTTTCATTAATAATTATAGTGCTCCACCCTTCAATGAAGATTTTAAGGCAGCCCTATGAATGTGCTGGGAGAAAGTATGTATTCAACAAAATTATATTCAGACTTACAAGATGATAAAAATCTAAGAGTAACTTTATAACGTCTTGTATTGTTGGTCCGCTACCCTTATAAGCCATTGTTAGCCTTAACTGCAGTTTTCTGGATTACTATATGCATAGTATGGTCAGAGCAAAGTTTAGTGAGAAACATCACAGCACCACAAATTTCTTGAAAGTCTCCATTATAGAGATGATCAATATGATCAATGAAAAAGGCAAATTATCCATGTAGTCAATTTAGGTTCATATCAAAAAGGTCATGGCAGCTGATGTAGGTTATACCGAAAAGTTTAGTTATTGTTTGTTATGTTTTACCTAATTTTATCAAAATAAATTAATTTGTCTTGTACGTTGCTTCTTTAACCAACTTTAAATGATTAATTTTTAAATGTCATTTGAAAGACTTGTACTATTTAACTTTGAGGGTTGAGATTGAAATACAAAAACAATTAAATTTATTTACATAACACTTAACACAGGTAAAGTAGTATAGATAATCATATTGTTCAATGTAATTCTCATCAGCGGTCACGACCTTTTCGAGCCGGACCTAAACCTGCTGCAAGCCAACACAACTTCCTCCTTGTCCATATGTGTCGTTACCTCCAAGATGGAGAACTGTTTTTAGTTTTACGATGGCTCTTTGACCTTCGCTTCAATCACGCCCCATATGTAGTAGTCAAGGGAATTAGAGTTGGGGCTACATAGTAACCACAAATAGAAGGACGATTGGTAATACAACTTGTATAATCAGGCCAGAATCTTCCTTGCCTTGTGGACTAGAGCGGAGTTTTTTTGGAGTACGTATTTCCTTCCAGCGGTTACCTTCTCTATCCAAGACTTGATTGTTTCTCCAGCACGTTGATATGGTTATCGGCGGTCATCTTAATGCCTTTCTCAAGAAAGCGGGGCGTTCATAAACTCCAACATAATTACAACAGCGGGAAACACAACAATAATTTTGGAGATTTTTCTTACTGTCCCGGATGAAGTTCTTTTTGTACAAAAAGAATCTCATAAATCAGGACTATCGTGTTTAACTTCCTATCCATTTGATTTTCTCAGTTTCCGCAGGATGAAAGACTTGTAGTGTACGTCCTGCATTGCTTTTTTTACGGTTAGATTGGTTGCTGTGAGTTGCTTACCAGCAGTTACCTCCTCATGGTGATCAGATTCCCTGAATTTTTTGGCTATATCGTAAATTTTTTTTGAGTGAAAAGATTCAAGTATAGTAGTTCTGCGATCGTATTCTCGGCTCATTTTACCAACTATCGTAGATTTTTGATTATGTGAAGTTAACATTTGTGCGTTACCCAATAGGGAATTAGGTATGCGCGTAAGACGGCCTTTCCGCTTACCTGCAATACAACCTAAAATAATTTCCGACTTACCTTGACGACCTTGTATATAATAAGCATGGTTGTATTAGCTCTTGAGTATAAATTTTTTACTATTTCAAACTCTGTATTAGTAAAGTCATAAGAAATATTTATTTACTATTTCTAATTAGTATCTGTATAATTTACTTATAGGAAAATAAGTAGAACAATAGTAATAAAAATAAATGCCGTTAGTTGACAAGAACATCCAAGAGAAGTTTAAGGTAAGCAAAATTACATTGTAAAGCAAACTAAACGTTTAGAGTTAAGTAACAATAGAATATACAAAACGATATAGAGGTGTGCCAATTAAAAATTTGCATAACTTGTAGTTAAGCAAAATTAATCAAACTAAAAATACAATTAATATAAATTGCTAAAATAATATTTATGTAAAACTAGCGTTTGAGCTGGTCCATCCATAGGGTTGAGGAAATCCAGTAAGGAGAAACACCAACAATAGACCAATTTAAACGTTCATTGTAAAATCTTTTAAAAATTTGACTTTCGGCCTGCAAACATCGTATCGGTTCTGACTGAAGCAAAGTGGTGATTAGTTCGGCCGCAAGGCCTGGCTCTTATCGCGCCTGCAATATTGTGTGTGTACATTTAATAGAAACATTTTTAACAGTTCAGCTGTGTTCTAAATCATCTAATTCAGTGCTCGAAATGAATAATTCACAATCCTATAATTTTAGTACCGGAATTAATAATTACAATTGTCAGCCTTTACCCCCGCAACAGCCTTTACCCTTATCAACAACAACAACAATACCAGCCGTCATCTCAAATGCATATTCCCAACCAAATCCACTGCCACTTTCACAAAATGTCTCAAACAACTTGCCTCCTAATCAATATCAGCTAATTGTACAAACATTTCCAAACACTCAACACAATTTTAACATAAATCCGCCACAACCTCACCTACAAAACGAATCCCCACATTCAATCACCTTACCGTCTCTGCCACTAAGTGATGAGTCTAAAATGGAAAATAGCGACACAGAAGCATCAGAAATGCATGGCTGGCAAACTGTCAGACCACTCAAAAAACGGAAACGAAATCCAAACTCTCCAACAATTACCCCACCTACTCAACTACTACTAGGTAAGTACTAGCAATAAATTTAGCGTTTTACGAAAAGACAATAATATACAAAATAATAACATCAATAATAGCGCATCCAATAACAAAACGCCAACAATACCTAAACCACCACCGATTTTTATTTATGGCGTCATTGATTATAATAAAATGATCAAAAATCTAACAGATGCGACAGAATCCGAAACTTACCAATACACTGCTTTACAAAACAATACAATAAAAATAAACACTCAAAACCCCGAAACTTACAGAAAATTTGCACGACATCTAAATGACAATAAAATAGTTCACCACACTTATCAAATGAAACAGGATAAGGCGTATAGAGTAGTGATACGTAATATACATTACTCAGTCCCAACCCAAGAAATTATCGAAGAACTACAAAAGCACGGACACACGGTGCGTAACATAATAAACATTAGATACAGTGTAACTAAACAACCTCTAATGATGTTCTATGTAGACCAAACCAAATTACAAACAAGTTTACGAAATCCAGCTTTTAAATAACATTAAAATACTTATAGAACCACCACATAAAAAAGAAATATAATTCAGTGTACTAGATGTCAATTATATGGGCACTCTAAGACATAATGCACCAGGCCATATCAGTGTGTTAAATGCGGAGGAAATCATAGAACATCCGATTGCAAAAAACCTAAAGACACAGCTGCTAAGTGTGCTGCAATGGAGACCATACCGCTAATTATAAAGGATGTAAGGTCTACAGGGACTTACTCAATGCAAAACACAAAGCAAGAGGGCAAACACTGCATACCCCAAATAACCCACAACCTTTGCAACAACAAAATACATCAGAGAATAACCAACATACAGAAACATTAAATTATGTGTCCTACGCTCAAAAAGTAAGTGGTGCAAATCTAAACAATCAAACTACAGATTTAGGAGTTCAAATGAGTGTTTTCCTGAATGAATTCAAATCAATGTTCTCACAGCTCATAAATCAGAACAGCATGATCTTAAGCATGTTCTCCACTGCACTAAATAAATTCAGTAATGGACATTAAATCAATTCGAATTACCGAGTGGAATGCAAATGGCTTAGCCAACCATAAAGCAGAATTAACAACTTTTCTACAACAAAACAAAATAGATGTACTTCTTAGATAGGAAACACACTTCACCGACAGAACAATGCTCAATATTTTACATTATTCCTTATACTGCATCAACCATCCTGATGGAACGGCTCATGGTGGCTCGGCCATAATAGTTTGTAATACTATACCACACCACGAGGAAACAAACCTTCAAACTGACAAGATACAAGCTACAGTAATCCATATTACTGCTCAACCATGGTCCCTTAACATTGCTGCAATATACAGCCCACCAAGATACGGAATAAGCACACTTGAATCTGAAGACTTCTTCAGACAATTAGCAGGTAAATTCATCATTGGAGGAGACTGGAATGCTAAGTATACACACTGGGGTTCAAGATTATGTAGGACAAAAGGAAGAAACTTAAGACAAGCTATAACAAACTAAAACCGTTTTTATCTATCTACAGGGTAACCTACCTATTGGCCAACAGACGCAAATAAAATTCCAGACCTGCTTGACTTTTTTGTCCTTTAAGGTATAGCACTTAATTATATCACCATAGAAGCATTCTGGGACCTTTCCACTGATCATTCACCAATAATCGCCACACTTAGTACTCACATAATAAACCGTCCTAGTTCCAAAGTTAACATCATCAAAAACCAACTAGCATATATTTAGAAACTATGTACATAACAACCTAAATCCGAATATTCGTTTACAACAACCGGAAGATATTGATAACGCAATAGATCCCCTCACACAAACCATACAGGCAGCAGCACGTATAGCCACGGCCCCTGAAAAACTGGGACAGAAACCAGAGAATAACATACCTGTTCATATAAAACACCTTGTCGCCCAAAGAAGAAGAGCACGGTGTATATGGCAAAAGAAGCCGCAACCCTAGTGACAAAAATGAATATAATAGATTAACACGACAACTAAAAATAGTTCTCCACGAAACCAGAAATGCCACATTCGAATCGTACATCACTAAGTTATCAGCAGACGACCACAGTATCTGGAAGGCAACCAAATCATTTAAGAGACCTATTCATCACACTCCACCTTTAAGGAAAGACGACGGGAGCTGGGGAAAACAGCAGGAAAAAGCTTTAACGTTTGCTGAACATCTTTCACAAATCTTTAGTGCAGCTGAACATAATAATAATAATGTTGACGACCTCGTTAGAAACTCCTTGGACGCTCCTTGCCCGATGATGCTGCCGATTAAATTCTTCACCCCAAAAGAAGTTAAAGGTATGATTTCAAAATGCAACAATCATAAAACACCTGGCTTTAATCTGATTACTGGTCAGATCTTAACACAACTACCCAGAAAAGGACTTGTTTTGTTAACTATAATTTATAATAGTATCCTCGGACTATCACCTGTAAATTTGCACAAATAATTATGATCAATAAACCAAATAAACCTCCAATCAGAGTTACTTAGTATCGGCCAATAAGTTAGCTCCCGATCATGTCCAAAATTATTGAAAGGCTCCTAGTTAAACGAATTTTTGAAGATACTGAAATACACACATTAATACCACCTCATCAATTTGGATTTGGATTTGGACTCCTATACAAACTTAAATCCTTCCTTCCCACGCCTCATTATCTTATTTTGAAATCTTATCTCACAGACATATACTTTCAAGTACGAATTAATACAGCAACCTCGAACTATTACCCCATAAGCCCAGGAGTCACCCAAGGTAGTGTCCTTCGTCCTCTTCTTTATTTGATATTTATGACTGACATCCCAACTACAAATACTACTACAATCGTTACGTTTGCCGACGACACCGCTCTATTATCCATAAGCGAAGACCCACAAATTGCATCTAAAAATCTGCAAACGCATCTTCATCAATTGCAAGTTTGGCTGAAACGATGGAAAGTCAAAGTAAACCATACAAAGTCCACACAATTCACATTCACGAACAGGATCACCATCTGCCCTGCAGTCTTAACAAACGACAAGCTGTTACCTGTATCTACTCAAGTCAAATACTTGAGATTAACACTTGACCATAGACTTATATGGAAGGCACAAATTTCTGCTAAGAAAACCCACATAAACCTAAAAATTCGTCAAATCACAACTGCCAACAGAAAATAAATGACTCCTCTACAAGTGTATCATAAAACCTATCTGGACGTACGGTATCCAGCTTTGCGGGTGTGCTAAGCCATCTAATACTAAAATTATGCAGAGAGTCCAATCTAAGATACTTCGAATGATCTTCAGTGCACCATGGTACGTTAGTAATAAAACCTTACATGAAGATTCTGGAATACCGTTTGTGGAAGAATAAATTATCAGATTAACAAGGAACTACCTCGAACGGCTCCCTGATCACCCCAATGAAGAAGCCATGCAATTATACATCCAACCTGAAATCAGAAGACTTAAAAAACAGTGGCCTACAGATATATTAAATCAACAATAATCAATAGTTAATTTATCGGGAGTGTTATCGCTGGATACCATATCCCCTCCTGTATTGTAGTTCAAGCACTTTTACTTATGGCCATCATTGGCAGGTTGTAAATATTTACCTCGATAAAAAAAATTAAAATTTGTAAAATACTTTTAAAGACACAATTAAATATATATTTTTAATTATTCTTATCAAGTGTTCCCTGTTGGTGGCGATCTTTATTTTAAACTTTTACCTTTTCTTATATAGGTTTCTTATATAGGTACCATCTATATACACATATCGCAGAAATTAAGAAAATTTACTATTTAAAAATTTAATTGGGTACTCATCTTCGTTGACAATTTGATCAATACTTCTGTATACCTGCTCTTGGCTAGTTATGGAAGACAGATTGATTTCTATAGAATAATTCTTTAGAATCAAAATTAATCTTAAATCTAACGATTCTATTTCCACTTTTAAAAACATCACCTTAAATATTAAAAATTATTTGTAGAAAATCCTGTTCTAGACTTAATAGCTTCCCTTGTCCTATTCAAAAAAATTATTTAGTGTAGCTTTGATCATTTTCTGCTCTCATATTAACTACTATACTTCTTTACGCGAAACATTAAATTTGAAAAATATCTTAAGATCTCTTGACTCTCAGTTTACTATCGTAGTGAAATTGGTAGAAACCGAATCAAAAGACATACAAATATATTTTAGCACAGTTTTGCCAAATTAATGTACTAAATTTTTTTGAGTTGGTACCCACATGCTCTTTTTATTTATTATTATTTTCAATTATCAAACGTCAGAAGTGATCAAATTTAAAATTTTAAAAGATTTATTTACTTACTTTGCTTATTTTTTATAACTTGTCAATATTTTTAAATCTCGATCATTTTTACTTTCCTTATCCTATAATAAGGAAAGTAATGTAATCGGCGGAAATTTGACCTACCCAATTTTTCACATTTCTGGACAAATTGTAGCCTCAGGACACCAAAAAAGTTGGTTTGAGCCATTGGTTCGTGTGTGTGTGTGTGTGTAGGGGACGCAGTGCGAAGCTTTTGGTAAAAATTGGCCGAGTCGTTTGGTCACAAGGTCGCAAAATCGGTCGCAAAGTGGTCGCGCATCTAAACGGTTGAAGATACAAAAAATTTATGAGAATAAAAATCATTTGATAAACATGAATTTAAAATAAAAGTTGATAAAATAAGAACTCGAAAAAAAATTGAAACTCAGGAATTTTAATATACCGTGTGTTCATAAAATGTTTTGGGAAATTTATATTACCGGATAGACCAGGCCGAGACGAACAAAAAATTACCATGAAATTTTTTGATCTGAGGTCAAATAAATAAGTTATAGCCGTTTGAAAAATTAATTAAACGGACCAATCACAGCGCGGTCGGAGAGCTTCCTGGCCGACTACGGGAGGACGGGGGGAGAGCGCTTGGCCGCTAGGAGGGAGCACGCAGGCGATAACGGGGAAGGCCGAGCGGCCGAGCTCGCACGGTTACCTTCAATGACGTAGCAAAATTTTAAGTTCGAGTCAATTATTGTCTTGTACTGTTTATTTTAATCAGCTTTCGATTTTGGACTCGCGCCTCGTCCTTTTTTAAATTACAAGTTTCGGGACGAGAGCAGCGCAGGGCCGAGACGATGGACCCGGTATAATATATAATAATAGAATAAGGAAAGTCGTGTGATGTTCACACCAGATTTTTTATACATTGTTTGCTTTAGTCGAAATCAAATAATTACAATTATGTTATATTTGCAACGTTTGTATTTTTTAAAATCCATTATAAAGGAGTGTCTTTCAATTTTCATAACAATAATTTTTGATTTTTCAGCTGCAGATTTTTTTTTTTTGTAAGACTGCATTCTCCAAATATTGTCTTAATACAATTATGCAGTGATTTATAACTTTTTCTAATTTTTTATAAAATTATACAATTTTAACCATAGCTTCGTCATCAAGTTTTTTCTATTTTGACTTCTTTTATTTTATAAGCTGTTTTAATACTTTCCTTTAATGTTTTCCGTCTCTTTCTTCCTTAATCCTTTTTGTCATATATAGCTCTTACATCTATGGCTTTTTAATAAAATCAGCCAATAGCTTTTCTTTGGTTATTTTTAATCGTTGCATTTACTTTAAATAAAAATATTTGAATACATTTAAGCAAACCCCTTATAAGTAGTAATTGACAGTTATCGCTATATGTGACACAGACGACAAAATTGCATTTTTTTAACAAATACATTTGACAAATTTTTAGTTAGTACACCGTACATACGTAGGTAAATCAAATATAAATTATTTATTACACGCTAGAAACCGAGGCTTTTGAGTCTTGTAAGTAAGAATGCCCGAAGGGAATTCCTTTTGTAAGGTACCACGCACTATAACTTCCTTAATCACTATTATTAGCAAGTTTTTCGCGTAAGACTGTTGGAAATATTAGTTAACGCCCATTACAGCAATGCACCAGAGTGAGACGGAATCCGTGTCAGGCAAACAACATTATTGCGAACAATAGAAATTCACCGACGGTCATCAAGCAACAAATTTTTAACTTTTAGCTTGCAAAAACTGACTGAAGAAACAGTAGCAGAAATATGATTTTTTGTTTGCAAATACTTTCAGATCCCATTGTCATTATGTAGCAAACGAAATTTTTCATGCCTTACCGACCACCCTGTATGAAACGCACACAAAATTTATTTGCAAAAAAAAGAGGTTTCTTTTAGGCCCTATAAGCTAGTAAAGAAGCCGTTTTGAAAATATAAGCAAACAACCAAAAAAAAAATTAAAATTCTAAGCTATTTTTGGGCAGAAAAGCGGGGAGTACAAGAGTGGGTTATTGAGCATTTTTTAACTGATTTTATGGTTCTATAGCGTAGAACCCCGATTGAGTCGTTAAATCCGTTTTAATCAAACTTTGCAGGAAGAAATTCTGCTAGGGAGTCTACAAAACTACAAAAATCCCATAGGGTTTCTCATCTGTCAGCAGCTAACTGAGCAAACAAATTTTAGTGTGTTTTTAGAACACGTTTTAGTACAATTGAATCGATTTAAATAGTATTGAAAATCGCATCTTGCTATCTGTTCGAGATCTTAAAAATTGTTTTCAACTTTAACCACTTTTTTGACCATGAAGGAATTGGAATGGCATTCACTAGGTTTATTTTCTTCGACATGGCCGAACTAGAGCCATGGTAGTCGGATGGTCGTAGTTACTTCTCCAAGTAAGTTAGAAAGAGCAGGGATACATAAACTAAAGAAGTTCACAGGTTTCAGAAAAAGTACAATACGACAGAACATCTTCATACAATTAAACAACTGATTGAAAACCAACTAAGTAAATAAGGTTTAACAACTTAAGCGTTTCATGATAAGATTATGAGAGAAAGAAATAGAAGCCTGATTAAGAAAGTAGAAGTAAAAGCAAGAAAAGTAAATTGAAGGTGAACTATACAAAAAACAAATCATCATCATCATCAATTTATATACATTTCAGAGCAAAACAATCGACTCAGCAACATGCACGAGTTTTGAAAGAATGTGTGTCCACTTCAATAGCATTCCAAGTAAAGTTGAGTGTGCTGTTTGAAAGCTTAAAATCTGTGGTTTTCAATTATACCACTTTGATTAGAATTGAATCAGTTGTGACAAAGTTATGGACCTACGAATATGTATAACACAAAAGAGATAAAAAGAAAAAGTTTATTACAAAAGAAAAAAATAAAGTTCTCAGTTAAACGTATTTAATAATTTTTTCAATACATGGTGTTACCAACTTTACTTTTAATTGCACTTTCCTAGCGATTACAAATGGATCGGATGACTTTTCCTATGCCTTCCACTCTTTAATTAACGCCGCTCTCAATTTCATCACGCTCTCTGGTGCAAGATATCTGCCCCAGACTCTTCGCTTAAGCTCATCTCAAACATACTCAATTGGAATCAAGTTTGGACTACACTGAGGCCATTTCATTTTCGATATACCGACGTCAGCCAGGTAAGGTAGTAGTCACTCGCCCGGTGCGTCATCGCGCATTGTTGTGCATTAGCATGAGGTCCTCACCAACAAACCCCGCGAGGAAAACAACCTGTTCCTCCAAAATGTCCCTGATGTAGCCGTCCGCTGTTAAACCTCCTTCGCGTCTTCCACTAGGCACGAAAATTAACTCGTGCATGGAAATGCCCACTCAGAACAAACAAAATCTACCTCCATATGCGACAGTTTCTTAAATACAACAATAAGCAAATTACTCATCTGGCCTTCTATAGACCCGACGTCTTCTGTCGTTGCCATATAGGCACATCCTGGACTCGTCGGTAAACAATATGTTTACGAGCAAATTCCAATCGCCTTTGCTTTTGGACTGCAGTTAGCTTGGGACCCGTAGCTGCCTTTTTGGGGTCAGGTCTTCAGTCTTCTTCTCGCTGCCCAAGCATTGGTATCTAACCGCGCTCAACTCTTGCTTGAGGTCAACGCCAGTTATATGTCGATTTCTGAAGGATATTGAGACGAGAAATTGACTACTGGCTACTGCCACTTCTTTTGTTGATGGACGTAGCCTCCGGTTTTCCGGTACCAACGTCACACTCTCTATGCAGCTGAGTGACTCAAATTTAGTTGAAGTTTCCCACCATCCTCTGAAGTCCTCTCTCAACAATGCACCTTCGTGGTCTGCTTCAGTGGCACTCGAGCACTTACGGCACTTACTTACGTCAACTTCGGATAAGTGACTAAGATGCAATAAGATGCTATAACAGCCAAACGTTGCTGGCTAGATTTTTTAGTATTCTTAAAAAAGCTCAAGTGATATAAATAATTAGTCGGAAGGCAAGAGGCAGTTAAAAATGAAGGTCACCAAAGTCGCTTATAAACCAGGGTAAATGAAGTTGTAATAAGATACAAGAGTGCTGAAATTGTCCGAACTATTATCTTGTGTTAGAACAATGCTCCATATATCGACTTATGCTCGAAAAAAACTAAGGATTTGTTCTGGATTACAGAGAAACGCCCTCACTATAATTAGAATTTATTACCTTAAAATTGTCATTTTTTAGACCATTAAGACAAACACTTCAAAAGAGATTTGATGACGATGTTGTTTACAGTTGGCTGATGCCACAACCACCTTCATTTGACGATAGCGAGATTAAGAAACCATCTATCTATTAGAAAAAATGTGCTTAGTTAAGGAATTATGAGCAAAACTAACTTTGAATATTCCTAAACAAATAAAAAAATAATTTTAATTTTGACAATAAGAATACTTTTAAGGAAATATTTAGTGTCAAAAAATTTATTTTAATAAATAATACCTCACTTTTATCCCTGTATATTTTGATGAACTGATTATATATATTCACTAATGACAAACGATACTAAAGAAATTACATTTTTTAATCACTATAATTCGTGCAGTTTGAAAAGAAACGACGTGATATGCAGAATCAAAAAAGCAACCACCCCAAGGTGGTTAAGTATGCTAATTGCAGATAAAATTAAAACTCTTCTTTTTAAAAACAAAAGAAGATCGTCCTTGATTTTTTAATTGCATCGAATACTCCGTTGTTTTGTATTTATGGTACTAAAGCCTATCATAATATGAGCATTGTAAGAACCATATGTTGCTGTTATTGTTTTGTAAGCAAAAATATCAAAGGCCACTTATCCAACAGGATCTGAGTTCGCTGTGTATCGTAAAATTTAAAGTTACCAGTTTGGTAGAAAGACATGGTTGACATTGTTGGAATTATTTTCTTTCCTAATGTTTCATCCCTTCTAATGGGCTGTGCTTGTAGTTGCCATATTATAGAGCAAGTCGCCCTGTGCAAATTTTATTGATTGATTCTTATTTATAATTTTGTTTTACAATAAAATTTCTTATTTTAATAAGTCAACATCCGTTTATGATTGTGAGATTATATATAATACAAAAATTACAACTTTAATTATAAACACGATGACCATATACTACATGTGCTCACTTTCCAGTGTTTTATCTTTCAATTGGTTCAGCTAGTAAAATGTTTGTTAGTCACGGTTGTGCATTATAATCTACTCTTATTGGCTGCTAAGTTACATAGCCGCCGCGTGAACTGTTTTATTATATCAAAATTGGGACTAACCAATGTTCTATTGCAGAGTAATTGTAACATAATTAGGTTGTAACTTTTGGAGCAACAAAGGTGAAATAATATTTTTACATTAAATTAATCTAATGATATTATTAACAGGAACTTATTGAGTATAGTTATTATAGTTATATAAACATATTGATTACGATAATGTAACTGGTGTTTAACGTTGAATCCAATTTTAGGTACTGCGCCACCTCCAGAACAACCCCCGCACGACAAATTAACGGACAAGGGCTTCTCCATGCTCTCGTCTGCCCTTCCAAGGCAGTGCCCATGCTCTCCGGAAGTTGATAACCGCCTCCAGGAGTCCGCAAAGTTTCACAGTCCTCCAGATCCCAGGACGCCCTCTCCCACGGCTCCAGACGACCTGTCTATGCCTCGAAAGCACTCGCCTCTCGAAGAGCGCAAAAACAGTTACAGAATCAATCCTGGAAACAACGAATAAGAAAGTATTGCTCTCTATTGCTCTTTGTTGTCAGTTAGGGGCTGTAAATATCATTGGTTTATTTTGTACCACCTAGTCGCGGTAGCTCTAGCAGTTCTGTATTCAATAGCGTTGTAAAATAGTATACATAAATGTCGGCAAATATGTGTCTATCTAAATTAGAGATTTATGAAGGAATTCTATGTGTCAGTAGATAATTTATATAAAGATAAATAAAGCAAATTTGACTTTCTGTTTTATAATTCAATTGCTAAGATACCGGGTGCCTCAAAAACACTTTAGCAATAATTCTAAAAGATGTCTTTATTTTAATATGTCTACCAGTAAAGTTGTGTCTTTAAATTACCAAAAAAAGCAAAACTAACAAAAAGTAAAAAATAAATTTGTTAGTACTTTCTCTCTCTATTCGGGTCTTTCGGTGCCCAGTATCTCCTTCCACTGTTGTCTGTTTTCCCACGCATCATGTTGTATATTCCATTTTAGTAGTAAATGGTGCATATTTTCTTTCAGCCTTTTCGTGGTCTACCTCTTTTACGTTTTTCTATCGGTTGCCACCACATTACTTTATTTAGTATTCGATCATATTTCATCCTATTTACGTGTCCATACCATAATAATTGGCGTTTTTCTATTTCTTCTTCTATGTCGTTGTTAATTCCCATTACTTCTTTTACATAGTGGTTCCTTTTCCTTTCCAACCTGGAGATTTCTGCTGCCCTTCTCCAGTAATCCATATCTAGTGTTTTTAACACTGCCTTCGCTTAACTGCCATACTTCTGCTCCATACAATACTATACTCTGGGCTATTTATTTATATATACGTTTTTTCGTATTCTTTCGTATATTTTTATCCCATAAAATTTCTTTAAAAGCGCCAATTGCTCGTCGTCCTTGTTTCATTCTTTCTTTAACTTCTATTTCGTATATTCCTTGCTTACCTATCGTAACTCCCAAGTACTTCACTTCTGAGCAGGCTTTTATATTCTCGTCTGTTTCCAAAATAATCATGTCATTTTCTTTCCCTATACATAAATCTTTTGATTTTTTGTGTTAATTGTCAATCTCCATTTTGTATATTTTTCTTCGCCTTTTCTTATCATATATTCTAAGACTTCAATGTCCTGCGCTCCGATAACCTGATCATCCGTGAATTGTAACGTGTAAAGTGTACAGTTTTCTTCTATAGATATTCCCATTCCTTTACATTTCGTTTTCCACCTCTCTAGTACTTTATCGTTATATATTTTAAATAATGTTGTAGAAATATAACAGCTCTGTCCCAGCCCTTTTGTTATTTAAAATGCTGTGATCAGCTCCGCTCCTACCCTTACTTTCGCTTTTTGGTCTTTATTTAGATTTTGCACGGCTCTAACCAATGTTTTATTGATGCTGCTGTCATTCAACACTTTCCATACCTTTGATCTGGGCACATTATCGTATGCTTTTGTAGTCTAGGGATATTAGGTGTAGTTCTCTTCCAGTATCTAGCTTCTTCTGCATTACTAAAGTTAGACTAAAGAGATTGTTTACGCAGGACCTTCCGGCCCGAAATTCACATTGTTCTTCTACTTGTAATTCGATGTATTGCTGCTCTATTAGTTATTTCACTACTATTCCAAATATTTCACCAAAGACATTAGTTACTGCAATTTCACAATAGTTTTCACCTTTATTTCTTTTCCCTTTTTTATACACCCGTGTTATATAACAAAATTTTCATTTCTCACGTATATTTTCATCATTTACAGCTTTATTTATTAATTTAGTAATTATTTTTCCTAGCTTTATTGTTCCTGTTTAACTAACTCACCTGGTATGCCTCCTGGTCTTACTGCTTTAATACTTTTAGTTCTTTAATACCTTTCCTTACTTGTTCTTCCTTTATTTCGGTATGTTCATCCGTCCTTACATAATTCTTTTGCTTGTGGGCTGTGTGATATTTAATTTTATTTTCTGTTACCAACGCCTGGAAATACCTCTTCTATCCCTTCATTTCTAAACTAAATAGTCTACTCTTTTCCCTGTGCTCTGCTCTCAGATTTCTTATACATTTCCATGATTCCGATATTCTTCTTCCTCTTATGTGCATTTCTACTTTTTGCATTTCTGCTCCCAATTTCTTGTTTTTCCTTTCTTATTAGGTTTTTACTCTATTTGACTCTATCCTATATTTTCTCAATCCTCATCTAGCTTGGTATTGAGCCATGTTATATAGAAGTCTCTTTTATAATTGATTTTTTCGTTAATTTCCTCGTTTATCCAATAGTTCTTAGATTTAGTTTTTTTCATTTTTTTCCTAGAGCTTATATCGCAGCTTTTTTGATAGATCTTTAAATATGTTTATATATCTCAGTATTTTTCCATTTAAATTTTCGTTTAGGTAATTGTTTAATCTTATTTTGATATAGATATAATGTACTAGGATGTTCTAAGTTTTGTATATTATATTTTGCGTGTTATTTGCAGCATCTTGACTTTCTTTATGCGAAAACACTATTTAACTAAAAGTGATTTGTTCCACAAATAGATCTTCTTTGAACTTTGACATCTAACACTGTTCCTATAAAGTGCTTCTAAGTTATTATATAGTCTATTATTGAATTTATATTTCTAACTGCTTTATACCAAGTATATTTGTGTATCTGCTTATGCTTGTAGAATCCGTTGTTAATCTTTAAATTGTATTGTTGACATATATTTATTAATCTTCGTTCATTGTTGTTTTGACTATTTCTCCAAAGAGCATTTTCCACTTGTAATTGAAAAGTCCCCACGGGCGTGGCACTTTCTAACCTTGAAAAATATAAAGACTTTTTTGAGTGAATAATTAGTGTCTAATTACTTTCCCAAAAGATTGACGGGAACATACTTTTTTTTGGACTTGAAGTTAACATTAGAGTCTATGGGAAATGCTAGTTTTTCGCGATTTCCGGTTAAACTATAATAGGTGACCAACATATTTTTATCAGTTAAACTACTAATTACACTGCTTCTAATAACACATTACTTGACCTTCGAAACTATCGGGAACATTGTCAAAATTGACTTTGAAATTTCAAATTTTTTTCAAACTTGGCCGAAATCGGAAACCGAATAAGTGTTTTAGTTACACTAGTTGTGGTCATACTAAATATAAAATATTAGCTCGATCCGATTAGTAATTACTGAGAAAATCGAGTTCCAATTTGGTGTCAAGTGAAAAAACTAACTATAACCCCGCTCACGGCTAGACTACACTAGGTGACCACCAAGTTTTTTATTCGTGTTACACAAGTAATGATGCTGCGTCGATAGACACAAAATTCGTTTCTCTAACGTATCGGGAACATCATAGAAATTGACTTTGAAGCGGCAGATTTTTTTCCAATTAAACCGGAAACGGAAACTAAACATAAAATATTTTGACCCGAGTTGTAGGCATACTAACTATAAAATATCAGCTCGATCCGATTTGCCGTTATTAAAAAAACGGATTCAAAAAATTCAGACGGCTTTTTGGAGTTATAGCAGTTTCTTACTATAAATACAAATTCCAGATTTTTGAAAATAATTGTGTCTCATTACTAGGTCGTAACTATAAACCGAAACGTCAGTCACACACCCAATTCCAGCCAACAGGCTGGCTCATCCGGGCGGAGCCTACCGGATGCGAGAACGCCAACTGGCTCCACCTCTGTAGTTCATAGGGGTAGGACTACTGGCGGTTTTGCATCACCCGCATCTGACCCTATTTGTCCGTTTTGTAATAAAGCAATCGGTAAAATAGCATCAGTTAAGAAGAAACCCGTAGGTAATCTTGTTTATCATAGTAATTGCTTTAAACAGTATTGAAAACGTATTCAGAGCATTCCTGATGAACCAGAACCCGATTCTCAGCCTGAACCAGAAGAACCGGAAGAACTGGAAGACTTAGATCTGAGTGTACGTCTAAAAATCAAAGCTGTACCATCATCTCACAGAAACTGCTTGTTCCGCAACACTGATATTGAATATATGAATACTGGCTTGATAGCTATGCCAGTGAGAATACGTACACCGGTTCTGAGGCACTGTCGTATATATGTACCAGCAAAGACAGTTATCTGCAAGGACCATCTCGAAGACGGCGAACTGCCTGACGAAATGTTTGAGGCATTGATACCAGCAGCGACAGCTGACTATGCTACTCTAAAAGCCTTAGAGATCATGCAAGTTATAGACACGTTACGCTATGCAAAAGAGCATTACGAAGATGCACCGTTTGAGTCAATGGATGACGGTGAATTGAAAGCGCTAACTGCTCGGACGCGAGAACAGTTCGATGAACTTGTTAGCGAATGCTCTGTGCAAGCAAGACGGCCGAAGTCGTCTGTGATTGGTGTCTACTTGATTAAGCTGTATACGGGTGACTCTCTTGTCCGTATAGCTGAAAGAATGAAGATTCCTATTGCGAGCGTTCATCACTACATGACTAAGGCAAGGAATGCATTAACGTCAACGTTAGTTGCCAACTTCCTTGGACCGGATGCGGTGACACGTGAGCTGTTGCTTCAGAACACAACTGAATTTGCAAAGGTACTGTATCAGCTAGGTGACGATCAACTGGTAACTGTTTGGGATGAAACCTACATCTTCCTAAATAAAAGTATGAACAGTCGTTTCCAGCGAACAACCTACAGCGGGTACGAGAATAAGAACCTCATGAAGCCTATGGTTGCTACAGCAACTAATGGCAGACATCAAGCGTGACGTCATGCAACGACCATGATTTGATAGTATGTTCAAGCCTGGAGATGTATTCGTGCTTGACAGAGGATTCATTGTTATCAAGAATGAGTTGCTGGCGAAAGGATACCAAGTACAAATACGACAGTTCCTTGGTGATAAGCAGAAACAGTTGACAGATATGCAAGCAAATGCTTCGCATAAATGTACAGCTGTAAGATACATCGTTGAGAACTGCAACAGAGACATCAAGTGTCACCACTATCTAGCAACTACTGTACCAACTAAATCCGTTCCACACCTTGTTAAAGACATACGAGTTGCGGCTGCCATAGTAAATAGATACTTCGCAAGGCGGTATCGATCAGATGACGAGACTCTGATGGCTGAACGGCTACTTGCTCGTCTGCAAACACCTAACAAGCTGAAGCAACTAGTTGATGCAGAGAAACTGATTCGTAAGACACCAGGCTTCAATCAGCTCGACAGTACACAGCTGCCTGAGTTCCCACAACTAACGCCATTCGATCTAATGAAGATGAGTTCTCCATATTAACTGCGTCATGCAAAGTCATACTACTTCGACCATGCATATGAAGGTACATATGTATTCTACGTTGGTAAAGAAACTGTGAATCATGATTGGAGCAGGTTTGAAATAACAATAGCCGAACCTCTGCTTGTTAAAGCAAAAATGGAATCTCATCATAGCAATTTAGAATTTATTACCTTAAAATTGTCATTTTTTAGACCATTAAGACAAACACTTCAAAAGAGATTTGATGACGATGTTGTTTACAGTTGGCTGATGCCACAACCACCTTCATTTGACGATAGCGAGATTAAGAAACCATCTATCTATTAGAAAAAATGTGCTTAGTTAAGGAATTATGAGCAAAACTAACTTTGAATATTCCTAAACAAATAAAAAAATAATTTTAATTTTGACAATAAGAATACTTTTAAGGAAATATTTAGTGTCAAAAAATTTATTTTAATAAATAATACCTCACTTTTATCCCTGTATATTTTGATGAGATGATTATATATATTCACTAATGACAAACGATACTAAAGAAATCACATTTTTTAATCACTTTAGTTCGTGCAGTTTGAAAAGAAACGACGTGATATGCAGAATCAAAAAGCAACCACCCCAAGATGGTTAAGTATGCTAATTGCAGATAAAATTAAAACTCTCCTTTTTAAAAACAAAACGCAATTTCAAAATTTTTTGTAAGAAGATCGTCCTTGATTTTTAATTGCATCGAATACTCCGTTGTTCTGTATTTATGGTACTAAATTCTATCATAATATGAGCATTGTAAGAACCATATGTTGCTGTTATTGTTTTGTAAGCAAAAATGTCAAAGGCCACTTATCCAACAGAGATCTGAGTTCACTGTATATCGAAAAATTTAAAGTTACCTGTTTGGTAGAAAGACATGGTTGACATTGTTCGAATTATTTTCTTTCCTAATGTATCATCCCTTCTAATGGGCTGTGCTTGTAGTTGCTATATTATAGAGCAAGTCGCCCTGTGCAAATTTAGTGATTGATTCTTATTCATAATTTTGTTCATAAGTCAACATCCGTTTATGATTGTGAGATTATATATAATACAAAAAATACAACTTTAATTATAAACACAATGACCATATACTACATGTGCTCACTTTTCAGTGTTTTATCTTTCAATTGGTTCAGCTAGTAAAATGTTTGTTATTCACGGTTGTGCATTATAATCTATTCTTATTGGCTGCTAAGTTACATAGCCGCAGCGTGAACTGTTTTATTATATCAAAATTGGGACTAACCACTGTTCTATTGTAGAGTAATTGTAACATAATTAGGTTGTAACGTTTGGAGCTACAAAATTTGAAATAATATTTTTACATAAAATTAATCTAATGATATTATTAACAGGAACTTATTGAGTATAGTTATTATAGTTATATAAACATATTGATTACGATAATGTAACTGGTGTTTAACGTTGAATCCAATTTTAGGTACTGCGCCACCTCCAGAACAACCCCCGCACGACAAATTAACGGACAAGGGCTTCTCCATGCTCTCGTCTGCCCTTCCAAGGCAGTGCCCATGCTCTCCGGAAGTTGATAACCGCCTCCAGGAGTCCGCAAAGTTTCACAGTCCTCCAGATCCCAGGACGCCCTCTCCCACGGCTCCAGACGACCTGTCTATGCCTCGAAAGCACTCGCCTCTCGAAGAGCGCAAAAACAGTTACAGAATCAATCCTGGAAACAACGAATAAGAAAGTATTGCTCTCTATTGCTCTTTGTTGTCAGTTAGGGGCTGTAAATATCATTGGTTTATTTTGTACCACCTAGTCGCGGTAGCTCTAGCAGTTCTGTATTCAATAGCGTTGTAAAATAGTATACATAAATGTCGGCAAATATGTGTCTATCTAAATTAGAGATTTATGAAGGAATTCTATGTGTCAGTAGATAATTTATATAAAGATAAATAAAGCAAATTTGACTTTCTGTTTTATAATTCAATTGCTAAGATACCGGGTGCCTCAAAAACACTTTAGCAATAATTCTAAAAGATGTCTTTATTTTAATATGTCTACCAGTAAAGTTGTGTCTTTAAATTACCAAAAAGCAAAACTAACAAAAAGTAAAAAATAAATTTGTTAGTACTTTCTCTCTCTATTCGGGTCTTTCGGTGCCCAGTATCTCCTTCCACTGTTGTCTGTTTTCCCACGCATCATGTTGTATATTCCATTTTAGTAGTAAATGGTGCATATTTTCTTTCAGCCTTTTCGTGGTCTACCTCTTTTACGTTTTTCTATCGGTTGCCACCACATTACTTTATTTAGTATTCGATCATATTTCATCCTATTTACGTGTCCATACCATAATAATTGGCGTTTTTCTATTTCTTCTTCTATGTCGTTGTTAATTCCCATTACTTCTTTTACATAGTGGTTCCTTTTCCTTTCCAACCTGGAGATTTCTGCTGCCCTTCTCCAGTAATCCATATCTAGTGTTTTTAACACTGCCTTCGCTTAACTGCCATACTTCTGCTCCATACAATACTATACTCTGGGCTATTTATTTATATATACGTTTTTCGTATTCTTTCGTATATTTTATCCCATAAAATTTCTTTAAAAGCGCCAATTGCTCGTCGTCCTTGTTTCATTCTTTCTTTAACTTCTATTTCGTATATTCCTTGCTTACCTATCGTAACTCCCAAGTACTTCACTTCTGAGCAGGCTTTTATATTCTCGTCTGTTTCCAAAATAATCATGTCATTTTCTTTCCCTATACATAAATCTTTTGATTTTTGTGTTAATTGTCAATCTCCATTTTGTATATTTTCTTCGCCTTTTCTTATCATATATTCTAAGACTTCAATGTCCTGCGCTCCGATAACCTGATCATCCGTGAATTGTAACGTGTAAAGTGTACAGTTTTCTTCTATAGATATTCCCATTCCTTTACATTTCGTTTTCCACCTCTCTAGTACTTTATCGTTATATATTTTAAATAATGTTGTAGAAATATAACAGCTCTGTCCCAGCCCTTTTGTTATTTAAAATGCTGTGATCAGCTCCGCTCCTACCCTTACTTTCGCTTTTTGGTCTTTATTTAGATTTTGCACGGCTCTAACCAATGTTTTATTGATGCTGCTGTCATTCAACACTTTCCATACCTTTGATCTGGGCACATTATCGTATGCTTTTGTAGTCTAGGGATATTAGGTGTAGTTCTCTTCCAGTATCTAGCTTCTTCTGCATTACTAAAGTTAGACTAAAGAGATTGTTTACGCAGGACCTTCCGGCCCGAAATTCACATTGTTCTTCTACTTGTAATTCGATGTATTGCTGCTCTATTAGTTATTTCCAAATATTTCACCAAAGACATTAGTTACTGCAATTTCACAATAGTTTTCACCTTTATTTCTTTTCCCTTTTTTATACACCCGTGTTATATAACAAAATTTTCATTTCTCACGTATATTTTCATCATTTACAGCTTTATTTATTAATTTAGTAATTATTTTTCCTAGCTTTATTGTTCCTGTTTAACTAACTCACCTGGTATGCCTCCTGGTCTTACTGCTTTAATACTTTTTAGTTCTTTAATACCTTTCCTTACTTGTTCTTCCTTTATTTCGGTATGTTCATCCGTCCTTACATAATTCTTTTGCTTGTGGGCTGTGTGATATTTAATTTTATTTTCTGTTACCAACGCCTGGAAATACCTCTTCTATCCCTTCATTTCTAAACTAAATAGTCTACTCTTTTCCCTGTGCTCTGCTCTCAGATTTCTTATACATTTCCATGATTCCGATATTCTTCTTCCTCTTATGTGCATTTCTACTTTTTGCATTTCTGCTCCCAATTTCTTGTTTTTCCTTTCTTATTAGGTTTTTACTCTATTTGACTCTATCCTATATTTTTCTCAATCCTCATCTAGCTTGGTATTGAGCCATGTTATATAGAAGTCTCTTTTATAATTGATTTTTTCGTTAATTTCCTCGTTTATCCAATAGTTCTTAGATTTAGTTTTTTTCATTTTTTTCCTAGAGCTTATATCGCAGCTTTTTTGATAGATCTTTAAATATGTTTATATATCTCAGTATTTTTCCATTTAAATTTTCGTTTAGGTAATTGTTTAATCTTATTTTGATATAGATATAATGTACTAGGATGTTCTAAGTTTTGTATATTATATTTTGCGTGTTATTTGCAGCATCTTGACTTTCTTTATGCGAAAACACTATTTAACTAAAAGTGATTTGTTCCACAAATAGATCTTATTTGAACTTTGACATCTAACACTGTTCCTATAAAGTGCTTCTAAGTTATTATATAGTCTATTATTGAATTTATATTTCTAACTGCTTTATACCAAGTATATTTGTGTATCTGCTTATGCTTGTAGAATCCGTTGTTAATCTTTAAATTGTATTGTTGACATATATTTATTAATCTTCGTTCATTGTTGTTTTTGACTATTTCTCCAAAGAGCATTTTCCACTTGTAATTGAAAAGTCCCCACGGGCGTGGCACTTTCTAACCTTGAAAAATATAAAGACTTTTTTGAGTGAATAATTAGTGTCTAATTACTTTCCCAAAAGATTGACGGGAACATACTTTTTTTTGGACTTGAAGTTAACATTAGAGTCTATGGGAAATGCTAGTTTTTCGCGATTTCCGGTTAAACTATAATAGGTGACCAACATATTTTTATCAGTTAAACTACTAATTACACTGCTTCTAATAACACATTACTTGACCTTCGAAACTATCGGGAACATTGTCAAAATTGACTTTGAAATTTCAAATTTTTTTCAAACTTGGCCGAAATCGGAAACCGAATAAGTGTTTTAGTTACACTAGTTGTGGTCATACTAAATATAAAATATTAGCTCGATCCGATTAGTAATTACTGAGAAAATCGAGTTCCAATTTGGTGTCAAGTGAAAAACTAACTATAACCCCGCTCACGGCTAGACTACACTAGGTGACCACCAAGTTTTTATTCGTGTTACACAAGTAATGATGCTGCGTCGATAGACACAAAATTCGTTTCTCTAACGTATCGGGAACATCATAGAAATTGACTTTGAAGCGGCAGATTTTTTCCAATTAAACCGGAAACGGAAACTAAACATAAAATATTTTGACCCGAGTTGTAGGCATACTAACTATAAAATATCAGCTCGATCCGATTTGCCGTTATTAAAAAACGGATTCAAAAATTCAGACGGCTTTTGGAGTTATAGCAGTTTCTTACTATAAATACAAATTCCAGATTTTTGAAAATAATTGTGTCTCATTACTAGGTCGTAACTATAAACCGAAACGTCAGTCACACACCCAATTCCAGCCAACAGGCTGGCTCATCCGGGCGGAGCCTACCGGATGCGAGAACGCCAACTGGCTCCACCTCTGTAGTTCATAGGGTAGGACTACTGGCGGTTTTGCATCACCCGCATCTGACCCTATTTGTCCGTTTTGTAATAAAGCAATCGGTAAAATAGCATCAGTTAAGAAGAAACCCGTAGGTAATCTTGTTTATCATAGTAATTGCTTTAAACAGTATTGAAAACGTATTCAGAGCATTCCTGATGAACCAGAACCCGATTCTCAGCCTGAACCAGAAGAACCGGAAGAACTGGAAGACTTAGATCTGAGTGTACGTCTAAAAATCAAAGCTGTACCATCATCTCACAGAAACTGCTTGTTCCGCAACACTGATATTGAATATATGAATACTGGCTTGATAGCTATGCCAGTGAGAATACGTACACCGGTTCTGAGGCACTGTCGTATATATGTACCAGCAAAGACAGTTATCTGCAAGGACCATCTCGAAGACGGCGAACTGCCTGACGAAATGTTTGAGGCATTGATACCAGCAGCGACAGCTGACTATGCTACTCTAAAAGCCTTAGAGATCATGCAAGTTATAGACACGTTACGCTATGCAAAAGAGCATTACGAAGATGCACCGTTTGAGTCAATGGATGACGGTGAATTGAAAGCTCTAACTGCTCGGACGCGAGAACAGTTCGATGAACTTGTTAGCGAATGCTCTGTGCAAGCAAGACGGCCGAAGTCGTCTGTGATTGGTGTCTACTTGATTAAGCTGTATACGGGTGACTCTCTTGTCCGTATAGCTGAAAGAATGAAGATTCCTATTGCGAGCGTTCATCACTACATGACTAAGGCAAGGAATGCATTAACGTCAACGTTAGTTGCCAACTTCCTTGGACCGGATGCGGTGACACGTGAGCTGTTGCTTCAGAACACAACTGCATTTGCAAAGGTACTGTATCAGCTAGGTGACGATCAATTGGTAACTGTTTGGGATGGAACCTACATCTTCCTAAATAAAAGTATGAACAGTCGTTTCCAACGAACAACCTACAGCGGGTACAAGAATAAGAACCTCATGAAGCCTATGGTTGCTATAGCAACTAATGGCAGACATCAAGCGTGACGTCATGCAACGACCATGATTTGATAGTATGTTCAAGCCTGGAGATGTATTCGTGCTTGACAGAGGATTCATTGTTATCAAGAATGAGTTGCTGGCGAAAGGATACCAAGTACAAATACGACAGTTCCTTGGTGATAAGCAGAAACAGTTGACAGATATGCAAGCAAATGCTTCGCATAAATGTACAGCTGTAAGATACATCGTTGAGAACTGCAACAGAGACATCAAGTGTCACCACTATCTAGCAACTACTGTACCAACTAAATCCGTTCCACACCTTGTTAAAGACATACGAGTTGCGGCTGCCATAGTAAATAGATACTTCGCAAGGCGGTATCGATCAGATGACGAGACTCTGATGGCTGAACGGCTACTTGCTCGTCTGCAAACACCTAACAAGCTGAAGCAACTAGTTGATGCAGAGAAACTGATTCGTAAGACACCAGGCTTCAATCAGCTCGACAGTACACAGCTGCCTGAGTTCCCACAACTAACGCCATTCGATCTAATGAAGATGAGTTCTCCATATTAACTGCGTCATGCAAAGTCATACTACTTCGACCATGCATATGAAGGTACATATGTATTCTACGTTGGTAAAGAAACTGTGAATCATGATTGGAGCAGGTTTGAAATAACAATAGCCGAACCTCTGCTTGTTAAAGCAAAAATGGAATCTCATCATAGCAGAGCGACAAAGTACATAATGTTCTTGTTGATCGACAAAAGCAAACAAGGCATAGACTGCATAGACACTAAGCTGCGTTTACGCGCTGTCACTGATATGGTATCTGTCGTATGGTAGATTCGTAGTCGAAAGTAACCAGTCTGCCTTCGAGTTCTTGAACGAACACTTCCCGGTTATCGGACTTCCGCCGTACGCTGAAGGTGACGACGAAGAGGAGCCTCAAGCATCGAGTAACAACTAAATATGTATCTAGTAAAGAAGCTGTAATCAAATGTAATAGAATTGTAATTGATCAATAAAAACTTTTTTGAATCTATGATTGATATTTGAAAAAAGAAAAGAAAAAAAGAAAAAAATGACGGTCAAGCTGGCTCGAACTCGGAACCTCCAGCATATATACCCAAAGCATTAACCACTACACCGCTCTCGTCAAAATGGCCGTGAAGTGCAAATAAATAGATATATACATATTTAAATCACATATGCAAGAATTACATAATTTTATTTCTTTTTCTTACTCTTTTATAGTTGGGTGACAGTGGCTCAGATCCTAAATACCTTGACCTGACGATCAGTAGCCACAGTCCACCCAGATGGTGAGGGAGCAAGTTCGAATCCTGAGGGTGGGTTTCTTTTTTTATTTTTTCGTTTTATATAAAGAAACTATAAAGAATTACAACAATGTAGGTCAAGGTCAAAACCTATTTATAGTAAGAAACTGCAATAACTCCAAAAAGCCGTCTGAATTTTTTTGAACCCGTTTTTCTTAATAACCGCAAATCGGATCGAGCTGATATTTTATAGTTAGTTTGCCCACAACTGGGGTCAAAATATTTTATGTTTAGTTTCCGTTTCCGGTTTAATTGGAAAAAAATCTGCCGCTTCAAAGTCAATTTCTATGATGTTCCCGATAGTTTAGAAGGTCAAGTAATGTGTTATTAGAAGCAGTGTAATTAGTAGTTTAACTGATAAAAATATGTTGGTCACCTATTATAGTTTAGCCGCAAATCGCGAAAAACTAGCATTTCCCATAGACTCTAATGTTAACTTCAAGTCCAAAAAAAAGTATGTTCCCGTCAATTTTTTGGGAAAGTAATTAGACACTAATTATTCACTCAAAAAGTCTTTATATTTTTCAAGGTCACAAAGTGTCACGCCCGTGGGGACTTTTCAATTACAAGTGGAAAAGGCTCTTTCCCACTATTTTACTATCATTTTCTTGGTCAGTTCTGGCATTGAAATCTCTCAGGAGCATAATCTGTCTAGTGTTTTTTATTTCGCAAAGTACTTTGTCCAACATAGTGTAGAACTCGTCAATATTATTGCAGTTGTCATCTTCATTTGGTGCATATATGGCTACGACCGTCATTTTATACTTAAAACTATCAAGATTTACCCTTATAATACGCTCGTTTATAGTTTTGTAACTTTTGATTTGCTTTTTATATTTCTTTTTAATAATTATGGAAACACTTTTTTCCCTCTTTGATCTTTAGGGACTCCACTCCATATATGTATGTACTGTCGTATGTCCTCTATCCCTGTGCCTTTGTTTTTGTTTTTTATTAGGGCTATTATGTCCATATTTATGTAGACAATTTCAGTCAAAACTTCTTCAATTTTATTTGATAAGCCTTGGGTATTCCACGTTCCTATATTCATAATCCTTTTTCTTTGCTTAGCTCATCTTCTTGTCGGTTTTTTAGTACTGGGATTTTTTGAAACTGGGTTTGGATAACTTCAAGCAGCACTTACAGCCCCCCCCCCCCTCCCCCGTATCCGCTAGGGCTGCCTCTAGCCAAGGTGTGAGTTATCACCCGGGAATTATTTATTTTTGTATTGTTTTTTATTTTGCTTTTAGCTTTCTTCTCCCTTTTATTTTTAAGTGTGTTAGGATTTTCAGGTCTATCGCCACAACTCCCTGATAGAGGACCTTTAACTCAGCTGCCCACTCTGGATCAGACACTGTTGAGAGTCGGTCACTGTAGGTCAGACGCTGCTTGTGTGCTTGTGGCCCGGGGGAGGTATTTCATTTCACTCCTACCACATATATCTAAGAGGCTTTCACCTATCCCCCACCTGGGGACGCGCTTTCTAGGAGTTATAGGCTCTGGCGAGGGTGTTCGTACTTTAATATTTAAATATAATCAGTCAAATGTTAGAATATTTTGAGAAAAATCATACGTTATTCTAAGCATTTGTTCCATAAAGAGCTCCGAATTTGAAAATTTAATAAATCATACTTACAACCAATGAAATATCCCATTTAACTATGAAATACGATGTCAGGCATATGTCCATCTGCAACCTTAACAATACTGATAACTCTCTCGCAGTTGTCTTGCCCGATCCAATCACATGTCCAATCCACCTTCAGTTAATTGTGCGCGTTTTGTTAGCGTACACTTGTGATTTCACAAATCCTTATAAGAATAAATTACAAAGTATAAGATGACAGGACTTTGCCGGCCATTAATGGTTACCATACAAATAAATCATTTATTGCAAGAAGTCTAAGGCGCGAAGTGTGACAGATCACTCCATCCTGCTAAAACCAACGATTTTTAATCTCACAATTTACTCTTGAGTAATAAGAAAATTACCTGAAGTTTACTCCTGCTAGGGCTAAAAGATAAAGTACCCATTGACGCTTTAATCTTCTTGGTGTAGTTTATTCGCCAGCTACTCTATCTATAAGGTTGTTTTTATGTATTACAAAGGCATTGTGAAAAATAAATGTTAAACTTTGGATTTCGCAGAATACATATGGAATTTTCAGGACTTCGTGGAAGATAACAAAATTTGAATTTAAACAACACAAAACTACATCAAATTCCGCATGAAATTTACATTTCATTAAACGTAAACTTATTATAGCAAAATAAATTATAATATTATGCGCCAAAGCTCTAATATTATATCTTATACAATTTATATTAATCTTTAATTAAAAAATCTTTAGTTTTATTCAGATAAAAATATATCGTTTAAACTAAACTATATATAAAGTATAAATAAACTAAAAAATAAACTAACTCAACAAACACTTTAAAAGCAAGGCCACTTTTAGCAAACATACAGATATTTTTTCCGATTTTTTATGCTTATGAATATTCTGAGTTGGGATTTGCCAGAAATGGTAAATAATTGTCCTTTTATGTTTATGATAAACTAAAAAAACACTGCTAAAAAGGTGCAATGACCTTTAGGTGGAGCAAACACTAAAAATAGGTAGATGACGTTATTAGTTTTGTTTTAGCAATAGAAGCTACAAAGAAGGCTAGCTTCTGGTAGGCGGGACTCCGCAGAAGTGAAGTAGGGTTATCGTCCTTTGAGTTACGGGCTTATTCAATCATTTCGCTACTGCAATATCAATGCTTAACTTTGTGATAAAATCTCGCAAATGTTCTATTGTTACATAATATATGCATGTATGGAAGCAACGGGAGTGCCGGCGTAGAGACTATAGATCTACAGCAAAATATTAATGCTGGGGGTTAAAAATTTCAATTGACGTTAAGTTCTGTAAATCTTACTTGAAGAAAGGATTCCAAAATGATAAATATGAAGCAAACCTAAAATACTGCCAACCCCCACAGCAAGTACAGAAACAGAAACATCTTAGCTGCTCATGTAGTGATAAAAGGTTGCTCGAGTTAAAACTTATTCAAAGGTTAAATTATTGCTTACTAATTTTGAACTACTATACTTTGTTGTACAGTCTTCTAGTAATAAATTGAGCATATCGTCAATCTGATGATCAGTAATATTATTTCTTAATTCTACATAGTAAGCCCACAAATACTGTTACACACTAATCAGAATGACAAAATAAAACAATTAACTGTTTGTACATAATATTTTTACAATTTATGAAATGATTATTGGTAAAGTATAATTACAATAGGTTAATTTAAAATCGCCAATCTTAGCTTCTACATGAGCTGTAAGACGTCCGGATCACTTGTCTACGGCAGTACGCACTACATCCATTATTGTAAGTTATAATCAAAACTACGGAACCTTTTCAGTGAGTAGCTTAGAAACTACTTCACCAGTAGGTTTATTTGAAGCTGCAATACATTTTCAAATTTGGTATACAAACACGTGTATGCCAAATAGCATCGAGATTAAAGATAAAGTATAATTGTTTACATTAAACTACATACAATACCCCCAACGATTTTATGGGATTTTGCTTCAAAAAATCTAATACACTAACATCACTTTATTTAGTTGATTCAGCATGTATCTTTTATACAAACTATATTTTAAGTCTTACATCTCCCTGATGCCTATACCCTTTTATTGCCTTAAAACATTTTTGATTTGCCGTCTACATTTGTTAGTTCGTCTACTGGAAAGCGATACTTCCAATTCCTGTCTTAATAAAACACATGATTATATAAATTAACTTAATATTTCTTACACTTTCTAATTCTACATGTAAAATCTAAGTAGTAGTAGTATTTAAAACTTCCTCCTTATCCTTGTGTGTTATTACCTCCACGATAAAAACCTTCGAGCTGTCTTTGATGTTATAATGCGTTTCACTGACCTCCGCAACGACCACGCCTCCACACGCAGAGGGTCAAGGGAACTGCAGTTGAGGTCTAAGGATAGCCATAAATTGGATAACCAGTGGTAATACAGATTGTTGTATAGTCATGTCTGAGCCAAGGCAAAGTCTTGTTGGAACACGTACTTCGCCCAGTAGCCACCTTCTCAACAACGTTGGCATAGCTGTTGGAGATTACCTTTAGTCATTATTTAAAGAAATGAGGCGCATTAACACCCTCTTCTCTGCCCAAAAATCCTGGTACCATCACAGAGTCGGGAAACTTTGTATGTATGACGATGGTCACTTCAGAGGCACCTTGTCAGCTACAACTGTCATTTTGGCGATTTATCTATTTCTTCTGGATAAAGTTATTTTTGTCGAAAAAGAATTTCAGGAAGCCAGCATTAACGTGATTACTGCCGTTTAGAAGTACTAAAACCTTAAACTTTTTGTCCATCTTTCGTTTTCAGTCAACAGTTGACGGTTCCTTTAGGATGAAAGACTTGTATTGTAGGTGCTCGTACACGGGTAAACTAACAAGAAGAAAATTGTAAGCCAGTGCCACCACTGTTAGCATTTAGGGCACGCTCAGCGTTGCTGTCGCGCCAGCCCGACATGGATGAACAAGTACCATTTTGAGAAGTGCAAGAAATCTCGGAGTGGTCTTCCACCTGGACCAATTCCCAAGATTCCTGCCCTGTAATATCTGACAGATTATCAGCGCCAGTTGCCCTTGTTTACTCAATTTGGGAACGTTATTTAATCAAACAGTTTAAAAAATGCTCCAATAAGGTAACATGTAATTTTTAATAATAGGTTTATTCAAAAATTATTAGTACCAGCCACTTACTGGAATAACCCTTTGAATAAAACCACCTACCGAGAGGGAAGTTGTTTCCTAACAGATATTAATAATGAAGTTGTCATAAACGAGACCTACAAGAAAAATCTACAAAATTTGGAGCACTTTGTGATGGTCAAGTACCAAAACGACGACGTAATGTGGCCAACGGAATCTTCATGGTTTGGTTTTTACAAAGACGGGCAGTCTGAAGAGGTCGAGAGTTTAAGGGAATCAGAAATTTATTTGTCGGTACGTATACTACATATTCAATGGCAGACATTATTATTTGAAATGGCATTTTAGGATAGATTAGGCTTAAAGCAGATGGATCAGGACGGAAAGCTTCACTTCCTAGAGAACTCGTGGCGCCATACGCAGTATGACTGGGATCGGATTAGAAAGAATATTGTGGACAAGAACTTTATTGAAAATTATTGCACAAATATTAAGGTGCTTCTACATTTTTATCCCCATTTTAGTGCGGTCTATTTAAATTCTATTTTGCTTAAATTTATTAATTTTACGCAAGCGTACTAATTATTGCTTCTGTGCAACTTATTTTATTATTAATTATATTAATGCAGCATTGCAACATTGTTATGTCTTGCATTAATCTAAAATAGTAGTTTTATTTTTACCTAAGTTGTTTAGCCATGATAATTTCCGTTAAGTGCCTTTCAAACATATTTAAGACAAGTCGATACATCGGGGCTCGGCTGGAATAAATATAAATCAACTAGGAAATTTTAACGGCACCATTCTGTTTCAGCATGAGTGCTTAATACCCAGCTATCGACAGCAATAATTTATGTGTACAAATAAATATTATTAACTTCAAAGTTCTAAGAACCCGCAGTGGCCGCAGTGCCACCTCCTCTTTACACTTTTTTACTTTTCATACGTCAGTCGTCCCAAGATATACACGTCATTAATGTAACTTTTGATTTCGAAATACTAAATTTTGAACTATAGACAAGAAACATTCTAAAAGGAATTAAAGCGGCATTTGCATTTAACAATAATTGAAATCCATAAGTTGATAAAATTTGCAATCAATGTAAACAACACTAAATGATTTCAAGCAACATGAAACTATTGATAATAAAAAGAATAATAAATAAATAATAATAATAATAAAAATAAATAAAAAAAATAAAGAATTATATTATAAAGTACTTGTAAACCTCAGTCCTTTAATAAGATTTAAAAAGCTAGAAGCTTCAAAGGGAGAAAACCAAAAGCATACGCCTCCAAGCAGTGCCTAGAAAGCTGCAGCGTTTGAACAGGTTGCTGACCAGAATACTAAAAAAAAAAATTTGCTACAGCAGATAGAACAACAGATGCGGGGGCCATCCCGCCAATATTTAAAGTCGCTGCCAAAACGTTTTTTATATAATTTGTCATTGCCAAACCCAAGAGGAATGTGTCTGTAGAAACTCAAATACGCAATAGATATTTATGGTTTAACCAAAAGTGCCCCCGTAGAGGCTATTTAAAATCGGGGAATTATAATGTAACCTAAATGGGTTAACTTTGATTATTCATTATTTTTCTATTGAAATGCTAACTATTTATTTTTAAAACATTGCTGTAAAATATTAATAGAAATAATAACACAGATCAGTGTCTTATATGTTATATAAAGTAGTAATCTGATTAAAAAAAAACGATAATTATTGGTAGAGGACAGTTAGAACGATGTATCTTTTATATAAATTTTAAGTATTTCAAAAAATTAAGACATTTAAAAAAGAAGGACATTGGGCTTTATGGGTTTCGTTCGTCTTTCGGCGATTACAACATTACAAAAAAACTAAAGTTTTTTTTTAATAACCTGTAATAAAATATAAAACATAATAATAGTAATATTAAAAATAATAATAACTAGATCTTATATCCGGGTCACATTTACGTTATAAAAAATTCATTTATAATCTAGATACTTTCATAGTGTGAAAATAAAGACAAGTAAGAGTATTAGGGTGTTGTCCAATTAGCACTTAAATAAAGTAGTCTAACATCACAAACAAAAGTATATCAAAGAAAACAATATTTTTGTTGTATAATTTTTTCAATAAAAGAATTTAAATTTTTGTGGATGAGTTATTAATAAAAAAAAGCATTATTTTAATTTGTTGCTCATTTTCTGTGAGCATATGCAGCTATTACTTTGTCATCTTCTTAGGAAGTCCTCATTTTTTACCAAAAGTGGTTTTGAAAATGTCTTGGTTCTGAATGCAAAATAGTACAAGCTTCAGCCTTTATACTCCTTTAATACTTCTATTATCTCCATGATTTTATATTATTCTTTGTGGATACTACGTGTCAGAACTTGACATTCTTGATCTAACTTCGACCATCGAAGGCTTTTATCAAATAGAGGTAGATATTGAAGGCTAAAGAATTAAATAAGATATTAAACATAATAATTTTAAGTATTTTTAAGTAAATTTTCTGATGTCCATACTTAAAAAGGATATTTTTACATTCAAGTTAGTGATATCCTGCTCTAGTTGTAAGTAAAATCATAATACCCTAATCTTCTTAGTTTGGGCGTCATATTGCAAATATAATCGTAAGTCTGAATAGAATGATGTGATATCATGGATAAATAAATTGGAAGAAAATGTATAGTAGAACTGTAAATAAACTATAGTTTGATTTTCGGTATATAAGTACCTAGGCGTGGTTTACTAATTTGTAATTATAACACTTTGAAACGTGAATAAAAACCACTAGCTCCTCATAATATTTTCTAAAAAAGCTCGTTCTTGTTGTTTCAGTCCTTATTCCTCTTTCGTAATATAATATAATTTTAGTATTTATCATCCCGTGTATTGATTTAAGTTTCCTCGACAATAATCTTAATTTACTCTTACTACTTATTATCATACAATTTTTTCAAAAGAAAGCCGAACTTAAACTGTACAATAGAGGAGTGTCTTAGAAGTGAACGGTTGGCTATATAATTTAACGAATAGCCTCTCCATAGTTCGGTTTTAATTCATTGTTTAGTTCTTGTGTTTTGAGTTAGAGGTGATCTGTAATGCTTAATCAATTTACGGGAGAAGCATTTATTTGTTAAATTTTGCACAAAACTCAAAGAAACATTGAGGAAAGCTTATCAATTACCGTATTCGAGTTACTGTTACGAGTGGTTTAATCAGTTTGGAAGTCATTTTAAATCGATTTTGGACAGATCAAAATCACAAAATTCTTTAAAATCAACAAATAGAAGAATATAAAATTTCCACTGAGTGATGCTACAACATATGTTTTTTGTTTGTTGAAAGTCCTCTGATGTCTTCGGTAATGTTACAGCTTTATAGACTTATTGCGCTTCTTTCGTTATATTTACAGAATTTTTTTATTAACCCTGTTTATTGTACCAGTTTGTACAAGTCTCTTACTGAATAGGTGATGTATTCTTTCGTACTCATTATTTGCTCTCCATAAAAGCTTGCCTCCTGTAAGCGAAAGCCTCACACTCGCACAAAATATAAATACCTGTCTGGTTCGCTGCCACATTGTCTCTATTGTACAATTGTTCATTTACAAGATGGCTGTCTATAAAGGTTTTTCCACTTTTCTTTCCTATATATTTTTAGTATTTTTTGTGTTATCTCCTGGCCCTCACCTGGCTTTTGATACTCTCAGAGCCAATTCCTTTCTCGTTTCTACAATTTCATAGTGTCCTGGTATAAACAACAGAGTTAACTTGTTATGGTCTGTCAAAACCCTGAATGTTACTCCTTAATAGCTTCAAGGATGCCTGACTGCCCGTAAATATTTTGATTCGACTACCTCGATAAGCTCTAAAATTACTTTGCTTAACGCAACGGATTTATTTTTCTAGTGAAAAGTTTAATTGCAAGTTTCACTTCTTACAGTATATACCTATCTTTGTTTCAGAGTCGGTCTTTAATCCGTATGTATACCAAATAATATTTTCGAGTTTATTTTTGTTGCTTCCTTCTTTTGTATATTAATTTTGAACCATAATATTGACCTCTAAATTAATATTGAATGTGAGTTTTGGCGTAATATAATCATATTTGTTACGCAGTCTACAAATGACACTTCTGCCTCTCCCATGATTTCAAAATAAAGAGGAAGGAGGTTTAAAAGTGTTTCTG